>JABFDZ020000040.1:9579519-9608457 GCA_019775955.2 Pollimyrus isidori | reverse complement strand
TAAAACCAACCCAAAAAACACCCAGCAAAAAAAAACACCCCCCCCCCCCCCCCCCTCACAATGTGGCCTGGTGCAGTGACCTTGCCGCCTGACAGTGCCCGCCCCTTCCGTTTCCCAGAAACCAATCCTGTGAGGACACCAGCAGTTCCCGGGTCCCTGACCAATCGCAGTCACCTGCAGCAGTGCCTGAGTTGGCCCAGTTGACAAAAAAATTTAAAAAACAGACAAAAAAAAAATGTAACGCTGTGGTGATGACCCTGGCACAAGTAGACCTTCGACCCAAGGCTTCAGCAGGTCTCTGGCCCTTGTGATTTAGGGATCCTTCTGCTTCCACCACAGGGTGGGGCTTCAGAAGACTTTTTCCCTAACAAAAAAACAAGAAAACCTCACACATATCCGTCCCGGCCAGAAACGCTGTTAAGTTTAAACGTCAGCCGAGCCACATACACCGGCGGTGAGTCTGGAAAAGCACCATAATGAACCTTCCAAGCTGCAGGTTCACCGCTTACCAATGATTAATTCAGGCCCAGCAGAGAGAGATCAGCGCCTATGGAGGCCGGCGGGGGTCAGTTTGCTGCTGATGGCACACTTTGCACTTATCTTTGATATAGTGAAATGTGACAATCCTCGACTCCCCCCCGAGCCACATGCACCACAGTCCCCTACTTTTTGGGGGGGGGGGTCAACAACACTCCCTCAATGAACAGCAGAGCCCAGGTGAGGGGCATAACATAAACCCAAACGTGGCACGGTTATGTGTCAGATTCACATACTCAGAAAGTGTCCTCATAGAGGTGGAACTCCTCACAAGAACATCTTTAATGTTCTGCCAACATTTCAGGGGAGAGGAGAAATGGGGGGAACTTGAGTGAGCAGACCAGCTCTTAGGAGAGAGTGGAGAACATAGGCAGGAGCTAAGGAAACACTCCGAAAAGTTGATGGACACTCGCAAGGTGTGTTATTGATAGTAAACAGGGGAATGTGACATGTTTGGGGTGAGATGGCACTGACCTGCCCTAACAGGCAACGACAAGCATCGTAAGAGTGCCTGACTGGGATACATGGGCTGTTTGGGAGCCAATCCCACCACGCTCACACATCAATATAGAGTGCAGCTGTTTACTAGGAGTGACCCAATTTGTCCACATGACATGTGACTGTAATTTGGACCAATCCCAGCTAAACTAGACGTACTCATGTTTATTTCATATCTGTGATCCTCCGGAGAAAATAAATGAGAATTACATTCTTGTTTCATCCTGGCTAGCACCTTTCACCTAGGTTCCTCCTGAACCAGTTTATGTACAGTGACTTGTTGAGAGGCCGAAATACAGGCAGCCCATTTTGGTGCTTCATCGATTTACTTTCTTGAGCTCCCTTCACCTAGCGCCCCGAATTATTTGCTGAACTGCCATATTCAGCACTTCAGTGTGTGCACACAGACAGCCACGAGGCAAATGCACGCACACAAACTTATGGCAAAGAATGCATTGTTTGCGTACGAACAAGATAGCGAGATCGAAAGAGCAGCCTTCAAAGAGAGCGGGAGTGATGTGGGGGGCTGATATCAAGGCCCTGCTTTCACTACTGGAGAGATGGGAGCGTGAACAGGGAAGAAGGGAACCTTCACAAGGCAGACATGGTACAGATTCCCTCCCATGTGAGTCATGGCAAAAAGAAATCGACTGCAGAAGCCATTTTTAATGAAAAATAACACCACTCCGTGTATAAAATGGCTCAAAATTTTCAGCTCATCATCTCTGGGGCTGGTTTATGATACACTGAAACCACGGTGAAACTTCTAAGTGAGCAGAAAACCCAGTGACAACCTGCCCTTACCCCCCCAGCGCCCCAAACACCAGAGTTCGGTTACCTTGGTGCGACCATTGATGACGCGGTTTCCCAACTGGCCGTTCATGGCGCTGTACATAACAGCCTCGTCGATGTGAGCCATGAGGGTTCCGATGCTCTCACAACCCGGCTCGCGACCTTCCACCCACGTGATCTGGTCGCCCCGGATGTCACGTGACGGGATGGCCCTCTGGCTCACGAGCTGGCCGCCTCGGAACTTGCCGCTCTGCTGTAGTGTCTCAACCTCCTCCAGGACGCGGTCACTCAGCGGTGGCCCGAGGAAGCCGTCCTTCACACATATGCCATAAAAACGCATGCAGGGCACGATGCACTGCTGCGCTATGCGCTCCGGCGTCCATCCCGTCGCCGCGGACGGCGGGCATGTGCCCTGTGCTGGCGTGGCATGTGGTCTCGCACCCGGGGCTGGGTTAGCTGTGCCCAAAGCCTCGGCAGCTCTGCCGCCTACGGGGTGATCCCTGTGACCTGCACCGTGGGGATGCGTGTCCGTGACGGGCAACTTCGTCGTGCCTGTTTCCGATTCGCTTTCGACCCGCCTCCTTTTGCGCTCCGCGGACGACTGCTCAACTCCAGCCTTGGCTGTTCCCGAACTGGCTCCTCCCACCACGGGGTCACGGATCCGCCGATGCGGGGAGGATGGCGAATCACAGTTTGGCCCATTAAAGTGTGCTGTTTTATCATCCCCGTTCTCCACCAGCCGCACACAGTTGGTTCGTTCCGCAGCCTCCCCCCTCTCCGGGTGGCCATTGGGAACCTGGGCCAAAGCGTCGCCACCGCTGCTCGCTGTAGGGGGCGCCACCCCATCCATGTACGCTGGAAGGCCACTCTTTGCCTGTTTCTTTGAAACCGCATCGCTTGGCGAGACCGATCTCGAGGCCAGATCTGCCAACAGCTCCGCCTTCGTACCGGAGCCCACATAACCGTTTAGACCCATGGCTTCCTTCAGCTTCGGTTCAGCTTCCCGGACCGAGTCCCTGTGTCCTATCTTGTCCTGCTTGGGTGAGGGGCTACCGACTTCTGACAAAGAGCTTTCGTTCAAAAGGTCAGAGCATCCCAAGCTCTCCATTTCATCTCGTCAAGTCCTAGATACACGTGCAGCACACCTCTCCCCATTTTC
Source organism: Pollimyrus isidori (assembly GCA_019775955.2). Taxonomy (NCBI): domain Eukaryota; kingdom Metazoa; phylum Chordata; class Actinopteri; order Osteoglossiformes; family Mormyridae; genus Pollimyrus; species Pollimyrus isidori. Next base: position 9,605,471 of record JABFDZ020000040.1, on the reverse strand, counting down.
TGCAGGATCCTCCTTGGAAAAGGGAGAGTGCAGCACAGCTGGCAGCCAGACAAGCAGAGAGAGGCACTGCAGTGGCGAAAAGTTTCATATTAAGAGTAACCTCTCTGGGATGGTTCACGTACAGCCCCCCTCTGCCTCTCTTATCGCCCAGGTGAGAGTCTAGAGGCTGGAAAAAACAGCAATTAATCCTCTATATCACAAAGCAAGAACATCTGCACAATAAGTAGCTGGCGAGCCAGACATGTCTGCCTTAACTGAACAATTTGCATGAAAAAGAAACTTAAAATAGAGATACAGATATTTGTGCTGCATTTAAGGCAAATTGTATAAGAGCGCCGACAGCTAGAATTAAATCTTCATCACCCGCATGTTTTTTTAATTGGTGATGCGCAGATCCGCTTGGAGTATTCCCCTCAGCGGTCTTTGACAAGTTCTGTACTAACTTTAACATATGCGATGTTTTCTGCTTCATGACTTCGCTAGCTTCGAATGTTTGAATGCACGTGTCATATGTGCAGTTTGAAACCGTTACAGTTGTTATGTTCTGGATTGCGATGAGGGATTTTTTTTCTGCGCAGTACTTTGTAAAATAACCTTTTAGACGTTAAACCACTGATAAAGCCATCCAGTGTCTCACATGAACTGCTCGTCATGGTTATACAGTGACGAAGCCGCTCAACTTTTTGACATTCAAGATTCAAATTTACAATGAAAAATGTCCTGGGATGTAATAAAGTACCAAATATTTGCCTTTCATACGCCGGTTTACGAAAGCCCGGTCACTGGTGTGTTTCACACTCAGGATGCCGACTAATGCCATTTACAATAAACTAGTGCCAGTTTTATACATAATTAGCTACGCGGTAACAGAACCCCCCATATCTATCACCTTAAAATATGTATTGTAAAGTAAAAAAAACATTACATACATAGTTTAAGTTACAAAAAAGATTACAAAACAATGATACGTTCGCTATACCTTTGCCGCGACAAAAGTGAACGTAGGCGACGACGAGAAAATCGGTGCTGATACCATAAGGCTTCCGAGAAAACCAATCCACCATGTTGCTATAAATGTATTAAATGAACTATACGGGTAATTTAACCTCTTAAATTATTTGTCTTAAAAATCCCATTAAATGATATATGCGGTATGTTTCTAAACGTGCACACTTCCATACAGTAATAAATACATTAAATTCTTACCCCCTGTAGCAGGCAGAGATACTGTACGTGACCAATCGCGGGTAGATATGATTTCCGGGATAGTGTCTCAGATATCTTATCTGCTCCCCCTTTTTGGTTGAATTTCTTCTGATTAATTAATGTTTCTTGCCGTGTTTCCAAAATAACACACAAAAACACACACAACGAGCACGAGAGGGACCACCGCGATGATGAAGCCACCGCGAGAGTCCCCTCGCGTTCGGGGAGAGCGAGCTTCGCTTAAGCTCGAGTCCCTCGTTCCGGCGTCTCGCTCTCTTTCTCTCTCGCTCGCGCACTCAGTCCCTCTCGCGCTACTCTCCATGAGCAACTCTGTCAATTACACGTGCACACACTGTGGTCACGTGACGCCGGGGTTGCTTCGAAAACAAAAAAAAATAACAATGATAATAAACACGGTTCTTGTCGACAGGAAATTGTTGGCACTGTTCAAATTGTCGGAGGCGAAATAGCCAAATTGTGGATCAATTTCCCGTATGCACAATATGTCACTATCGCAATGTAAATTAAATTAAGATTTTTTTATTAGTGCCATTGGAATTTCCCATTGTTGTTAAACATCCCAAAATACAGCAGTATACTAGACGTAGGGACACTATATATAAGCAATATACGTATTAACTTAAAAGCGTACTTGAAGAGGTGTTACCGCACCTTAGATGATTTCCTGTCTAAACATTTCTATGGTTGAAATAAAATTAATAAACGCCAGTCCCTACAGCAGAAACGAAGAAGGACATAATTGTTTTTGCTGTTCATCATAATGTAAGCCTTTTACCTGTTACCTTGTATTCAAAACATTAATTGTGGTCGGCCATTAAAGATACTATGGAATGTTTAAGCAGCAGCAAAGCTCGGTGCTTATTCAGTTAAAATGTGAGCAAGCAGTAATTTCAGAGGCATGGATGTGTTGCTGTATTCAGCCATTTGCCTCCACGGGAACAACTTCACATATCCTAGCAAATACACACTGCTGCACCTTACATAAATACAGTCAGTAGCAGTGCATGCTTGAAAATATACAAAATCTTTTTTTTCTATGACACTGGATATTGTAAGTGTTTGAAGAGTGAACAACATAAAATGAGCCCAAAGAATCAAGTTGTGAAAAGAAAAACCTCTACAGCAAGTGATTTTTGGGATAATTCTTTACAAAGTCCAGAAAGTCAAGTGTGAAAAGTGGCAGAATTAAGTGAAAGAGCAGGAAATGAAGCTGAAGAATTTGTAAAAGTGAGTTATTTAACTGATCAACTGCATAAAAGTGCAGGGCAGACACAGAGATCACCGTAAGTGGTCATTGGGCAGACAAACATGTCACAAACACTGGATATTTCACTGAGAATAACAAAATTTGACACATCGGTAACCAAAGTATTCATAAAAGACATTTCCGTTTTCTTCAGAAAACTATATATTAAGAAAACCTGACAATATTCAACTTTGTATTGGCCAATTCTATTTTACTAAAGCAGCACTATGTATGTTCCAATTTGTGATGAGTCTACTGGATTTTCTACCTTTCTGTATTTTTCTCATTTGTTCTATTAGTAACAATCAATCTTCATCAAAAATGATCCCTCCTATGCTCACTTGATGGAACAATTAATGAAACATACTTTTGGATAAAAACGGTGTCACTGTGACCATAGATTAACCGTGGATTTCTTTATTATTAGTCTTATCTCTTAGGTACTATATGTATTAGTACATTTACATTTACATTTACAGCATTTGGCAGACGCCCTTAGCCAGAGCGACTTACAGTAATAGCAGTACATTTAGTATGGTTAATAGATAATCCTGGAATATGGTGCGTCATGTTGAAAGTAGTCTGTGGACGCCTTCCTACTCATCAGGATTAAAGATCCAAAGTTTTTATAGTTCGCAAAGTGCAATGAAATACTTACTTGAATACCTTCTCCACAGACTACGGACTATTAACAGAGCAGCGCAATGCCACAAAGCTCAAGTACAAAACACTACGATGAGGAAAATTTAAAATCTAACATAATATCCAACAACATATAATACAACATATAATACTGATGTTTAGGAAGTAGAGCCTTGTATTGTTTCATTGTATATTTTAATTACTGCATGGATGCTTTTATTGCATATGTGCATATATTCAGAACACAACTGCCACTGTTTACATTACTAAAAACACTTTTAAATGTTGGGGTTCCGTAACATTTTCTGATATACTACATAATGTGCATATTCCTATAACGTCCCAAGACCTCATTCATTCATTTATGTCCATTGTAGTGGACATTTTGTTTTTGCATCTATCTTTTCACTGATGTAAGGAAACATAGTTATTCCTGTTGTACACTAAAGAGGACATGCTGTGAAATTAAAAATGTTAGGTTATTTCCTCCAAAGACAAACAACCTAAATTTGAAGGACACTTTTTTCCTTGGGTCTCAGGAGGATATGTAATGCATATACTCATGCAACATGCAATGTGCATATCCATGCAGAGTTTTTCATGATATTTTACTGTTTGGAATCAGTTGTGACAAAAAAATAAAGCTAGTTATTGTAACTTCAGTAGATGGGGCTGCGGTGTATCCACCATTTACTAATCTTTGTGGACCTTACACTGAGACTTGGGGACAGCATGACCCATGGACATTTGTACTGTTATCCATGCATTTGTGCTGATGGATTGTGATCAGTGGAAATACAAGGATACTCTATTTTTGCACTCAAAATGTGCAATGTACATAACCATTGTGTTTGTAGTGGAGTGCCCCTTTAAGTGCACAGACATTGTATGAATGTGACCTGCCCTTAATCCTCTGCCTAGGAACATTGCTTGCTTTCTCTATACAGACAGCAGTTAATAAGTAACACACTCCAACCTGGATGGGGAGGGTGCACTCGTTCCTGAGCGGGTCTGGCACCCCAAGCATCCATTCCAACAACCAACGTCACCGCAAAATCTGGCTAAACCCACCCCCTCCCACTTTTTCCCAAATGTCTGTAGCCTCTTATATAAGTGCAGGACACAATGAGTAGTGTGACACCTTTGTCAGAAAGTGATGCATTTCAGCAGCGATGGACAGAGAGAGTCACAAATCAAAATGGTTGACTGACTGACAGCACACAAAAGACCTGCTATAAGTATGAGGCAAACAGCTTTGTGAATATCATGCAAAATCATGCTTATATGTGTGTTTTCTTGCAATGTTTATTGCAGACTGTGCTATTACTAGGTGAATTGTAGTGATCTATGATCAGGACTTTTTTACACTTTTAAGGCTGCTTTACGAAGCAGTCTGATGGTTAACCTTTTACATAACAGTGTGCAAATTGATCAGATCAGATGAATGTTTTTGTAAAGACGAGAAGACTGTATACATTGCTGTATACATACATACAATGCTGTATACATTTATTATAAAATGTCTTGTGCCTATTGTATATATGTAATGTAATGTAATAGTATCATGAAAACAAAAATAAGGTTTTAAGGGGCTGATCTCATTATATGAAAGTATGTCAAAACTCTTAGAAGTCTGCATTTACTTAATCAACCAGTGAAAAACAAAAAACAAACCCAACATACATCAACCAAAAAATAAAACAGTCCAGAAAAACAGATATAAATACATTTTAAATGACGCATAATTAGAAAAAAACAAAAGGACACAATATTTCCGTAAAGACAAAAAGGGGAACATGCAGACACACACCTGTACACACACACAACAGTGCGACGCGCTCGTAAACACCGGGGCTCATGTCTGCGCACAGCCCATGGCCAGCTTCCTGTATCCCGCTGCGCTCCCGCAGCCTCAGCAAAGCTCCTCGTCGTAGGTCCGGGAACCGTTAACTCTTTGTGACAACTTCATGATGATCTGGCCGTTTACGGTGGAAGCCATTTCACACGCGATAAGAAATCACCCCCGGTAACACCCATTCAGCCGCGATAATTATGTTTCATCGTATGCATACTTGTATATCACGTTAATAAATACTCCTTGTACATATATAGTAAAATAACTGCAAAGTGTAGCTGTTGGTACAGGCAGAAACAGTTACAATTTGCTGCTGTTGTGATTTCGTCACCATATAATCATAAAAAACATAAAAGAACATCCCAACATGATTTTTATTTCACTGTCACTGGCTACAAGCTTTATTTGAGCTTGTATTACTTAAAAGAAACCACTGAAAAAACAACACATTCACATAACATTAACAAAACACTTTAATTACAAAATGATTAATAAGTAATAACGCTTTTTGGGAAATCAATAATAAATGTTAATGCTCTACGTAAATCCCACCCTCTTTTGCTGTGTCTATGGCAACATTACGAATGATGAACGCTTTTCGTCGTTGCAGTTGTGACACGTAGGTGTAAATGGATCTATTTTGAGTAACACTATAATAATGTACAACGTTAAATTGGCTGTTGATGTTCTGACAAATATTCTCATCTTTCCGTTTATTTATTTTTTCTGCCGAAGCTCCAAACATATAAGCCATTGCCAAGGTCGTTGCTCCCTGAGCAGCTGGGCTGAGGTCCCCCAGAATGCACCTCGTGGAAGAGTGCCGCTCCGCACGTATACCTCTGTCGCGTGTGCGCGCGAGCGCGGGCACGCTCACTCGCTGTGTCCGTGCACAGGATTGCCCGTTCCGAGGTTTCCCGCCCAATTGGGCTGTTTTGAAAATACAGTTGCGGGTACATATTAAGAGGTCGGGGGTTGCAGATTGTTGGGGGTGCTTTTATATTGTATAAGTAGACTGTAAGGGAAAAAGCAATTAATTATTATGGATACAAGTGGATCGTAATACTGAATAATACTGAATCGCCAGCCTGCGAAAGTCAGACGCACAGGAGGGGGAGAACACGTTTACGTGACGTCAATCATACTGCACGTCTTTACTGGTAGCTACGCTTATAAAGACGAGCAAAACCGTCGCTTTCTGCACGCGACTAGACTGAGATTATGGTATGACTAATTTGCTGTGGCATCATATAAAAACACAACGGAAAGATGTACAAGGAGAAGTGAGTGAGATAAGACGAGAAAGAATGAGAGGCAAACATACACACGTTGCAAGGTGAAAAAGTTAGGTTAGCTTGTTATCTAACGTTACTTGTCAGTGCTACAGAAATTTCAGAGGCGGAATTCTCATGTTACCTGTATCAACTGGGTCCACCATTCCCTACAGCTATGTGCATCTAAAGCAGTGAATGCTATCCCTAAATGTGGAGTATATGGCTTCTCAGACCTAAAGATTGTTTTCAAATGCTGCTCAGCTTTTTCAAAAATATGCAGTTAGTTGCACAAGACCATAAATGTAGGTGAAAATCCCCTGAAGATACTGCAGTTGTCTGACTATGTGGCTTGCAATCAGTGAGTGCATAAACCGCATCCTTGCACGGGGTGAGTTAAAACTACGGTACATTTCCAGCTGACAAAAGATAGTGGAAGAAATTTCCAGCTGAATTTATCTACCAAATGTACAATGACAGCGTAAATGTAATCCGGGGCTGCCAGCTGTCACGCATCTGGTGTCACACGTACTCATGCTTTCAGACTCACGCTCATACAAGAAATATTCTGGCAAGTCTATATTATTCCATTGTAAACCTGAGATTAGTTACATCAGAAGTGTCTGGGCAGTTTGCAGTCCCTACAGACTAAATACACTGTAATAAAACTTGCATAAGTGTTAATCCGTGTGCATGTATGTGCAAGACTTGTCTGAAATTGAAAATGTCACCCCAGCCAGCTGACCAAAATTGGCATCCCTGCAAATCCTCCTCAAATTTCTCCAACCCATCGTGTCGTAATTAAACAAGATTAATAAACCTGAGACGCCCAAACCTGCACGTCTTCTTGAAGAAATCACAACATTTTATCAATCTCTTCTTGAATGCGTAACACCCCCACAATTTTTTCAAAGCTGGCATGACAACCAGGAATTTACTTTCTCTGATGAGCATCTTCCGCCTCTTGATACTGCAGAATTTGAGGTACATCAATGGGGATAAACGTTCAAACGCTGTTGGACCTGAAAGGCTGGCATAAGGACTACATGCTGGCGTTAGTCAGAAATGAGAAAGAGGCTTCTAGATAACATGGAACAAATAGAGGATCTCAAATGTCTGTCACCAAGCCATGCTTCATGTGCAACAAAGAGATGATCTTACTTTATTTTTTCTTTTAAAAGGAGATCTAGGAAAAGCAAAGAGCAACAGTGGAGAATCCTACGTACTCTGAATTGGAAAAATAAGGAAGACTGCAAAATTGAGAACCTCTGGATAGAAATTGCAGGGCAATCAGATGCTGGTGATATGGATTTTGAGTGACTCGGCAGTTTTGCCCTATCTATCTTGCTTCGCATTTCAGCAATCCTGCTGTTGAGCAATCATTTTCCCAATTGTCTCTCATAAAAAATAAATTTCGAAACAGAATGGAGCTGACATGCGTTAAATGTGTGCTCACGTGCCAAGGAACGGAATCTGCAGTCATAAACTCAAACCATCTGCAAGGATGCACTCTCTTCACGGCAGATACCTACGCAGCTCCAGCTGGGGAAGATGAAGAAGAGAGCATTAAGACATACATACAATCAAAACAGGGGAAGTTTCATGTGTGCTTGTGTTTGTCTGCGGAATGACAACTAATAACATATGGGCAGGACAGACCATGAAAACCTATAAATAGCTAAGGTAACCTGAATTTTGGAATCATCTTGATATGGAAAGAAACCAGGCACAGAAGAAGAGACACTGAACAAAAGGACAAAGTGAGTGGTAATATGCATTCTAAGAGTGTATATTTAAAAAATTATAACATAGCTAAAGTTTTTATGACTTTCATTCCAGTGTAGGAAAACTGGGTCAATGTTGGTACTTGCAGGTAGATAACCAAGGAGGAGAGACCAGGACAAAAGAACAATCGAGGGGAAAATATGAGGACAAGTCATTAAATCCTTTTATGGTAACATAATTGTATTTAACTACGGCATTAAAATGTTAAGCATTTGAATGTGATCAGCATGCAAGATAATTCTCTTTGAGATACTCGGATTGTAAGTGTGTGTGTGTTTGTATGATATACTAGCAAATAATACTGGGAAAATCTGTCCCATTCTTTTTATCTGTTAGAATTTTGAATGTGCATTTTACAACACTATTAAGAAGACAATATGTCTATTGAACATTGTTAAAGCAAAAATAAGGATAGTAAACTGCGGGGTTTTTTCCCTTTGGTAGCAGTAAATACGCTTTACATGCTACAAAGGTGTGTTTCTCCTCATGAAAGGGTCTGCAAAAGTGGCCAATACACATGTCTTTAAAGAAAGAAGTCTAGAAACCGATTTTCTGTTTTTGGGTACTATGTTTGAATTCTAGAGATGTCTACGTAAGAAGATGCCTTCGTGGGAAAAGTAATGCTATCTGGTTACTACCAGATTGGGGGAAAAGGAAGAATGCAGCCGTATGCGTAGTTGTGCTTTTGTTGGGGAAGATATCAGAATAATGGATATAAATAGTCATGAGGGCAGTGTTTTCAGTAAGTGAGGGAGGGGCCAAAGATTCACAGAGGGAGCAACAGGACATAAAGATTCTATGAATGACCGAAATATAGCACTTACATCTGAAATGGCAGGTCTTCCCAATAAACGTTAATTACCAAGAGACACATAATGAATAGACATTATATGCCACAAAACAACCGAAGGTGTATGAGAGGTTGAAGGAGAAATTGTACCAAAGGAGCAAAAGAAAGAGATTTATCTTTTGTCCTTTTCGGCTTTTGGGAAACCGGCAATCCTCATGTTTTCATTTAACAAAACACTGCCCAGCCATTTTCACATTATGCCTCTCAGTTTACTATGACTCCGTGTTGCTGGGTAAAAGCACATGAGTCTGTATGGCAAAGTGACTCACTGGAAATGACCTGAGAAAGCCTGTGATTCGCATAGCAGGAAACAAAATTGAAAAATCTAAATTCATCAAAAGAAAGGAAATAATTTATATGCTGTACATTGCTATCATTGTAAATATGAACTGTATAAATAAACTCTACTGGATATATATTCAGACTTACCGTATATACAGTTCTCTTGTGTATGACTGGATATTTATTTATGTGCTCTGTGTGTTGACCTTTCCCTCCCCTTTCTCTTAGATTTTCTGGAAAAAGTTGTCATATATGGATGATTCACTTGGAGAGTTATTAATATTACTAAGCACACTCTCTGGGCCCTGAATCACACATGTCCTCCCCTACTCCCAGGCGTCTCCTTGAACCATCACTCTTGATCTATGGCATTTCGGGAACTGTGTAACACGACCAGACGGACGGTGCTTTCCAGCTCTTCTTTATGTAAGCAGGAATGTTAGAGTCATGCCGGAAGGCTTATTTCTGTTGACCGTGATTCGTCGTAAGTCGTCAACACCGGTGTCACTTTAAATGTTTCGTTGTCACGTAAATTAAGAATACTTTAGCACCATCTTTTGGACATAAAGTGAAGTGACAGAGAAAGGAAATCCCCATTCAAAGAAACGACTTCTCCTTAAAGTATTGGCAATGGTAAATACCTCATGTGTTCTGCAAATTTCTGTGTACAGGTGGTGTAGGTGAAGTGTCTTGACCCTCTTTCCTAATTTGTCTGCCTCTGCAGGTTAAGACTGCTAATAACTGGAAGGTCGCCGATTTAAGTCTCGTGATTTCAGAAATGGACCCTGAAGCAAGGGCCTTAACCCCAAGTCAGTGTTGCTGCAACTGGCTGACCCTACTGCCTGATCCTCGCTTGTATACCTATTTGCACAGTAGTATCTGGAAATTAATGAATATAAAAATATAGTTTGTAGGCTTCCCATAGACTTTAACTGTGCAATACATGAACATATCCTGTTGGTGTGTGTAGTGAAATTAGGGCGACCAGATAACCCATGTCAGGGAGACACTTTGAGCTACTTCGGGTTTTACAAACTACCTTCAAACTGAAAGGCTCCGGTGCTCGGCTAATTAGTTCAGCTCTTCTCTTGCTTTCACTGGTTTGTGTTCTTGATTGAAAGACTCATCCAGCTGTTTCACATCAGCATTAGTGACACATTCATGATTGTAGGAGATTGACTAATTAGAACACAGTAAGAACTCAGTGATCAAGTGTAATCCAGGTCCTTTTATTTGAAATGGTAGTTTACAAATCCTGTCCTGGCTCAGAGTATCCTCCCTGGCATTGATTATCTGGTCACCCTAGTGAAATGCATTTTTCGCCTGCTTCCTAGATTGTGGTCGAAATGTAGTAGGTAACAACAAAGAAAAATATGTAAGAAGAAATTAAAATAAAGGAAAATTAAATAAAACTAGAGATGCACCGATACCGAAATTCAATCGGTATCGGCGTCGATCCAGACCTATTTGACGGATAGGGTATCGGCCATTCCTGACCAATCCACGACCTATACTTTTTTAGTTTTCGGCAATCAATCGCACGACAGCTCTTTACCATTTTACATGTGTTTTTCTTTTTTTTGCGGCATTCACAATCACTGCCCCTCAATGTTTTTTGCTACTCAGTGGGTGTGAGTACAGTGACTTCCGTCTGCTGTGACGTCATGCGCATTCCCTTCGCAGTACGAGGAGCGTAAAATAAGACATGACAATCTGGGCGTATTTTATGCTTTTAATAGAAACGAGAAGCACAGCGTTTTGCAATCTAAGTAAAATAAATCGATGCGGGCTAAATTCGGGCGGGAACTAATGATTTTTTTTTACTGGGCCTTAATTGGGCTGTTTTGCGAACGCGTTGCAGCTTGAGCTTGTGATACAAAAGTTAGCTGCCCTTATTTAATCCTTATGTAGTATAGTATAGGTGACAACCTGATTTAAAAAAAAAAAAAAAACGAAAAGAAACTCATTCAGGCTGTGGTAGCATCTTCCCGAAAAGTCTTCGGTATGTTTTTACATACTCCAGGCGTTAAAACTATGGTAGGTGCATTTATTATCAATTGACCATCACCAGCTACATTAATTTAACTGGCCTTAAACACGGTGGAAGATTTCTTTCACTACTGCCCGCAGCCAAAGTGAAATAGGGTGTGTTCTGGTGGAGTTATATGGCTCCTTGTGGCCTTCCAAATACAACTGTCAGAATTTGGCATCAAGGCCAACGGTTTCTGTTGCAGAGAGCCAAAGATCTCTAAATCCTCTAATGAACCCTAGTGCTACATAAAACCTGCCTGCATCAGCATGGTACTTTAAATATAGTGGATGGTGACGGTCATCAATTACCTGCCAGATTCAGTAGAACGATGAAGGCACTTGCTTGTGTATGTGTACTTGAGGTAAATACAGCAGCCCTCAATTATCCATCCAGTCTGGATAGCCACGGGGAGGAAACTGTTCTTATGGGAAGGTCTTTCCCACTGCTTTGCCAATGTGTAACATTCAAAGGTGTCTTGTGAACTAATTTGTAAAAGTCATAGCCTTATACATAGTCATGCATTCATTCAGTAACTTTTATTTATATAGCATCGAATGTGAGTCTGGATTGAAATCTGACAACCTTTTAAAAGCAGTAAAACATATGATAGCAGTTGCAACAGTTTGTTTTTTCTCCGTTTTATGGGATTCCTTCTGAAAGTGGTTTGCTCCTACAGTCAAAAAAAATGCAGTGAAGTAAAGCGTTCTCTACATTGCCCATATGTGTGTGATTCTGTGTGTGCTGGCCTGCCGTCGTCTGGCATTCCATCCAGGATATCCTCTCCTTTATTGCTTGTGTTTCCTGAGGGAGTTTTTCCCTTCTGGTAAGCATTTATGAGCTTAATGGTAGGTTTACGACTGGTGACTTTTCCAATTTTCCAGTAGATGGCGCCAATATTTAAACATTTATATGCACCAGTACTGCTGTGTAGCACTTGTTGAATCCCTGTAACTAAAATATACAGAAGTGTTGTTTAAAGACGCTTGTTATAATTGTAAAAGAAGGATGAAATAAATCAGTGAGCAATTTAACGAAACATTCTTTTTTTGTTATTAGTACATGCGGTTATAGCAACTTCCTGTTGTTTTACAAGGTGCAATTCATTATTTACAGACAGCGGTTAATGTTTCTTTAAGGCTCACACAGTTAATAAGCTGTCAAGGTAATAATTCATCTTCATCTTCTATACACTGTTGCAGTATTTTGGTTGAAGTGCGTTTAGATACAGGTGGCACAGAAACACTCAAATTGCAAAAAAAAAAAAATGCAATAACATCATATTCATTAGAATTAGAAGCCTGTTCCCCATACAAAATAATTCGCAGATTATTTCCTGTGAAAGCCTGGAGTAGCTGCTCTGGAGTGTGATGCCATTGATGTGACTCCAGAGTGTGTGAGACTTTGGAAATTCCATGCAGAATTTTGGAAACAATTTCTTTATTTTATATATTAAAATATTAAATATGATTTGGTATTTGCTGTTGTTGCGTATCGCGGGTGAGTGCAGGTCGAAGGAAGGGAGATCCAGCCAGGCGTACGGGAAAACATGGGTTTATTTGCATGCAACACTGACATAAAACAACGTCAATGCCGCGTCTGCCGAAAAGACGCAGACGCAGACCTAAATACACAAGACAAGAAACGGAACCGGCGCGCGGCAACGCACAAGATTTTCAAATCAATCGAAGGACAAATACTTTATGATCAACATAAATAGTACGTCAGCCAATGTGCCTATTTGGCCGCTTTTTCCAGTTACAATATGTTTTATATTGTGTAAAATCGATAGATTAGTGAACACAAGTTGATTTTTAATTTGAGATGATTTATTATTCACTCATTGTGTTTGGGGTACATCTTGACCCTCTCCATTAAATTCCATTATGCCTTATGCTTGGTGATCCCTGAAATCCAAAAATGAATATGTAGTTAATGAACATGGCTGGCTGGACAGACTGTTGTATAATATTTGAGATTTATCTTCAGTAAAAACATTCTGACACAGACGGTCAGGTCTGTTTTACTACCTCCTCACTTTGCCTGGTTGTAAATTTCAGCTAATTATATGACGGCATTCAGCTCTTCTGCAAGCCTCCCCTGACTAGTAGGTGATGGTGTTAGACCATTGATCTCTTCTTTCAAGTAAAGCATGATCTGAGTGCTTTCGTTTTAACATGACTTAGTGGGGCTGTGTGTTGTTCTTTTAATTGGACTGCTGCCATTTTGGTATCCCATCAAGTATGAAATCACTTTTTTAAGCTGGGAGATTTTCTTGTGATCCCAGAACATACTGCTCAGAATAACTGGTGACCATAAATTTTCGTTTTAAAGAATCCTTGCATTGTGCAAATTTAAATATTCTTATGTTATCAGGCACAGTATAGTCTAGTGTATATATAGTACAGTATAGAATGGTAATATAAACTTCTGTACTTGTATAGAATAGTATACTGTAGTGTAGTATAGTTATTTAATGTTTTTAAAGTTATTGCATAGGCACAGGGGTGCCATAAGGGGGGAAGAGAGAATCATTATAAGGCCCTCTAAGTGACAGGGGGCATAAAAACCTTGGAAAATTACTGGATTGGTCTGGACTGGGGGTCCCAATATCTCTGGCAATGCCCCTGCATAGGCATTTTGTTGTAGTTGTTTAACTTACTTGCTCAATGACAAAGAAAAATCCATGATCCTTGATTCAATGAAAATCGATCTTGTTATAATCTGGGAAGGAATTAGAAAATATATTGGTTATATCTCAATGTTTAGTGCATTGCTCTGGTACACTACTGATGTTTTAGTGTGTGAGCGGAATGCACACTTTTCTGTAATAACACACAGTTTTTAATAGTGTGCATTTCTTCCAACCATCTTTCTTAGTGCTTGAAATGTGAAACCAGAACTCAAACACACGCCTGTTTTTCTGCACCCATTAATGTACTAGAATTGCTATAAAGATATTCAGCTATATAAACAGTTGACATTGCAAGCGCATCAGCTACGTAACAAAATGTAGTTTGTCATGCAGATGATATTCAAAGAAAAAAAAACCCTTTTCCCAGTGGGACTGGCCGGACAAAATATTTTGTCATGTCAATGACAAATGATCAAATATAGATGCATGCTTTGGTGACCTAAGGTGTGGAAATGCTGTGTTAATACATCAAACAAGGTGTGTCTGTCAATAATTACATCAGTGTGAATGGTGCTGTCTGAACTAGATGATTTAAAATGTTTCACTGTTGTGCACATGGGATGTTGGTTATATATTTTGTTATATATTTTCAAAGTCTGTAAGTTCCCTTATAACCAATGGTATCAGCCAAACTGCACAATTTTGTTTAGAATAACAAGTCAAACAGGTTTCCCTGGCAAATTTTCAAGTGTTTAAGGGTGCAGGAACATCTGTTTAAGCACTTGATTACTTTGAGTATTACCATTCGAAGCACTTGATTACTTTGAGTATTACCATTCTCTACCCATGACGTGAAGCAGCACAGTGACTGGATGGTTATCTCAGTAAAATAATGAATATTAATTACATTGCAAACAGATAATGATAAACAATATTGGATTAGAATATAAGCTTTTTGGCTTGTTTAGCTATTTTTTACACATGGAATACATAAATAGAGAACTTTGGTGAATATTTACTTTTGTGAATTTTAGTTTTAGGATGAAGGTTACTCATTTACCACTGTTACTTTTGGAACACGCTGCATTGATCTCTTCTTGATTGATCTCCCAGTCCAATCAGTTCCCTTACAAATGTTGTGCTTAGGCATGTTATGTGTGCTTGGTTTCACTGGTTCACTAGCATTTCTTGGATCGTTGATGTTCCCTCAGAAAATAGACTTTGATGTTAATTGAAGTACAGCATGCATTAACAGGCTCAAGTGCCTTGGCAAACAGACAATGGCACAAGAATCCTTTACTTTTCTTGGGTTTCTCACTCTAGCACAGTAACAATCAAACTAGTAGCAAATAGCTCAAAATCTCTTGGTGAGAAACCCACTTTTGCTTATTGGAGAAACTCATGCAATTTGTCATAACATCAAAGGTAATTTGTACACGGTAGTTAGTCAGGACTGATTCTTTGTTAAATGCCAAAAGAGCAGAAGGCTGCTGTAGATTTGTACTGCTCTCCACCGCATTTGCCGCCCATGGATAGGTCTGTTGGCCAAAGGTGGAACAGATGCAGCTGCTTTCGAAGAAACGTGGGACCATGGGAGGGCCTGGGAAGGCAGTGGTGAGGGGGCCTGCCTTGTGTGTTGTTCAGGCAGTGGGGTCTATTTCAGCTCTTCTTGTGCCAAAGGGGGGCGTTTCTGGCTGCCATGGTTTGGAATAGACAGAGGTAGATTAAATAAAGAGGGAAGCAAGGGATTAAAGCACATTAATTATAGAGGTGAGAAGAGAAAAGAAGGAAAAGCCCTATATAATTTTACCTCCTAGAAATGTCCAGGGATCTTTCAATTAATGTGCAGTAATACATTATGATTGACTGGAATTCCACCGGAGGAATTCCCCAGTCTTCCCCAGCTCTCCTGTTCTTGGGATAGGCTCCAAACTCATCACAGTCCTCTCCTGGATAAATGGCGGGTCCAGTGCTACATCAGGTGGTGATGTATCTTCTTTCCATGAGTGGGTCAGATCCAAGATCATGTCAGATAAACTTCATTGGGGCAGTTCACTTTATGAAAGGAAACAGTTCAGTGTCATAAAGGCCTGTAATGAAATGCCTGCCTTTTAAAGATGTTTTTCCATCTTCTCTGGACTATCCGTAGTATGTGTTAGTTATTACATTTAGTAATCTTTTATATATTTGTCTTTTATATGGCATTGTATTTTTATGATGGCTTTTTAATGTTAATCTTTAAAAAGATACACATGTTTGATGTGTTGCTCATTCCATTTTGGAAAAAACGTTGCTTTCAGGTGAATTTTATTGTAAAAACACCTGTTCATAGTGCAGATAAGTTATAGGGGACACTGATTTTTAGATTCATAGTGCATGAGCCCGAGAGAGTATGTGAGGAACTGGGAAGGGAGCCCAATTTAGAGGCAGATTTTTGCACGTACCATAACTTAAATCGTTCATCATTCCGGAACTAATTGGTGATTGTGTATAATTTAAACAAACCAACATTATTCAAGATTATATATAAAGTAAACTGCAACCAAATGTGTCAAAACCTAACTTTGTATTGTCTGTATACTGGCGACATTAGCTGTTCACAGGGGATAAAATCTTTGATGGATGTGCAGTATCTGAGTCTCCAAAATGTGGTGTCTACAGGAGACTCAATGGAACACTAACATTCCATCAGAGGAGCTCCAGCTGTCAGCATGGCTGTAAATGACAACATGTCCAGGCCAAAGAGAGGGAGGACATTGCCTCCAGTGCAGCTTGGTGCAATTTCAGTCACATGCCATTCATTTAATGCATCCCCACAGTTCTGATATAGGCCTGCCATCCAAAAATGAATACAGGAACAACCCTTAGGACCAATCGCATCAAAAAGATGTTACTTCTTTAGCTCAAACTCCGCGCAGAACACGGATATAATAAAATGAAAATATTGTAAAACCTTAGTAAAAAAAAACTGAAATGAAAGCACAAGAAAAGAGAGTGAAGAGTGAGGGTGGCAGAGACAGAAGAATAAGATCAATGTGGTCATATTTAACTTCACTCCACTAATGGCTTGTTAAGTTAGCATTATCCTTGAAGATCTAGGTGTAGAGAGATGAGAGGGTCATGCAGTTGGGCCAGGATTGTGAGTGTTGACGTGCCGCTATGTCTTTACGCTTATGCCTCTTAATGTCGGGGGTGTCGTGTCCAAGAATAGTGACCATAAATGGATCCACTTCACTATCAGAATACGAGTCCTGTGATCTTAGCAGCAAGCAAACATTTTGGCTGACAGGAGTTATTTACGGCGAGCAACCTAAAGGATAAAGGAGTCATTAAAATGCCAGGCCTGCGAAGTGATCCCAAAAGGCAGACTAGCCCAGAGGTCACTGGATGGCGGCGTGCTGAGGTTTGCTCCAGGCAAGGTCGACGTTTCAGTGGGAACAAGATGAGTGATAAGTAACTCTGAAGATAACTCTGTGTTATTCTGTAGCATATCTTCTGAGTGGATATTACAAACAATTTGCAGCTACTGGGTGCAGACGCAGCTGCAGGGAGTAGCAGCAGGCAGATGAAGGGTTATGGATATTTCCTAGGGTTTATTGTGTAAGAACTCACGAGAACAAAAGCTATAAGGTCGTGAACACACAAACCACTGACCCCCAGCTTGCCATAAAGTGGCTTGCTCTCGGCTCAAGATTCAGGATTTGGCCATGGGACCTAAATAAATTGCCCCCAGGTGGAGATACTCACTCATTATCTACACTTGATATTATATAATACTATTACTAGACGGCCCACCCTTGCCACTCTCCAGTAACAGGGCAGGTCATGACAGTTAAGGCTGGGTGACAAACAGTATAAAAGGGTGTAACCCTTTAAGGAGCTTCCATAGCAACAGGACCCATCAGAACCTGTTCTAGAATCGCAAACTTGTATCAAAATTTGAAGAGATATCGCAATATGTTTATGATTCTTATGCTATTTTCTTAATATATTGTTGTTGAATTATTGAGTTGCTTGTATCACATAACTTATACTATTTATTTGGCTAAGCTTTTGAGAAGTTGGACTTTGTCAGCTGTCTCTGTTTTGTTTTCTTTGCGTAAGCCAGTGCTGGATTTCATGGAATCTGTGTCAGATTGTCTGCTCTGTTATGTGCTCTGTCTGTGTCTTTGATGGAGGGGGGTAAATTAGACTCCAGTTAATACCTACGGACATATCTTCAGTCTTGCAGAGGCTTGCTTTCTCAGCTAAAGGATGAATTTGTTCAGCCAATAGCATGTGTGTGCTTGTAAATTTGTAGGCCTGAATGACAAGAGAATGTTTGTGGGTGTTACTCTCAACGGCAGTGTCTTTCGACCTGGTCCACAGGGACCCTCCCTGTTGCGATCGCGTCGATCGCGCAGGCAGGAAGCGGCAATGGACGAGTTCAGCAGGCGATGTTGCGGAAAACAAGGGTTTATTTGGGGAAACGGGGCAGACAGTGAAGTACAGAACATCAATGACGGTCACCCAACTAAGGAAGACAAGGACTAATATACATGAAACAAGGCGAAATAACAGGCAACAGATGAGCACAATCGGGAATTAACACGAGGTACCGAGGGGCACTTGGCACACGGGAGGATCGGAGGGGCCGGACGTGACTCCCAGCTTCCTGTTTTTATTTTTGCTTCCTCCCAACTCCCTACCAGTGATATTTGTGTGTAGGGGGCTGTTCCCATAGTGCTGGGGATAAGGGATCCACGGCCTGTGGATGGGGGGTGGCGGTTAGGGTACTTCCAGGTCATCCTCATAGCTCACCTGCCAGCTCAGTACCCTTAACTACTGCCTCATTTCACATACTAGGCTGCAGACACTGCAGAGGTCCAGACAAACCTGTTTACTCTTTTTCGACTGTCAGAAGTTTCTCACCCACATTTCTCCCTCAGTCTTTCCAAAAGGACTCTCCAGCTATTCTGTTCTGATGTCTTCCACCCTTCCAAAAAAAAAATCGCTCCTCCCTTCTGGTCTCAAACATAATAAAACGAAATATTAACGACACATAGCAATATTAATCTCTTAATGATTTTGAAACGCCTGTTCGCCACATAGGGTGAGACAGTGGGTAGTAATGTTGCCGACATGATTACAGGTTTCACTCCCACAGCTATCTGTGGAATTTCTAAGTTCACCCTGTGTTTTGCAGGTTCCTTCCTACAGTCTGAAAATGTGCCATTAGGTGTCACTGAACTGCCTGAAGGCGTGATTGTGTATGTGCTCTGCAATGGCCTGGAATCCTGCTCAGGCTGTACCAAGAGCTTTATGGCGACAGACCCAACATCTATGCAATTCCGTAAAGCGTTTGAGTAAAGTAATGGATGTGTGCAAATACAACAAAAAAAATGTATCTATAAACACAAGTAGAGTACACTTCTTCTTCCAGCCGAATGCACAGACTGGTTACTATCAACATACAGTAGGGTTCTCCAGTTGCACATTACTGCTAACAGAAACAGATATTACTATAACTTCAATTAAATATTTAATAGTAAGTATGCAAAAATAAGACAGACAAGAAATGTTTGAATAATGCATAATAAGCGACATAAAAAAACTATCTATGCCTCTAACAAAGAGGAAACTCTTTAAACATGGTTAGAATATACAAACGGCACCCATTAAATACAGGTTACCAAGGAAGTCATTTAACAAAGTGGATCCAAAATGTTAGTAGCAAACTGTATTTTCAGGTCCCCCTCCCAGACTGGGATTGGAATAATCCGCACAGCCTTTGTTGCTGTGCTGCAGTGTGTAGATTAGGCAGGAAAGTAGGGCAGCACGAAAAGCAGCCTGTGACTGCACTAGTGATGCTGACACTGGGATTATGCCGGCAGGTGAATCTGAGCCTGAGCCATAGATATGTGTATGAACCCAGCCTCAGTTTCACTGCGTTCTGTCTATTATTAATTGCATGGTGGCCCCGTGGGTGCAGGGCAAGGGATGGGAGGTGAGGACCTGGCCAAGCTCTCTGTGGGACCGTGGGATTGAGAACTGGCCTTGAGCCAGACAGGCTCCCCACACCAAGATAAATTCCTCCATGACGGATTTTGCCAGCCCGCAAACCCATCAGCTCTCCCCTGTGACCCAGAGACATGCATTTAGGTGAATTACTGTTTATAAATTGCCCACAGACTGCCCCATCCAGGGTGTTCTCCTGTCTGCACTGCGGTATATTCAGCTTCAGATTTCCCACAGCTCTGCACTGCACCGCACATCATTTAAAGGTGGTTTTGTTTTGTGGCCAGTTAATCCATGAAAAATATGAATAGATCAGCATTTAATCAAAATGGTCAGTTTCAATATATAAGCAATAAATTCAGATATATTCTAAAGCTGTACAAAACTTAAGACAGATGCTTGGGGTCAGGCTAAATGATAATATGTCATGTAGTTTGAGACAGGGTATTATGGCCAGTTTTTGCTGATAATCGATCTGTGGGTTATTCCCACGTCCTGTTACCAGAAGCAGTCAGAAATAATAATCCCTGGTCTGGTACCCCCCTGAAAGTACCCTTGAAACACACATAATGACCGCCGGCGATGATTTGGTTACCACTGTCTGGCCAGATCCACCTGAGAATGTACTAGAATGACTGGCCTATTGACCTGAGGAATTACACTTACCATTGTTTAAAGATAAAAACCTGTTATTCCTCATCAATTCCATTAGTTGAATTCAAATGTACTGATATAGCACTTTTGACATGGGGCAATATCACAAAGCATTTAGAGAGACCCAAGCTCCCCAGAGACTCTAGAGCAGGGGTGCCCAATCTTATCCGCAAAGGGTCGGTGTGTGTGTGGGTTTTCCCTCCCTAATTAGATTACTGATTAGAGGACTGACTGGCTGAATAGTCCTCACACCTGGGTTTGAACAGCTGACCTAAAGGTTACCCCAAAAACTTGCATACACTGCGGCTCTTTATGGATAAGATTGGCCACTCCTGCTCTAGGGGGAAGTCCATGAAATAAGCAGAACATGAATTCAGGCGTGTAGCAGGAGAGCCCAGGACAGCAGATGCCTTTTGGAGCAGGCAGGTAGGCCTGCAGGTGGGCCGGCACAGGCAGAAAGCAGGCATGCAGGTAGGCCTGCAGGTGAGCCGGCACACGCAGACAGCAGGCATGCAGGTGGGCCGGCACACGCAGACAGCAGGCATGCAGGTAGGCATGCAGGTGGGCCGGCATAGGCAGACAGCAGGCATGCAGGTGGACCGGCACAGGCAGACAGCAGGCATGCAGGTGGGCTGGCACAGGCAGAAAGCATGCATGCAGGTAGGCCTGCAGGTGGGCCGGCACACGCAGACAGCAGGCATGCAGGTAGGCATGCAGGTGGGCCGGCATACGCAGACAGCAGGCATGCAGGTGGGCCGGCACAGGCAGAAAGCAGGCATGCAGGTGGGCCGGCATAGGCAGACAGCAGGCATGCAGGTGGGCCGGCACAGGCAGAAAGCAGGCCTGCAGGTGGGCCGGCACAGGCAGACAGCAGGCATGCAGGTAGGCTGCAGGCTCCCTTGTTTCTGTACCTCTGACTGATTCACCCTGGATTGGGGCAGAGTAAATGGAAAGTGTGTCAGCCAGAGCAGAACAGGAGAGAGGCAATGCAAGAGAGCGCAGGGAGGTTGTCAGAGTGACTGCACTGACAGGACTGTCCATCCAACATTAGCAAGAGGTTATCGGAACAAATTCAGCCACCGCTCCTCCGTAGCTGGATATCTGTAATGAGGTCGTAGTGGGGAAAACCCTTGGTATACATACCAAATCAATGACATTTAGTTTAATGAAACGAAACTCGGAGCCCTTGATCCCATGGATCTGGGAGCGAAATGAAGAGTTTAATGCTCAGTTTCCAAGGCTACGTTTCCCATCAGGCTTTGAGGTAGTGATGGGGGGGGGTGAAATGCAACTTGACACTGTCATTACACAACACAGTTCACGTGAATATAGCCAAAGTTATAAATCATACATTAAACCCTGATATTGCATTAATTGCATGTGTATTGTACACAAATAAGATCCACAGACTGACAGATATATGAATAGGTGATGCATGTTGCCATAGCAATATTGGCAGTGGTTGCTGTTATGATTACAGTCAAAGCCCAAGACTACTTGGATGTACAACCAGTTAGCATAAGTCATTTTAAAATGTTCTCACCTGACATGTTAATGTTTGCATGCCAACATTAGGCTATGATGATGTTGTAGCAATCAAAATGACCAACTTGCATATTTCATGCCTTGTTACATCTGCCGTGCATCGCATAAACATTTTACCCAATGATTGCCATTGTGATTATTCTCAAATGCTTTCTGTGACCTTGCTGTTTGTAACCCTTCCCACCCCCACAAAAAAAACCCTGTATATCAGGGGTAAATGGCTAAATACTCCAAGAAATCTGAGACCCGTGGCCATTAAGGTTAGTATTCGGGCCAAAAGAATCACGAGCAGTGCAGAGACATTTCAGGTTTCGGCACAGATTGCATTAGATTGTACTGTGAAAATGGAAAGGGTTGGAATTCCTGCACTTCTTCCTGTTTCTCTCGGCTCGCATAACGTTACAGTAATGGTGTTCACCTCTGCACTGACTTTACTGTCTTCCCTGATATCTTCAGGCCTCGCTAAATCTTTTCACTTGATCTTTATTCTCAGATTACAAGTAATGGACCGCTGGCTGAAACTATCTCTCTGGTCTGTTGATGAGTAAATGTTGTCCTGGACTTGAATCATGCTTCATTCTGCAGCTTTGGTCCAGTTGCTTATTTGTTGGGCAGTAGCTATATTTTCTGCCATGGGAATGTTACAGAAAGTTAACATTGTACTTAAATCACATTGGGGAAGCATTTAAACAAACAAACAAATCAAAAGTTCAGCTAGATAAAGCATCGGCCAAGCAAATGAATGATGACCACGATGATTATCAAACAAAATTCCAAAGCAAAGGCTAAACCTAGAAACCACATGTGGTCATAACAGAGCAATAGACTTCACAGAGTGTCACGCCAAAGTATTTTTTATTTTTTTTTGTCACCTTCAGATATGTGCAAAGTCACACACTGAGGTGAAATATTGGTCTCACTATTAGTGACACCAACCTTTCCCAGTAGGTTCGACCTTGGAGAATGTCAATAAGTTTAAGAGAGTATTATAGCCTGTACAGCCATTCTGATATGATCTGCCTTTCATGGTGTGTGGTACAGAAACAAGTGCATTTCAGAAAGCTGTGAAACAGTCCCTATGCTGCCAAATTTATAGATAATAGCACTATACTGCTTTCTCAAAATGATTGTTTACTTAACTGAATCTAATCTAGCACCACCTCTGACATGAAAGTCCAGACCAGCGACATTTACGCGGCACAAGAATACAACACAGAATCATTATCTATATCACTGCAACATGATCACTCTTCTTTTGATAGTGGTTTAATTGAAATATGTGTAATTTTAAATGTTAAGCATTCAGAAAAGGAAAGTGCCCATTTAGCAAACACATTTGGGCCGATTCCGGCTGACTTGTGGCACATTCAGTTGGCTGTCGACAACAGCAAAATATTGTTTGCCATTTGTGGTCTGAGCACGGCCAGCAATTCTGGCTGACAGGCAGCATTCTTCACGTGGACCAGAAACAAGGGAACCGCGGAACTCACTCATAACATTTCCGCGAGCGAGACGGAGATCACTGGTATGTGCAGGTCTGAGAGAGAAGTTGTAAACTGTTGGAAGAAAAAAAGATGGGAAATGAAGTTGGACCGAAGACTTGCTTATGAAAGAGTGTTATATCATTTGGGGTTGGAAACTGAGAAGGTGGATATTACAGGGGATGTGGCCCTTTTAGCCAATCCCTGGCTTCTTTCTGCTTCTTATTCCCACACATTCTTAAAGGAGACATTCCCCTTTTCCTGATAGCATCTGTCATTTCTAGTTTAAATAATGCAACATGCAAAGTTTCCAAAGATCCCTGCATGTCTAGTCGGGGTTCGTATTTTTGTCCGCTGTGGTAAACTGATGGCAGGAGCTAGTTTGTGTGTGTGCGTGTGTGCGTGCGTGAGTGTGTACGTGTGCGTGTGTGCATGCCTGCATACGTCAGTCAGAGAGTTTATAGGTGCGAGTTGGTTTTGGACTCCAATTATAAATTCCACGTCCCTAAAGTTCAAATCAGCGTAGGAGGTGCCAAAAAGTTCTCAGCTCATACCCGTTGATTTCGTGTCAACCATCAAATGTTAGCCAAAATGAGGTCAGTCGTTACCACATCACAATTTTAGACCATGGATTTCATGACCGCAGGCAGCACAGGGCTAGACAATCCACATCTGGCCAGCAGAGCCTTTCTGCAGAAATCCCTCAGGACCCAGATTTTCTAGGAAGACCTCAACTAACTTATCCGTTTGCATTCTGGCTATACTTTGTTTATGGTGTCTTGGCAACGACGGACATCGTTGTGTTTTTCACTTGCCTTGTGAGAACTTTAAATCCTCATGGTGTTTTGATTCGTCTAATTCCATGGATGTTAGGATCCAACAATGTCCTGCAATGTGTCGTATCGCTCTTGCTGTTCCACTAACCTGTACTTGATTCTGGTTCCTCATTGGAAACTGAGCCCAGCAGCGCTTGTACTGAACTTGGCTCCTTGACAGCTACATGCTTGCGCAGCGATCTCTGCCTCACGTAGAAAAATACATCTGCCAAACGAGTAAATGTATTCTAGACGTCGAGTGAACCTTGGATGGCATGCCAGTCTATTTCAGGGCATATACACTCACCTACTCGTGTATTACAGGCAATTTAGGGATGACAATTAGCCTAACTACATGTTTGTGGACTGAGGGAGGTAACTGGAGTCGCCAGTGGGAACCAAGTGAAAAACGCTACACTGACAGAGCAATCCAAACTCCCCCAGTTCGGCAGCTGTGATGTGACCATGCTGCCACTATGACTTAGACTAGCATGTTATAATAAAGGTCAAAATTCATTAGTGTACAATAAACAGTGAGTTGCATAGAACATAACATGTAGGGGAAAAAAATGCAAACGGGCGTTAATTTGGGCGTGTAACAGAAAAAGACACTATTGGATGTCTAGAAGGGGAAGGACCTATAACAGGGAGAGATTTGATGTACTCTGTGGAGGTCTATGTGAAATATGAAATGTTCTCTATGTCCACATAAGACAGAAACACAGAATGAATCAGGAAGGGGAAGAAGATGAAAAGAGGGTTGATTATGAGATGAGTAAGAGGAAAGAGATATATTTAAAACTACTTACTCATTGGTTGGCCTCTAAAAAAAAGAGGTTTGAGGGATGTCTTCTGTATCCTGGAAAATAGAGCAGTGATAAATATTTAGATATTTGTTAGCTATACAAATAAAAAGAATAAGTATATAGTTCAGCTTGCAGTACGTGCGTGTTTGTGCCCTGTGATGGGCAGGTATGCCATCCAGGGTGTATCTCAGCCTTGGGCCCTTTTCTGCATGGGATGGCACTCCCATGTCCGAATAACATGAGGGATTAGAAAATGGATAGATAAATTGATGAATTATGATTCATATTTATATAAATCAAGATTTTGGAATGGTTCTCTTCGCCTACTCTATCTTTCTCTCCATAAGACGCAGACACATATGTAGGTGAGAGTGAGCTTGGGGGGGTGACACCACAGGGTCAGGCAGCGTGTCCACAGCTGGAGGTTAAGGGTCTTGCTCAAGAGTCACTAGAAGACACGAGGCTCTACCTTTGAGGCTGGAGCTAAGACGAGCCGTCTTCCATTCACAGGCACAGAGGGTTAGGCTGCTGCATTCGTATGTGATGAGCTGAGCAACCGCTCATTCAACACAACATCAAACCAGTGGCAGCCAAGGATTCTCCAAAGAGACACAGTACCAAAGGGGTCTTTATATCGGGTCACTGGACAGCAAAAGAATCTCACAGTCAATCGCCGAGCCGAGGCGCGCCAGGGGCCTAAAGACTTGGGCATTCGTCCTCTTACAAAGATCCACACACCCCTTTCCAGCGACCTCCGAGGCCCGCCGGGGGGGGGGGGGGGGGGGGGGGGGGGGGGGGGGGGGGGGGGGGGGGGGGGGGGGGGGGGGGGGGGGGG
>JABFDZ020000040.1:9552039-9572269 GCA_019775955.2 Pollimyrus isidori | reverse complement strand
GATTCCAAGTATGCAAGTCAGTGCTACCAATGTCCCAGATTCCGAAATTTGCAAGGCCGCCCAACCCCTGTGCGAGTTTGTCAGTTACTGTTCCTGAGAGGGGCTTTGTCGTTGAACGAGTTACTCCACCTCAGCCATTCAAATGATTTCCTTTAACACCCAGTCTCTCAGACACGGATTAGTCGCATTTATTCCTCTAACCACCAGTACTTTTTTCCCCCCATTGATCTTATGGTTCATCATATGGGTGTCGCTAGACACCCTTTTTACTGGAGCACGTGCCACAGTAAAATCTCATGACCGAATCATGGGTAATGGAGCCTGGGGTAGCCGTGCCCATTTATGTCTCACGACGGCCTGGTTTATGATGTAGGATATATTAAAAATAACATTCTTTAGAATACTTAACATTGCCTTGATTTTTCCTAGCATCACTGGCCAACCTTAAAAGTACATCCCCTGTTACTTATATTACGATTATTTTTTTGTTTCAGCCTACCGGCCGCATGCCCTCATCCCCTGTACATTACATCTGTGGTACTCAGCTCCTCCACTAGCTAAGGGCCCGCGCTGCTTTTACCGTCAAATTAGCCGCTAAGTATTTGAATTACCTAATTCTCATGCCACTTGAAACAAGTAAATGAATGAGCCATAACTCTAAGTATCCAGTTTGTGTGGTGTTTGTTCAAAGCCAACAATGTTCAAGAGGGGGAAAATCAGCTCTGCCGTCTTCTATGGT
Organism: Pollimyrus isidori; assembly: GCA_019775955.2. Classification (NCBI taxonomy): domain Eukaryota; kingdom Metazoa; phylum Chordata; class Actinopteri; order Osteoglossiformes; family Mormyridae; genus Pollimyrus; species Pollimyrus isidori. The sequence goes on along the minus strand of JABFDZ020000040.1, from coordinate 9,571,530 downwards.
CGCAACACGTTGCGCAACAGCCTGAACCTGGACGCATGCACTACCCATAAGAGTAGTGTTAACTTACAAACTTTCACATGTGAATACTGCACACTGAGGGTACAGGAAATAGTTTATAATTATATGTTTTTAGTCATGGCTTTATTAGACATCCAACGTTAATATGTACGTTACACTCACCCTGTTGTATTTTCAAAAATGACATTTTTTGTTCTGAACCAGGGCAGTAACTTTTGGTTCGTACAGTATGATGTCAGTGCCGTCTAATCTACTAGCAATCAGCATCGTAACGAATCCCGTCGCCGCTTCGTGATTTGTATCGAGGGTCAGGTGCAATGCATTTGCGGAGTGACAAAAAATGCAGCATTCGATTTAGATGTGTTTCTGCCTTTTTTCGTTTACTGTCGTAATTTCCTCACTGAGATCACAAAAATGCTGCCGTGATTTGCCTTTAAACAGACACCTAATGTCATTGTGCAATTGATACACGGTAACAGCAGCTCGTGGCGCTCAGAAGACATATTGAGAGCAGCATGCGAAATAAATGGTGTTGGAGACTTGATGTGGAGCGAATAAAGTTAATCGTACCCATCATACATGTTAGCTCACTATAGAAGTTCAACACGTCAAGACGCTGCATTGCGGGTTAACTCTTGTTATGTAATGAGGAATGTAGTATTTATGAATTGAGTGACTCATGTCACTCTTGGATGAAATTATTTTTTCTTATTTTTCTAAATTAATTAATCTATTCTACTGTAGTTATTTATTTAGTAATTTTTGGAAGCTTTACTTTCTTTGCTTCACGCGCTGGGCCACCCAGAGGTTACTTTGGGCCGCATGTGGCCCGCGGGCTGCCGTTTGAGTAGGTCGGCCTTAATTATTGAATCGTAAGACCGCCCTCTTACGTCATGGGGACAGCCCCTATTTGCTTGCGGTGTGTCACAAAGGCGAGGAGTCGCTCTGCAAAGGTTGCCTTGTGCACTACTCCGGAGGAGACAGGCACAGAAGGCTTTTTGATCCGTGCAATAGACCTAGCAACACTGAAATCTGATTCGGGATTAAGTTTTACAGACAGAACTCGCAATGGCAGAAATTGTCGCGATGGAAGGAGAAAAGGCGGCAAATGAAAAAGAGCCAGCGTTGGCAAACGGGATGATACAAGGCAATGAGACAGGAAAACCGAAGTCACCATCGGCTAGAGTGAAAAGGATTATTTTGGCCAACTTGCTGGTGATATTGACTGTAACCGGTGTTATAATCGGCGTGATAATTGGACTGTGCGTCCGCAGCGCAGAACTTAATAAGGCGCAAGTGATCTACTTCGGGTTTCCAGGCGAACTTCTGATACGCCTGCTGAAGATGATCATCATTCCCTTGGTTGTGTGTAGTCTCATCTCCGGAGCGGCCAGCATTGATCCCCAAGCACTGGGCAAATTAGGTGGCTGGGCGATGCTCTTCTTTTTAGTGACAACTTTAATTGCATCAACCATTGGGGTAGTGATGGCGTTTATCATTCAGCCTGGTTCCGTCTCCAAGCCCAAGATCTCGGTGTCGGATGAAGTGCCACAGGCTAAAGATGTGATAGACTCCTTCTTGGACCTCATAAGGTAATAAATCGTCAAGCGGGACACATTTGGTCTAAGTCTAAGCTTGACGGATGTCTACGTACTTGTACACTGCGTACTCTACGTGTAAAGCTGGGAGACACGTGGACGCTTTCAGGCTTTAGATTGACTCCCATTAGTATCTTAAGTATTATTTATTTCGGACGTCCGTTGTTTTTATATAACAACCATTAAATATATATGTTTGATTTAAATTAATTAATTAATAATAGTGCTGAGATGTTTAATGTGGCCGGGACAATAAAAAACAAGATACTTTTCGTCCAAGAAACCATGGTTTAAATTGTTTCAAAGTAGTCGCATTTTTTGTCTTTTAGTATTTATAGTGCAACTTCTTAATACGATGCCATTACCGTTGTTATCATATGATCGGTTAAATATTTAATTGTGATTTTATGATACAAAATAATTATACCTAACTCCGCCTATATATATTTTGTCATGTATATATTCTTGTCACCACTCCCCGTATTCGGGTTAGTTACCTGAATGTAAGATTAATTTCATTTAACGATTCTATGTTAAACAACTGACCAGGGCGTAGTTTGGCATGGGGTTAGTTATAGCGAATACTAGTAATAGTTCGGACTGTTGCATCATCTGAGTGCTTGTTACACACGTGGTGCTTTCTTGTTCCCTTTAGGGACAGATGGAGTATGATTTTAAAATAGACCGTACCAAAGCAGTACCTGTAATTCTTCGTCAGAGACATAGATATGGGTATACTCATATACATCAGTGAGTTTATATAGATGATTGGAAGAATGCTGTATTTTTTGGTATTTATGACTCAACACTAGCGTATGAGTAAGCTGTAACAATTTGTAGTTAATTATAATAGACCTCATACGGCTATAAATCGTCAAGCAAGGCGGAGTTATATTTTTCAGTTCTGTGTACACCATTATAGTCATTTTAAACATCAGTTTTACCCAGATATTTCCCCGCACAGGTGGACCATACATTATGTCAATTTTTATACCATCTGTTCTCTTAATTATGACCTTGAATTACAATCAAAGACAACGCACGATTTCCATCGAGCAGAGTAAACATCGTAGGCTATTTGTTCACTTTATCACCAGGCGGATAAAATCGGCATTTGTTTTGTGCGACTAATTTCGAAGTGTAGTTTGTCTATTTTAGGTAAGTTGATAACACAGTTTTTAGCGTTTCAAGAGTGCTGCCGCCATTGAGTGATTGCTGAGCGTTAGGGTAGGCCTACATTCTTAATACGTATTTGAATTAAGTTGTTTCTCCGATCGAGATTTCATTCAGAGTTAGGTACAGACACTAATATAAAGGGCATCCGGCTTGGCTGTGAAACCAGGAAATAAACAGCACCGTAGTCACACGTATGCACTTCCCGAATTAATAAACTAATGATATCACACACAAAATCCAATTCATTCAAAGTTAACCGACTGCCGTTTTTTACTGTATTTTTCTTCAGCCCAGTTTTTTTTTTAGTAAGTAATGCATATGCATTTAAAAGGCTAATATGTGCACGTGTGTGGTATCGCTAGTCTGTGGAATTCCGCGCAAAGGGGTTAATTCACCTACGTCATACCTGAAAGATCGTGTATGACACGTACTCTTGACGAAATACTGCTTTATTCCTTGTGTATTGTAAACAACATTTTTTTCTGGAATTTCTACACGCTCTGGTTTTTTTTTTTTTTTTTTGAACGAGTTCTAAAACAGCATCAGATGGAATAATGCACAAGAGATGACAACCTTGTTATAGGTATACACCCCTAAGTAACTTTCGCACCATGTGGACCTGTTGCTTGGACACAAATTATGGGCAATTCCTCTAACTGGCAGGACATCCTGTGCATTACACATTTCGTCAGAAAGGAAGGAATTTTGATGAGTGGAATTGACTGAGATTAGTAAAGGAAGTTCCAGCCTTTACCGTATGTCTCGATTTGGCTTGGCAGTGAATATGCTAATGGTCATATGACTCTTGCTCCCACCCTCCTCATCCATTGGTCATTGTATTGTTTGTTAGTTATAGTAACTTTCCGCAAGGCTGTAGGAAAATATGCATGATATCAGAAGTTGCTTGACTTAGTAGGATTCACAAAATGGAGCATTGTGACGGAGTAGATGTAGTGTCGGAGTGAGTGTGTCAGTGTCTTTCGTCTTCAGCTGTCTTCTTTTAAAGTCATACTTCTCTGCCTTGGAAACCAGTACTTTTCTGACTGTGCAGTTAATGAGTAAACAACACAATTTACAATGAAACTGACCATCGTGCACAGGCAGAGCTGTTAATGAACCATAGGTCCCGCGTGACACACGTGTTGTGCACATGCAAGTCTTTAAACGAGGCCTGGATGTCTTAATGGGTACATCTTTTGAGACTAGTGCCCAAGACGGAGCTGCCATATTGGAAAATGTTTTTTTTTTTACTAATGAGGTTTTGGTGAGGCTGCCAAGAGTCAATCTTATCTGCAAAGGGCCGGTGTGTATGCAGGTTTTTGGGATAACCTATAGGTCAGCAGTTCAAACCCAGGTGTGAGGACTCTTCAGCCAATCAGTCTTCTAATTAGTAATCTAATTAGGGATTTGCAGGGAGAACCAAATACACACCGGCCCTCTGCGGAAAAGATTGCCCACCCCTGCTCTATAGCCTATTAAAAACTAAGGTAAGCTGTTAATGATGTTCTGAGTTTCACATGACCAATCTGCAATGCCTCCTCACACCATCCAGTCAAGGCTCAAGTATTGACTAAAACTGTACAAACCAATAGAATGATACTGACTTCAGTATTGGCCAAAACAAGCCATTTCACTCTATCTGACTGCTGTGCAGATCTCACTCTGGTTATTACTCTCTTGGACGATCATGCAACAGGCCTGCCAAATAGGATGACCATATAAGATCATTCAGCTGTCTTCTTGCGAGCCACGTTTGAGTCCACAATGTTACATTAGCTAGGACTTCTTCTCCCAGATCTCCAGTTCCTGACAGTGATGGGATTCCATTGCTCTTCCTGCTGCTCTTCCTGGCCCGGACGCAAGGAAGGTGCACTATGAATGGGGCTGTAGTCACCTGGCACAGGGTGTAGACAAACATGCAGTGTACTCCGATAACCGGCAGGGTTAATTTGCTCAAGCTGATAACAGCAGTAGCGCTCCGAGTACTGCAGGTGTTGGCTTACCTGATGAAATTTGCTACGGTGCTTGAAACGTGCAGCGCTTACCCAAGATATGTGTTTCCATGGACACAAAGTTCCCACCCTGACATGTGCGAATAGCTTCACTAAAATGCACAGGCAGACTGTCCCAATGCTTTCGCTAAATATAGTATGGACCCCCTTCTACATACTGAGTCACTGACTCATTCATACTAGCTTGCAAGTCTTGCAGCCTAACGTCTTGTGTATGGTCACTGGGCACGTCCAAAAATACTATTTACACCTTCCGATGAAGCAGGAAGGGCTTGTCATAAAATGACTCGCCAAAAAAAGGTATCCTGCGGATTATTTACCAACATATGTTTTAGGCTTCTGAGGGCCTGCCTTACACTTGGTTTTAAAATGCATCACGTCCGTCCTGATCATAAGTGGACAGCGCTACATACAAGTGTAAATGACCATAAAGAACTCTTGTGATCCGATCACTCAAACCACCTGCTGAAGTGGTCTGGAATACATTTGACCACATTTCTTTTATAGTGTAAATGCGAATGTGTCCCGATGTGTCCTCAACAAGGGCATCACTGTGCATGGGGCCATTTGACCTTCAGGTGGAATTGACATAGGCAGCAATGAAATCTGAACACAAGCGGGCAGCTGGACACCATGGAGACACAAGATGAAGGTGTAAATGGCGACGTGCCCCGACTATCCACTTGTCACCTGATCGCCCAAGATGCGTTTTGAAACCACGTGTAGACATGGCTTTGGTGTCTTCTCGTTTTGGCTTATGATTTGGGTTTTGGTTCAGCCGCAAACCCGCAAACCGAGAGACGGCATGGGGATGTGGAGTGGTAGATCCTCCAGGACACAAAGGCTAATGGATTATAGTTCATAGTGGCTTAGGTTTGAACAAGGTTGCGTCAGAAACCTGCAACAGTGCATGTATTTTTAGTTGTAAGGTTTGGGTAGGTGTTTTCCACCATGTCCGTTACATAAAAACCCAGGACTGTAGGGCAGAAGCTTTCGAGGGCAGAGAATCTCTCACCAAGGGTTGTCTTTATCCATTGGGCCAGGCTGTCTTCAGGAGTGTAGAAGTGGAAGTGTAATCTATTTGCTTGCTATTTTTTTAGAAGACTGTGCCATCCTACCCATAATAGAGTTCCCTTGTGTTCCCCTCTGCACTTGACTAGTCAATGTATTAGTTATATTGGTGTTAAAGTCTCATCCTGTGTTTTTGTTCTTCAGGAACATTTTCCCATCCAACCTGGTGGCAGCAGCTTTTCAATCGGTGAGCCACCTAATTCACACCAGCAAGGAGCCTTTTATACACAGTCTTGCTGTCCTCCTTGCCAGACACTTAAGAAGATACACAACTATCTTGTTAGCATAATTTCGAAATATGTCCAAGGTGTTTTGTTTTGTGGTGGGTGCGGCAATGCACTGCACTGGTGCATGTTCCCCAGTCCAACCTGACCTAAGTGTAATCTGCCCCATGTGTTGTTTGTTACCATGAAATAAATATAGATCAGTGGTTCTCAACCTTTTTGCACCACGATCCAATTTTCACCATCCCAGATCAGTCAAATATAGGTTCAAATTAAGCATGCAGTGCATTCTACAATTTGCGCCAGTAAATGCCTAAGTAACAAATCTGATTGGATGTGCCGGTGAATTTTAAATGAATCATCTATGGTTTGGATTGATTGAATGTTCACTAGTTTTGCGCTAAGTATTTGCAGACCCAAGACCCATTTATATAGGTTAATTCTACGATCGGGCTGAGAAATCTGATCGTGGATCAGCACTTGGAGTTTGCTGGTTTTAATATGCTCACGAGCCTTTCAGAACTTGCCGCAACTCTAATTTGCGGCTCAACCCATGGGTTGAGAATCACTGGTATAGTTGGATCTATAAACCAAGAGCTGAGGAAGCTGGAATGCTTTCCTGAGCAAATATAGAATTAGTGATGATTGGATGTTCTTTCTGCCTTTCAGTATGCAACCAGCTACAAAAATGTCACCACAAACAAAATTAATGAAACAGGCGTTGTGCTAAGCACCACCTTTGATCGGGTGAGTCACTCCATACTCCATACTTGTGTCTTGAACAATGCTTCCTTGCGTGTCCAGTGGTATACATGTATTTGTGTAGGACATCTCCGTGTGCTTGCTTGTCTGTTTATCTGCATTATTTGAATGTTTCTCCAGTTTATTTATTTATATGTTCTGCTTTGGGGAGGGGGGCTATCTTGTATTCAGTTGGAATTCAACATAGCTTAGTCAGAAACTGGATATTAAATCTACAACCAAACAGTCCTCAAAATAACTATTGTGTAAGGTTGGAGTGTCATGCACGGCAACCTGTAGTGATGTCTGTAGTGCAGACTCTTTCGGAAAATAGAATTCAAATAACCTAAATCCATATTTCGTGTTCAAATGTTGGTGTGTGTGTAGCCTATATATTGATATGGTCGATTTTAAAAAATCGTCAATTTTAAATGTGTCAATTTTAGCTGTACCTTTTATCTGAGTGTTTTGTTAGTGATGTTCCTGTCTTGTTTGATTTAGTTTTTGTCTAATTTTGTTTAATGTGCATCTGAAATGCTGCAAATGGGTGCCTTTCTGTGAATTAAAATGTGTAGTGTGCTTAGCAGACTTGAGTAGCTCAGGTCCTTAGAATCCAAGTTCAGACCAAGATTTTGTTTCAACCAGCCAGTCGAGCATAAAGAGTCACAGAGTATTCAACTGGTCGGTTGAAAGAAAATCCCAGTTTGGACATTTACCTCTTCAGATCTGAATTACCCAACACTGGTGCTCAATATCATTTATATAGAAGCAAGCCCTTTTTAGTACATAGGTTGTCAGTAGTTGTATTTAAGTTTCTTCTTCCTGGTGCCCCTAGGTGCCAGTGGGCAAGGATGTGGACGGCATGAATATCTTGGGCCTGGTGGTGTTTGCCATCGTGTTTGGTGTGGCACTGCGCAAGCTTGGACAGGAGGGCGAGATCCTCATCAAATTCTTCAACTCCTTCAATGAGGCCACCATGGTGCTGGTGTCCTGGATCATGTGGTGAGTGTACGCATTGGAACTTTGTGTTGCTGGACGTTCTTTGTGAATGGGATACCAGAGTGTATGAATGCTCCCCTGTTTAAATTCTTTGAAAATAAGATTTCCGTAGATGCCGCATGAATTGATTTGATGATCGCATGATGAATCTTGACCCTGTTGACCAATTCCCACACCCATCCCCCCAGGTATGCCCCTTTTGGTATCATGTTCCTGGTTGCAGCAAAGATTGTGGAGATGGAAGATGTTGCCATGCTGTTCGCCAGTCTGGGAAAGTACATCGCATGCTGCATGATTGGGCATGCATTGCACGGACTGCTGGTCCTGCCGCTCATCTACTTCGTCTTCACACGCAAGAATCCGTACCGCTTCCTTTGGGGGATCTTCACTGCCCTGGCCACCGCATTTGGGACCTCATCTAGGTAGAAAGTCCAACTGCTGTCCCTATTGGTTTAATGTGTAGGAAGCATTGTTGTTTCATCTGTTTTGGGCTCTCAAGTTGCAGTAGATTTCCTCCAAACCTGTGGCCCGTCTTGCCTGATTTCCATTCTTGTTTCATGTCCTGTTCTTGTAGAGGGTCCATTTCTGTCCATATAGTTTCTCCTTCTTCATTCTCTGCACGTTCAAAAAAAGATTGATCTTAACACACTCCATTCCATTCTTGGACTTCATAATGTCCTTACCCTCTACCCCTGACTTCCCTATTTCCTACCCAGCTCAGCCACGTTGCCCCTGATGATGAAGTGCGTGGAGGAGAACAATGGCGTGTCCAAGCACATCAGCCGCTTCATCCTGCCCATCGGGGCCACCGTCAACATGGATGGAGCCGCTCTCTTCCAGTGCGTGGCCGCCGTCTTCATCGCCCAGCTCAACTCCGTTTCCTTGAACTTCATCGAGGTCGTCACAATCCTGTGAGTGTGAAACTCTTGTTTCTTGAATTGTAAATGAATCTTGAAGATCTTTGGTGATATTTTGATAGCAGTCTTGGTCCTGCGCGTTGAATTTGTCCTGCGCCCCCTTCCATCAGAGTGACAGCGACGGCATCCAGTGTGGGAGCTGCTGGGATCCCTGCCGGAGGCGTGCTCACCTTGGCCATTATCTTGGAAGCGATCAACCTACCCACCAGCGACATCTCCCTCATCCTTGCCGTGGATTGGCTAGTGTAAGTTTGGGCAACCGAGGTGGGACGAAGAGCAATCACGGAAAGGGATGTGAAGTTTTAGATGGAAGGAGTCTTTGCCTAGTAGCAGTGTAGATACAGCGTGTCTCGTTCAGTCTTAATCCTTTATGACATCGTGGTGTCTCTCCACCCTTCGATACAGCGACCGCACATGTACCATCCTCAACGTGGAGGGCGACGCCTTTGGGTCAGGACTGCTGCAGCACTTTGTCGATCGCAACGCCCACAAAGACGGGCCCAACGCCAACAAGGGAGAGCTGGCTGAGGTCGTGTCAGTCCGGCCCGAAGACGCGCCCCTCATCATCAAGAGCAGGGGCGAGGCTGAAGACGGGGCTGTAGCCCGACTCGAGGTGGAGGAGTCTGTCATGTAGGCAGGCCGGACTTGCTTTTCCTGACCCAAAGAGAGTGTCACTCGGCTAGGACATTCACTCCTTACCTTTGACCAAATTCTGAAAGCACACATCAAATAGGATACTTCTATTTTTAAAGAACATCAGTATACTCCTCCCCTCCCCTCCTCCCTCCCCCGTCATAGGTGTCCCAGAGGCACTATAATGAATGTGCAGTGCCTTATTCCACTGTTAAAAGAAGGAGAAATTATATGGCCGACAAAACCTCAGATTATCAGAAATGGTAGTTCTATCCATACTACATGTAGTATCCCTCGTTGCTCGTGTTAGGATCTTATGTAGGATAGAGTGTCCAGTATTTCGTTTCAGCTCTGGTTTGTAGAGTCATTTTGGTTGCTGTAGTATAGTACTGAAAAGTAGGCAACAGGACAAATGTTACCTGTTGTGTAAAGGCCTGTATTGCACATATGAGAAATAATCACAAATAAATTGCCATGTGTTATCACTCGACCCTGGTCAGGTGTGACAGGTAAGATTGCAAAAGCTAATAGCCGGCTCTAGGCTAAGCTCCTCATATTATTTGGATGGTGGTTATACAAAAGAGGAATAGAAACTCCTTACCCTTTTCCGAAGCTCAGTCATCATCTGTTCCAAAGAGGCTATATATGGGGCTTTGTCATGTGACACTGGAAGAAGTTATTGGGTTATTTCCAACCAAATTAGCCACCTGGCATGGCAAGCAAAGCGACATTGATGGCCAGTAGAGTAGACACAGAGGCACAGGCTCCAGTGTTTGAAATCGTATCATATTGGGTCCCCAACCCAGACCAACCCCATTGTGTTCCAAATTTTTTAGGGCCTCTAAATTTTTTTAGGGGCCTTGAAATGTCCTACACCCCCCTCCCCCCACCCTTTTACTGCGCCCTTGAGTAAAAATGCATGTTGGTGCTTTATATTCATTTAGTCTGGATGATTTATTTTTCTCTAGCACCTCCTGCATCCGTTTATTCATATCGCCTGAGTCGGTTCAAACCGGAATAAGCTAGCTCAGACTTGCGCACACTGCGATATGATACCTACCACTCATTCTAAGAGGGGGGGGCGGTCAGGGTTTCACACGCGTAAGGTTGGTTTTGGAACCTGATATCCGTGCAATGTTCTGCTTGCCAAATTTGGGTAGCTCCTTTATATTTTTAAAAAAATATTTCCAAAGGTTTTTAAAGGCAATGTTATAGAATCCGTTAATGAACTTTTAAGAACTTTTAATGTTGTTTTTTCCTCAGCCTTGATAATACGTGATGTTTCTTCTAAGTTATTTTGTTTGATTGTCTGCATGTTTGTATGTGTGTGATAATTATGACGCGTCTGTATATGTTGCTCATGCATCGTTACGTTAGTAAACATCCGCGGTACCGTGTGTGTCCATGAGTGTGTTTGCCATGTCGTTTGTCCGATATAGTGAATACATTTTGAAGTGAAAGATTTGTCTGAGGAGAAGCTTTAAGAACATTCCGTACGTTTTCTGTTTGATGGCTTCATAAGCCATGGCCAAAGAACTCCCTGTCCGAATTGTGCTCCATTTTTACTGTAAATAAAATTATTTACTTGGTTTCATAAAATCTTCAGTTTCTTTTTCATAACCATCAATCCATGGCTTCCTTATGATTTGATCTATTTAATATACATGTCGTAAATGGGGCTTTATTTTATCACTCTTATCTGGAATGTCACTTGGTCATTCTAACAGCTACTCCTAGTCAGAATTGATGTATGTGTTTGACTAAATAGCATAACTGTTATACAAACGTCAAATCCTGCTTTGCTGTTTCTTGGTATGATTTTCTAAATACCAACATTGTTCAAAAGAAATATGCACTTGTAATCCGGCCATTCATATTTGAGTCATTTTCACACAGGTCTATTGTTTATCTTGGTCTATCTATTGTAGACCATTTCACATGAAACACATTTTTATTTTACCAAAAAAAACCAAAATCTGTTTGTAAATCACATTTCTGTACTGTGTACTTAAAATAAAAATTGTTTCCTGTATCATATTTTTGTTTTGCTTGGTTCTGATTTTATAGTGGAACATGGGCCAGAGTGAATGTTTATTATATGTGGCTCTTCTGCCACCTGCTGGAAGTCTGTGAATTACACCCAGCCAGCCCACAATCCCACAGTCAGTATGTCTCCCCATAATTTAGAATTTACAATCTTTTGACTTTTAGATGTTGAAACATCTAAATAGGGACACCGATGTACTGCAATAAGATCTTTTGGTGATCACCGTAGCTGGACAATGTGCTCGGAAAACACAACGACAGAGGCAATTCTTTTTATTTGAAAGGGGTTTAAGATGGCAGTGGTCTCTTAAAACATCTACACGTGTGACATTGTGCAACGTGGCACAATTAGCGCTTCACCACATTCACCCCACAGTGTGAATATGAGACTTGGCTGTGGAAAATATGTACCAGACGGGTATCTACATCTGCCACTTCAAGAAAAGCAAAAAAAAAAAAGGAACTACAGTGTTTCATGTGTGGTACCTTTACTGGCAGTGTGGCCAATCAGAGCCTGCCATTATTCTTTACTGGCTGTGTGGCCAATCAGAGCCTGTCATTATTCTTTACTGGCAGTGTGGCCAATCAGAGCCTGCCATTATTCTTTACTGGCTGTGTGGCCGATCGGAGCCTGTCATCATTATTTTACATCTAACACTGGTTCAAGGACATGCTATGGAAACAGTTCCAAGTTTCGCATCTGACGGATGGCAGCTAAGTTTCCAGCAACTGGGAACTAGCTTACTGTGCAAATATAAATACAGTACATGTTTCAATTGTGCGACACCGAACGATAAAGTGAAGCAGTGCAACAACGCGAACACAATATTCTTTGCTTTAGGGCGGTACATGTAAATGGCATTACTGGAACTACCAAGTCGGTTCATACACAAATGTTGCTACTTCTTATTTCAGGTAAATAATTCTGCAGTTCCAGTTCTTAAGCAAAGGTGTTAGGGATCCACAGGTAGCTACACGTGTAGCTATATAAAATAAATACAAGCCGACGGCTCCATTGTACTGTGAGCACATAATCGAGTTGTGCTTATGCTATCCTGCCTATCGTATACTCGTATGTGAGTATGTGAAAGCCCAGCCTTGCCATACATTGAGAAATGGACCTTTAGGGAGCTGAAAATCATACGACTGTTATTCTTCAGACAATAAATACAGTGGCAGTATCCTACAGTATGTGTGACCATAATAGCAGGACTGAGAGTCGGAGGTCCGGCTGATGCATATTCACATGAGTACAAGATCTATGGAATTACTCTGTGGGGTGGTGGGGGGGAGCAGCTGCAGCAATGACGTGAATTGTTCCCCAGTGTCAGGCTAAGCTGTTCTAGTTGATAAATCAATAAACAAGCTTTAAAAGTCGCGAGACTTTCATTATTTATGATGGACTGTTATCTTGGCACATCTTAAGTCCCCCACCATCCATTTCCCCCTTTAGAGTCGACTTCTGTCCAGTCGCTTCTTGGTTGGGTTGGGGTATTGAGGGTTCTCAACGACCCCCTCGCCAAATTTGAGCTCCAGGAAAGCACGGTGGTTGTTAGGGCCGTAGGCAGTGATGCCCGCAAATTGCATGGGTACCAGCGGCTGGAGGAAGTGCTCGGGGAACTCGACGTCTTGCCTGTGCTCCGTCCAGGTATCCTTGGTCATGATGCCGTTGCGGGCGTAGAAAGGCCAGAGGTCCACGTGCAGGTGGTTGGACTCGCTGTACTGCACCCGGTAAAAATCCCCCTCTACCGCCCGCTCCCACACGTACCCGTTGGCATCCACCAACGAGCCGGCGTCCAGGTTTTTTAGGTACTCGCAGTTGGGCACGTCCTCCAGGTAGATGCCCAGGTCGACGTCGTAGTCCCACGGGATGATATCCTGGTGGCGGGCCGCTCCCAGGAGGCTTCCGCCCTCCAGCCAATAGCGCACCCCGGCCGTTTCCAGGATGTTGACCACGTACTTGGTGGTCTCGCGCAGGGCACGCAGGCAGCAGGGCGGCGTCCAGCGCTCCAGGTAGAGGTACTCGGGCGTGTCGTCCTTGACCGTGCCGAAGCAGCGGGCCGCCTCCTTGCCGCAGCCGTACCACTGCTCCTTCCCGTCCGGCTGGACGAGGCGCTTGATGCCGAAGTCGCGCATGAGTTGGCCGGTCGCCTCCCGCCGCCTGCTGTCCGCTTTCCATTGGTTGTGGGCGGAGCTGAAGAGGGGGCGGCGGCTGGCGGCGAAGCAGGGCCCCTCCAAGAGCTTCACCTTCCAGCCGCGCAGGGAGGTCTGTATAAAGAGGGAAGCCAGCAGGGGGCGGGCTAGCGGGCTCGACAAGTTGAAGAGATCCTCGGTGCGCATCAGGACCACCGCGTCCCCCCGCAGGGCCGTGCAGACGCTGCCGCTGCTGCCCGAGGCGGCTGGGGTGTAGGTCACTGTCCACTCCCTCAGGCTGACCCGGAGGTGCAGGCACTGCACGGCAGAGCGGGCCAGTACCGGGGCGGCCACCAGGCGCACGGGGCCACCCCCCTCTCCCTCCAGCTCTCGGACCAGCCGCTCCAGCTGCCTGCCCTGCTCCAGCTCCACGCCGTCCGGCACCAGTAGCACGTACTCGGTCTGAACGTGGAACTCCGGCCGGTGAGCCTGCGGGGGCTGATCGGGGCTGGGGGACAGCACCAGGAGGCGAGCCGCCTCCGGCAGCGCCAGGGGCGGGTAGGGCACGCTGTCGGCCACCGCCAGGAAGGGCACCTCGGGTCTCCGCTGCAGGAACGAGCGGGCCACGTCGCCCACGTAGTTCTCGAAGTCCTCAAACTCGCGCACCAGCACTGTCACCCGGGGGTTACGCCCGTTTCCCGCCCCACCGGCCCCAACCCCAGCAGGCCCCGTCAGTCCTCCGGCGGCCCCAAGCCCCGACACCGGAAGGGGGGTTTTTTTGGGAGGGGGCTTCCCAGAATCCCGCCGCTTCTCCATCATTTGCTGTTGGGCCCGGGATACATAGTACAGAATCAGGAGATTCAAAGCGATAGCCCCAGTGAGGAGACCCTGGCAGAAACTGATCCGCATTGTACTTCCGGGTTCTCAACGCCGCACCAGATATAATCGAAGGATGTGCACACAATTAATATTTTCCAGAACAGAGATTATCTCAGTTTCTGTGGTCCACAGTCACCCCCAGTGAGCATAGTCCAAAACGAAAGCAGCTACATTTGTGCTGTGGTTTTTTAATCAATGCTATGCCAAGGTTATCTTAGATGAATGATAAAACTACGATTCTATAAAGTTACACCAGGGTCACGCGAGATGCCACCTCCCAAGGTGTTAACAGCAGAAGGTATACTCGATAAGGTGGGGATGGTCACAGTATCAATCGGGGCCATCGTATTGAGCTACAACGCTGGTTTCTTTATTCCAAGGAAACATAATTTGTTGCTAGCAAGCGTTTTGTCTCAAAATCTGAAGACCGAAGATACCACAGTTTCACTTAGGGCCTGAGCATTTTTTTCCCTTCTGGCAAAGACTGAGGCATCCTGCAGATGGACAGAGAAAGCTTCTGGTCTTCTTCATCCAAAAAGCCATGAAGCAATGTCTTCAGCCAGATACGGTGACATCTGAAATAGAAAAATATTTCAAAGGTGAAAGCAAATGCTGTATATAATTGTTTGCTTTTTATTGTCCTTTATGGCATGAACTGCACTTTAGAGTCATAGACAGACAAATATTAATACGTCTGTATGGACTACAGCAACCCTCCCCCCTACTTCTTAATTGTGAGGTATATGAGGTAACCAGTCATAAATTCAGTATTACACCAGCCCAAGTCCTCCTAAAAAAAATTTTGGGTAACAGACGGTCACGCACTTAGACTCCATCTGCTCTGTGCTGCTAACTTGTCTTGAACCACGACAGTCAAACTTAATTTAAATGTAGGACAAATCCAAACACATGTACTAAGATATTATACTCCTTTTAGATGAAGCTGGCAAATGTAGGGCACATTAAAATGATCATCCGTACTGCGTTAGACACCGAAGTTGAGTTTACTTTACGTCGTCATCTATGGATTTCCATCAGGCACGGCTCCACTTTGGCTTTGATGTACATGCAAACTTGTATTTTGTACTTCGGGTGCTTAATTGCAGCCATAAATGTGTCTCCTCCACTTTAATCATAAAAAATGTCGGATTTATCTGGTGATTTTTTTCTCAGCAAAAATATTTGCGAAATATGCTGTCGGGTATCACGCACCAAACGTTACTAGTCACACAATTAAAGAACGCCAATTGTCATGGAAATCATATATTTCATATTTCTTAACATTTTTGTGCATCCATTTTTCTGTCCTCCATTCACTCGTTTGCTGTCTGTTTTTATGTACCTAATATTATAAACCGTTAATTTTTAAAAACATAGCATTTAAATTACAACACAGACAGGCAATTTTGTATCTTTAAAAAAATGTAGATCAAATGTCTAAGACGTTGAAAAGTCAAACGTGATAACCCTAGAAATAAAGCAGTCATTGAATTCCTTAATTAGCATTTCCTACAATGGACCTTTAATATACGGACTCCGGAGAAGTGAAATTAACCGACAGGTTTGACTGTGGGATTTTTTTTCTCATCGCACACGCAACAGCGATCGCATGAATACAAACTTGCTTAACAGTAAATACGTGTTTTATTCCCATTAAAATGGCTAACAGCCCGCACGCAAACAGTTGGTACATAATACCTTGCAAAAAATACCTAATGAAAAAACACATGCGGACATTTTAACGCAATCGAATAACAAATCGGAACGTACATTGGAGCAGAGAGGACCGATAAATCGCATGCATTCATTAATCCATAAATCCATTATGTTTGTATCGTCGTTATTCTCCCCCCTCTCTCTCCAGAAGGTGCAGCGCCGTAGCCTTTGCATGGCTGCTTCGGAAATGAGCGCAGAGAAGCCGTGAGATCATAATGTGGCAGGAAGCTGCCGCCCCGGTTACGGCTGTGAAGCGCTGCGCTCCGCCGAGGCCAGATCACTATTTCGCAGCCGTTTCCCTATGACTGCTTGCAGTTCCCTTTCGGGATTGAGTGAGTGAGAAAGAAAGAGGGAAAACCGAGCGGTGGCTATTCTGGGGAAAGGGGATCTTATCGGCATTCTCCCGTTTTTTTCTCTCCTCCCCTCCACCGCCTTGTCCTGGAGGCTGATCGCGCGGCGTAATGGAGGCGGAAAGGTCCGGAGGAACGGGCGGCACGAATGCGAATCCTGGAGGGAGCGGCGCGGGGCGCAATCCGAACGGGCCGAAACCAGTGCCAGGGCCGGGGACTGCAGCGGCGGCGGCGGTGACGACGACAACGGCGGCAGCGGCAGCAGCGGGGGCAATGGCCGGCACCTCTCAGCCGCGGGACCCGCAGGAGGGCCTCTCCTTGCCTGGCATTTTGCATTTCATCCAGTTCGAATGGGGACGTTTCCAGGCAGAAAAATACCGCTGGGAAGCCGAGAGAGACGAACTCCGGGTAACTGTGATTTTTCTGATTTCATTATGATTTTTAAGGAAATCACTCGAGTCACGACAGTCGGTTGTTTCTCAGTAGGTCAGGATAAGACAAACGTGATTGGAGTCAAGGAGGCTGAGGTCTGCATGATAAACGGGATAAGTGGCGATCTCCGGCCGCAACATCGTTTTGCCGTGTTATCATTTCGGGGCGCTTGGTGAGACTTGCAAAGCAGGACACCAAAATAATTGCGATCAACAACATTTCATGGTGCACACAGCATGATTGGAAAAATGACTGTCAGACCTGAGTGCAGGCAACAGTTTATTTATACCAAAGTCTTTGTTTTTGTCTGCCCGTATGAAGCATTCACTTGTGAGGGTCTGAATAATTGCAACGATGAATATCTTTCCTGATGTAGGTTGTTTATAGTGTGTGGCTTCCTGTTGTGGAAATGGCACGGGATCGCAGTCAGAATACAAGCGTGAACTGGACATACAGTAGCATGCCCCCCCACCCCAACACACACAATTTCCTATCGGAATGCTGTCTTTTGGCAACGTAGATCACTCCCTGTTTCAGTGTTACAACTCGGACAGTCCGGCAAGCAATGTTCATTCGCGTTGCTTTAGGATTGGGCAGATGGAGAGGAGTACCAGGAATGTGGCTGATCGGGGTTTAATACAGGTACCGTCTGCTGGTCCCATTTTCAGACCCTGGTCTGAAGATACCGAATGTCACGTGACATAGATTCGGCTACATTTAGTAGTACGGTGAATCCCGGCGCCACATCATGCAATTATTATTATATTTAGTAGTAGTGGTAGTAGTAGTAGCATTAATTTCTTGGAACCGCACGTTTAGTCAGTATGGTGAAACCTGCGGCGTACACTATGCATAGGAAGCTCCCCCCCCCCCCACTGCCGTAATATGAACATGAACCGGTGACGTTGAGTCCATCTAGTTTTAAACTGATGTCGAAAATAATAATAATAAAATAAACAAATCGGCATATGTACAAATTAAAGATCATGGATATAACTGGCTACTTCATATACAAGTGAGTGGAAAACTTTTATAGCACTACGCTGGCATGTAATCATCTTGCTATACTAAGAAGAAAAATCATGTTTCATTTAATAGGCTATTGATTTGAGCTATTCCAGTAGCTAATTATTGAATGCAAGGAGTCTGATGCTGTTTGTCGATGGTAGACTATTATACTGCTACATGATGTTTCTGACAAAGAGAAAAAGCGTCACAGACTGAACACTTAAGTCTATTCGCAGGTTGACACCGCTTACATAAGACTGCAAAAGGATATGTCCTTGTTATTTGCAGGATACCTGATGCAGTTCATTGCTTTTTTTTTTTTTTGCTTTGGTCTTCTGTCACTTGTATTTAGCTGATACTGTACCCGAGCTCTCCATAACATGCAAGATATTTGCTAGAAAAGTCATTGATGTCCTGTCCGCCCGTTCTCCATTTTTGTGATGAAATCCAACTCTGGGAGATTGTGGCCTGGTAGATGCTTGATCAGACCGGCTTTGGTTCCTTATTCATGCTTCTACCTTTTTACCAAAGAAAGCGGCAACTTTCATAGAGCCTCTGGTTCAGGCCGAAGCGGAACAGGTTGATTCTGTGTCAGATAGACGGCACGAAGCAGATCACTGTCATGTTCTTAGACGGCTCTTTGTGCCGGAGAGGAACAAACGGGGAGGTGTGTTTGGGAAACACTGCCCACTTCTCCACCCCAACTTTGATCTTCTTTGGGCAAATACAGGTCAAAAGGGGCCTGTAATTTGAATGAAATGTTAATCGGTAGATATGAGGGGCAGCTGTATTTCAAGGCGACTGTAGTTTTCAAATTTAGTGTGGTAGTTGGCCTCATTTACTGGTATCCCTAGACTACAGTCATTTGAATTTTACGATAATTGTGTAATAAGGCAGTTTTAAACAGGCCTGTAGAGATCTCGTACATCTGCAGACATCTGGTCATGTGTTTCAGTCGGGTGCTTATTGCGGGATCTACATTCCAGACGAAACTTTGAGGATCAGAAATGTACCGAATGTCATTCGTAAGGTGTTGGAGGCAGAAGGTCACTGACCCTGCCCAAGACTGCGGCCGAACTGTAAATGAGATGCAGAGGAAACCAAGGAATGAAAACAAAGGTTTACGGTATTATGCGTATTAGTGTGTAGAGGTAGGGGAGCAAAATCCACCTGTACTAGTTTAGCGTGGGGGCTCTTCAAAGCTGGACTTCGATTCCAAATCCAGGCCTTGTTTTCAGTTCTCCCAGGTAGGTAGTGTAATAATTACTGATTCTGATTGGTCAGGGGCTTCACACCTGGCTCACGGGTAAAAGTAGGGTGGAAAACGAGCAGTGCTTAGACCTTCAGGACTCTTGATTTGAGTATCCCTGGCTTAGGGTGTTCTTGGAGGGTAATGGAATGAAGTTAATGTAGCACGAGGGCCTTAATTCCCTTTCATACAGGCATGGAAATGCAGCATTTGACTGCTGCTGGAAGATGGGTTTACAGCATCAGGCAGGACTGTGTGTGTGTGTGTGTGTGTGTGTGTGTGTGTGTGT
>JABFDZ020000040.1:9492352-9534200 GCA_019775955.2 Pollimyrus isidori | reverse complement strand
CTCATCAGAAGCCGGGTAGGATAGAAAACCTACTGGATAGTGGCTCTCCAGGACCGGAGTTGGAGACCCCTGCTCTAGGTGTATGCTGTTTACAGGGAGTTTACTAAAGCACAATCAGAATCTAAGCACAAAATGTCCATGAGCAAATTAATACCTTTCATGTGTCAGGAAAGCTGGGCTTGAACATGCTTTTTTTCAGCTAATGAATTTAGCTGAATTCCTTCAAATGCTGTTTCTTTGTGTTGTTCGTAGCTTGTCATTCTCTCTCAGTCCAAAAAATAAAAATATATTGCTTAGCTGTGTAGGCATGCTATCGTCAGGTATATGTCCTCCCCGCAGATCTGGTCCAGATCAAAACCAGATAAAAAGGACAAACAAGAAAGAATAAAGTGTGTAGGGAGGCGCCTGTGGGTTGTGTTGGGACATGTAAGTATAAAGAAAGACGGGGGATTTGTCAGCGCCGCCTTCAGGCTGAGGGAGCAGGAAATCAGCCACTCTAACGGGCAGGAAAGAGAAGAGGAATAAACAAGACGAACTGCTCACACACACAAGCAAAGACGTGCAAGGGCAGGGGAGGGGCGACAGGATTAAGGAGAGGGAGGCGGAGACAAGAGGAAGGGGTGGAGAGCTCGTGACATCACAATGGAGCTACTTATCCACGCCTGCTACTCATTGGCTGAGCGGCCCGTCCGTCATTCCACTTCCTCCTCGAGTCTGGTAAAGTTTAGAAAGAGTCGAGGGAGGGACCCGTACACACACTCTGAGGCACTCACGGCAAGAAACTGAAACAGAGCACGACTTGTAAAGCAAGCCCAACCAGCCCTTTCTGTCTCTGCCCTCACAGTTTCCTGCTCTGCAAGGAAGCCATTTTGTAGGCCAGAAGGGCTCACCTTTTGCTTTTTTCCCCTCCCTCCCTCTCTCTCTCTCTCTCTCTCTCTCTCGCTCTTTTTGTTCCCCTCTGGATTGAGTTTCTCTGCACAGGTTTGGACTTTCCTCTCTGTGGATCAGCTCTGCATCAGAAGGCAGGAGGAAGAAGGAGCAGCACAGCTTCCAAGCCTGATCTCTTTCTGCTGTTGCTTCAAGTGACTCCTGATTTTTTTTTTTATTTTTTTTTTTTTAATTAGAGAAATAGAGTGTGGGGCGGGGGTGGGGGCAAGTGCCAGAAGGGAGGGGGAGGTAAAGAGAACTTGTCTGCTTTGACTCTCTGGAAGGATTAGGGAAGGAGGCAGCCAAAGCCAGGACTCCGGGTGAGTGTGTGGCTGCACCACTCAGCACCTGGTCCTCCTCAGACTCCTCCGCCCCCCCCCTCCGGGCCCCCTCCTCGGCTACAGGGGCCCTGGCAGGATGGCCCACACCAGCTCCTGTATGCCCTCAGGTCCGCTCTCCCCTTTCTTCGCACCCGGTAGCCCCTCTTCCTCGGGATCTGTGGTAGTTCAGCCAGGAACACCGGTCGCCATGACGCCGACAGCCAATCAGCTGGGACTGCTGCCTGACTTCGGATCGTCTCCCGGAGCCGGTGGGGGGGCTGCACCCCCGGTGCCGGCCACCCCTACTGGCGTCTCCTTCATCATCCAGATTGGCCTGACGCGGGAGTCGGTGCTGTTACCTCATTCTGCAGACCTGGCTTATGTTAAGCAAATCGCCTGCTCTATTGTGGACCAGAAGGTGAGTCCAAACTGTGGGTCTTCCTTAAGTTACACTTCATTGTGCACTGAGCGTATCTAGAATTGCATGAGTCTTTGTGTGGGTTTGTGTTTGTTATGCTTGGGGAGCGGGGAGTGGTCTACGAAAATGACCTCCTAATTTGGATATAAGGCGTTGCGTTGTCCCTCATCCGTCTTGCTTTCTAACTGGCTCCGGCAGCCTCCGACTCCTGTGGAGTGTGTCTATAAAATCCTGAGTGCATGCGCCTCACTATGCATGCATGCGATTAGCGTGTCCACAGTATTATGCACCCAGTGACCCCAACGGTGTCGAAACTTTCACACCTGAAAATTGTCTGCAGTCAGCGGGGTTAGTGCAGGGAGACCCCGGGCCGGGTCCAGTGCGATGAAAATGCTGCAAGGCAGAAGAAGTACTGTAGGTGGGGAATGAATGATCCCTTCGATTGTTTTTTTTTGGGAGCATAAAAAAAACTTGAAAAAGTTTTGCTAATATTAACAGTCGCTGTAGCTATATATCCCCAGGCCCCGTCTGTACATTTTGCTCACCCGGTCCCCTAAATTATTTTTTTTGGGCCCCCAAAAAGTACTGGGCCCCTTGAATCTGCCAGGGTATCCATGCCCCACCGACACCCCTGTTAACAGTAATTTAATGCACAACCTAGGAATCTGTGCCAGGCAGCACAGGGCACAGCTACACCCTGCTGAGATGGCAGTCTGGGTACACACATGCACACATTGTGGGCATTTTAGAAGCGGCAGTTAATCTATCTGCATGTCGTTGAACTTGGAGGAAACAAACACGAACTGGGCAGAACATACAAACTGCGCACGTACACACACACACACACATACACACAACATTTCAAAAAAGAGTTGCTTGTGCAATTGAATTCATATTAATCTGTTGGCAAAACAATCATTAATATATAGAAACCACCTTTGACCAGGGACTTAATTATCGGGGGGGGATGTCTACCCCCACAATTTAATTTGGCTTAAAGATTCGGCTTTAACTTGGTGCCCTCCAATAAACAGACCATTCCTATTTAAATAATTAAGTCGAGTCACCGCCTATTAAGTCTCTTTTATGCCTTTGTCTGCGGCAGTTTAACACTGGCCGTTTCCCTGACAGATCTGAGGATATTTCTCCTGTGAGTCACACTGGTGACCGGACGATTTACTCTTTATAGCGGTTGTCTTGCTGGTGGTGGCGGCGTGTACTGTTTCCCGGTGAGGAAATAACAGCAGGACTCCAGTCACATTCACATGCAGAGGAAACCGACATGTAGACCGAGAGTCCGCCAGATGAACGCTTGTACGGCGGCACGCTCAGCGTCTGACGCTAACTGGCAGTCTGAAGCGGGAACGGCTGAACTTTTGGTTCAGGGATTTTGGGTTTGGGAGGCGTGCTGCTGTTCCAGTGGCTGAGTCACGGCTCGCCATGTTTACCCAACGGCCGTCGTTCGTTCTCCGCTGAAACTTTTTCCCATTCATTTGGTGGCTGGTGCAGCTCCATATGTCCCCTTACGTCGGACCTGCAGCCGGCCTTTCTCTCCACTTGTTGGGCCTTTTTAAAATTTGAATAATTTATTCATTAATCTGTGGACCCTTCTGGAAAGCGTCCTCCAGCCCCGGCGAACTGGGGGGCCATGTCAGCTGCCCATTGTCTGGGAGATAAAGAGTAGGAAATGATGGCCACATCCGGCCTGATTCTGCTTAACATGACCTACTTGGTCAGCTTGGGTTCCCTGCTGTAGCTCACCTCCCCTGCTGGCGGCACTGGGAGAGCAGTGGGGGTGGGGGGGCAGAGGACGTCCCCTTCTGTGTTTTTATGCTTGGGTGCCTGGGGGGGGAGGGGGCTACTCCGAGCTTGTTTTGGTGCAGACATGCTAGTCGAAGTGAGTTTTGTAATCTTGATTCTCTGCTAAACCTGTGGGGTGATTCTCACGGGGTTTGTTTTGGTGTCTGAAAGGGGTTCGGAGGGGTGCAGCCCTGGAACCAGTTAATTGCCACATCCAACCTTTACGCCCTTGAAGACTCTGGGAAGCTGGTTGGGTTTTCAGGACGAACAGAAGATTTCAGACACTGTGTCGAGGTCTCAAAACTGGAATTTAAAATTGGAATTGAAAATTTAAAAAGTGAAAAAAACACACACACACACACACATTCATATATATATATATGCGCGCTTTGGGCTGCTGCAGGCCCCCACTGACCTCTGTCACTTGTGATGGAGCTATATATATAAAATTTCATACTGAAGTGCTCAGTGCACTGTTGGTTATCAAACAAAAGATGGGGAGTTAAAATGTGAGAACTTTTTAGCAGAGCAAAGAAATCTTGCATTATCATCGAAAGCAATTGCCAGGCATGTGTTAGCCTGTTGTTGCTTCTCCATATATGGCTGGGCAGCTCATAGACTGAGAGTGAGCAGAACAGCAACACTGTGCTAAATTAGTTAAGAAATATATCAAATCCACCTCAGTGCTCCTCTAGATACTTTTTCACGTCCTTGTCAATGTCTCATTCTCACACCTTTTGAGAATGTTTGCTAATCTTATAATGATTGGTGTGATATAATCACAGATTTGTTACTTCCCAGAGTATTGTAATTGAAAAAGATATTGTATTGATAGTTTAAAACCCCAGCCCTTCCACTCGCCCAGTCTTATTGTATCACTCAATCAATTATATGATTATATGCATATTTACTTACACAAATTAGCTCTTGCAGCTGTACGCTTATCACTTGTGCATGTTGCTTTTGGAAAAAAAAAAAACTTATGCAAAAGGAACTTAAATGCAAATGAAGAGTTTCCTAAGAGCGGCAAAACGCCCTGGAGGTGATTTATGGTTCAGACGAAGCGAAGTTCCTGCTCATTTTGGTGAAGGTGTGACTGGAAGATTATGAGGATGCATCATGAGACATCGTGAGACGCATCGCCTCTTCCAGCTCATTCGTGTGAGACACATCAATGTTTTTATCGGAGGCGGATAGCTCAGTTCCAGAAGTAAAAATCCAGACCCAAGCTTTTGCTTCAACCAACTAGTTGTGTATAAAGAGTCAGTCACAGAGGACTGAACTGATTGGCTGAAACAAAATCCTGGTCTGGATTTTTACTTTCCGGGCCTGAACTATCCACCTCTGATTTTTAATTATCTACTTATTCACCCTTGTTCTTTGGTAGCTAATCTACACACCGAAACAAGAATAATGCTATTGTTAAGCCCGCCCCCCCCCAGCCTCCAATGCCCCTCGTGTTTGTTCAGCTAATGTAATGCCCTCTCAGCCCTACAGAATGCTTGCTTGGCTGCCCCCCCCCCCGGTCTCAGCAGGCAGGCTCAGCATCAGCTGTGCCGTTTGGTTCTTCAACACTCAATTTGTTTTTCTGGGCTTATACACCGTTAAACACATAGAATCTGGTGACGAGATCCTGGTTCAGCCTATTGTTTAATCAATCTGCATGATCGTCTATTTAGGGTCAAAGTTATCTGGAGCTTTTCCCAAGAAGCACATTATGTATGGAGGGGTACAGCCTGGGTGGGACAACTGTCTGCCACAGGGCTTCCTCCCCCTTGAAATGTTTTTAGAATTTGACCACTGCCTTATATTTCCTGTATTGTGTGTGTGTGTGTGTGTATGTATTTATATATAAATATACATATATATATATATATATCTCTGCGGCGATTACCACTGATAAAACACAGGCGTCTTTTACGTGATTTTTAAGGTCTTGTAGCTTGCCTGTTTGCTGGTAGCGACAGACGTGTAAATTGTCCAATCAGCACTCGTGAGAAGCTGTATGTAAAGAAGCCGATTGGTCAGGTCAGGAGTGTGTCTGGGGAACACTATGCCTTTGGGGGACAGTGAGCTGAACAATCGTTAAACATCACAAAGCCTGTGGTGGGATTACAGTCCTATTGGGGCTGCATTACCTTTCTTAATAATCTCTGCTGCCAAGAACTGTTCGTACCTCGCTAATTTATCAACAAACATGCTAAGCCAGCTTTGCATTCATGAAGTATGTAATCATTGATTATGCTGGGAAGATGGATTACGACGGTAGATTCTTCACCAGAAAACAAACTTTTCATCAGATGACCTCATCTATTTTAGAGTAGGATTCATAATGTCTGAACAAATTACTCCAAAACAACATTTAATAACTATAGTTTTATTCTGCAGCTTTTTAAGTGACTGAAACTCCTCATTTAAATGCTATTTCTGAAATGTTAAATGTTCCTCATTTAACTTGTTTGGCTACTATTGCTGGTTGCTAGGAGATGAGGTCACGTCGGTCAGTTTCTGATCAAAATTCCATTCAGGATGGCAGTCATGATTGAAATGGTAGCGATGTATATATATTACAGCTCTATCTGAATGGTAAGTCGCCTATTTTGCAACAATTTCTCTAGCACAGGGTAACGTGGAGCCTATTCCAGGAAGCAGAGTCGCGAAGGCCGGCGTGCATTCCAGACCGGACGCACTCGGCCCGTGGGTCGTGTGTTCCCTAATTTTTGAACCAACAACCTTTGCACAGTTAGTACAATGCCTTGCTTGTTGAACTACTGAGGCCACAATGCAATGTGGTCCAATTATACGTCTTTGTAGTAGGGGATGGAGGCCACTCAGAAAGAACCTGTGCAACACGAGGTATTCATGCGAGTTCCACTCGCACAGAGTGTAGCCGAGTTTCCGCAGTCCTGAAGGTGTCAGGCTACAGTCTCATCCACAGAATCCTCGGCCCCTTTCGACATTTGTTTTTGTAGTTATTTTCGGGTTTTCCCAAAAAGCTGCTTTGTATTTCCATGGAATGGATGTTATTAAAAAGAATATCAAAAAGCCCCGTAAAATGTACACTTTTTTTTACCCCGGTTGTGAATTTGACTCTGTAGCTGCGCTTGAGGTGACGTCACAAATGTACCCCTGTCCCCTGCGCCCCATGCCGCCTGAAAGGAGCACACCTCATGGCTAGGGAGAGAGAGCCTTGTTTAGTGCATGGGGGCGCAGTTGAGGAGGGGTGTGGGGGGGGGGGTAACGTACCCCCCTCCTCTTGCATAACCCCACTCAAGCTTATCCACCAAAAAAAAACACCTCCAACTCCGTGTTGGATCGCTTGAGAAAGCAAGAATGTTCCGGATCTCCTGTTTACTAACCTCAGCAGTGTTACAGTAGGGCTGTACCGTGGGTGTGTTTAGACGGATGGTTCTGATAAAACCACATCCTGAAAGTGGAATTGTTGTTATTATAATAGTAGACACCTTCATCCAAGATGCACTGAAATAGCCTACAGTACATCCATTTGTTTATTCAGACCAGCGTGTTCTACTGGGGGCGAAACGAGGGAAGTAAAAGTTTGTTTAAATGATGGAACTGATTCTGATGTTCCGGGAGTGGGTGACATCGAAATATTTCACGTTCTGAAAACACCGACCTTTGAAAATGGTGGTACTGCTTGGGAGGTGGCTGTCAGACTGGGAATGAGACCTTCTATTCCTCCTGGATATTCCAGTGTCTTGCGTTGCAGGTGCACCATGATTCCTGAACTGCTGTAGATTTATTTCAGCCTGGAAAGATATTGGATTCCAGTCGTCCAATGATACACGCTTAAAGAATCACCCGATCCTGGGATTTGTGGTTGGATTTTAGATGCTGTTTGTTGGATGATTCTGACAAATCCATTTGCTAATCTCCCTCCTTGATCCTCGCAGGCTTGCGTTTATCTCAGATATTCTTTGCTTGTTTGGCGTATTAGGCGTTCGTGCATTTAACGCAGAAACCACCGCTTCACCTGTCTTTGTGTGGTCAGCATATACAACAGTGGTGACACAACAGCAAAGAGCAGAACCGGCACCGACGCCATCTGCTCTGCGCATTACCCCGGTGCATGTGATCTTTACCAAGCCCAAAAACGTGAGCCGATCCTTCTTCCCCGACCCTGCTTCTCTCCCCGCACCGCACCTCCATGCAGTAGACAGTAACTCTCCCGTAACATGATGCACTTCCATGAACAGTTGCTCCTAATTTGCATCGGAGCGGAACAGAGGTTCGTATTTCCCGACTTTGCCTTCTCTATTAGCAACGGCGCGGCCTTACATTTGACTAGTCAAAACGGCTGCTGATCATGTCCGCGTTCCAGTAGGAAGAGGAAGGCAGGAGAAAGGTCTCTTAGGTCATGCAATTAGGGCAGCACAGGGCTGCACCATGTTTGGCCAGATATGAGATATGCTGATCGCTCCATCTTTGTTTGCTTACTTTTTCTGAAACTTTTTCTTAAGATCTAGCCCACATATTTTGCCCATTTTATGGATCCTTCCAACCATGAACTGTCCATATATGTGCTCATGTATTAATATGGTCTTCACAAAGAAGCTTAAACTAAATATTTATATTTTCTTTGAAGGCAAGCATGCTGTTTTAAGCCCTGCTTGTCTCATTACAGCCAGTGAAGTCTAATATGATTCTGAAGATTATGCTGCTCACACTGGTTGGTCTGTGCCATTTCGATGTGTTTACGAGGTTTTCAAGTCAAAATTCTTCCAACCCTGTCCATTCTATTTGCGGTTATCGTTCCTTTTTCTGCTTGGAGCCGACATGTTTCCTGCAGTTATTCTCCATCAAGGAACGCTTCAGGAGGACCTCTACTGATACAAAATACAGTTCAGAAAAATAATATCCTTTGTAAATAAGGTGTGTAGGACATCCTTGGTTGTAGGCCCAATGCGATGCACTAGGATGTAGAATTAACTCTTTCTTTGAGGAGTGGCTTAAACTCTAGTCCAGGTTTCTTCAAATCTGGACCTCAATTCCAAATCCAGGCCTTGTTTTCAGTTCTCCCAGGTAGTTAGTTTAATAATTACTGATTTTGATTGGTCAGACGCTTCACACCTGACTGACAGGTAAAGGAAGGTTGGAAAACCAGCAGAGCTCGGACCTCGAGGGCCGTGATTT
Organism: Pollimyrus isidori; assembly: GCA_019775955.2. Classification (NCBI taxonomy): domain Eukaryota; kingdom Metazoa; phylum Chordata; class Actinopteri; order Osteoglossiformes; family Mormyridae; genus Pollimyrus; species Pollimyrus isidori. The sequence goes on along the minus strand of JABFDZ020000040.1, from coordinate 9,525,581 downwards.
GAATAATAGGGCTCTAGTCCAATACAACCAGCGATGATCTAGAGCCTCCGGGCGACAAGACTTATTTTTGAAAACATGAAATTCATTGACAATGAAGTAAGAAAAATAGATCATAGTAAAGCCTAATAGTCTTGATTAATGATGAATAAACTAAAAATCCCACTGACTTAGTATACCTATTGTTTGTTGTTCACGAAAGTATTTTGTCAGTCGGTTACCTGTTTAATTCTTTATTTGCATGTTTTTATACGTATATATTTTACTTCCTTTAAATGTAGTTATGGCCGTGGTTGGTATTTTTTAGGGGGGTCAGTTAATATAACTTTCAACGGTTGTACCGGACATGCTTATGTTGGCTGGTAGTTTGAAAGTCCCATAAATAATTATTTGGAAAAATAGATCTTAAGAAAACAAAGTTTTTGGTCTTTTCTGTACCTACAATAAAAGCCAGTTGAATTGATTTTAAATATACTTTCATGAGGGACTTGACACACAGGAATCCCCTTGCACACACAGCAGATAGCTGCGACAGCATGGCACAGAACTGCTTATCTCTGTGTCTCATCTCAATCCCTGCGCCTTTCAGGACACAGGGGTCCGACTGAGGTGTTTACTCTTTATTTCTCATCCGCTTTCTGGTATGTTTATGTGCGCCGTCGCCCTCTGTGTCATGCTGCTCGTCTTTATGAGGTCACAGGTTCGTCTTGCTGCCTTTTATTTATGCGAAATGTCAGGGGCCGCGCTCTCTCTGTCGTGACTCATAGGCTGAGTGGTACTCTGACACACACAGGCACCGGGATACCCGGAGAGGTTTGTCACTGGTAAACAGACTGTTAAACTCGCATCGCCAGAAATACAGTCAGTCCCCGGGTTTAAGATGGTCTGTTAATTGCAATGGATCATAATAACAAATGCATGCACTACTTTGAGATGTTTGTGAAAACGTGCAGCTTGAGTGGCTGGACGTACATTACCGTATATCGTTACTTTTATTATAAGTATTGTCGTCATCATCATGTACTGTATTGTTTTTCTGACTTAGCTACAAGTTTGACATAAAGACAGACTTAGGGAACGACTGTGGTTCGTGTCCTGCGGGCTGCCTGCAATAAGAAATGCGAGACTGAAAAGGCCTGAGTATGTGAGCAGAATGAATAGAGAGAAGGCCGACACAAAGTATAATGCACAAAGCCAAAGGTTGTGTGTTTGTCCTGTCATCCATAAACCAGTTTCCGTCCGAAGGCAGAAGCCTTCAGTTGTGTCGAAAGGCAATTATCCTTCCAACTGGGTAGCTATTTCAGACAACAAAGGATTACATTATATCAATAGCGGTGGCAATACACTGGATTATAGGAAGACGTAAAATGTTAAACTTGAAGAAAAGTAAACAGATTCCATTTTTATCCATCCATCTATCCATCCATCCATCCATCGATTCATTCATTCTTTCATTTTTAATGGTGAATGCACTGAGTCTGAGGGTGGCTTTCGGTCTATCATCTTGGCTTAAGGAGAAGCTACGGTTCATTTGAGTTCAGGTTCTCAGAACCAGCTTACTGCCTGTTTTGCCTCGATGGAAAGTGTTTACATGCTGGGAAAGCAAACACATGCACGACACGTTGACTGGGATCTGACTGCGTGCCTTGTCCTTCTATGGAACAACAGAAGAATGAGAATGATTTATTTTTTTGTGGGTGTGGCCCCGCTGACTGATTGGGTGTGGCTAGGAAAAAAAATGCAGTTCTTTGCAGGTGCTGACGTAAAAGGGGGTGACGACATGACTTTTGAGCCAGTGGACGTCCAGTGGGACAACCGGCCCTCTGCTGATTCCAGCCGGAAGTAACCAACCCAGCTGCCTGGAACTCTGCAATGAGTCGGTTAACTATTTCAGCCTAGAGTTATAGGTATTTAGCTCAAATGGATTCTGTGTATAGAGGCCCTTCCCACACAATCACTTATGAATAAGTGTATTTCCAGTGTTTGAAATAATGCTTAATTTATCATTTCCAACTACAGACACATTAGAGGGCTTATTTTTACAAATTCTATCTTGATCTCTATTGAGAGACAGACATATAGTACTGTGGAAAAGTCTTAGGCAGTCAGAGAAAATGTTTATGACCATTTATCTTGGAAGTATGCATGTATTTGCTTTTAAAAACACAATTTAACATTATAATATATACAAATTAACAATGAATGCAATAACAAACTGTTCTCAGTTTTGGACCACTAGATAAACATCACCTAAGTTCCAAAACCTCTCCTCAGGGTCACCTCAGCCATTCCATCAATGCATAAAATTTCTCCTTCAGCTCAATTAATTGATTTAACTTGTTAAATAACTCAATAAGGTATTGATTAGCCAAACGAGGTGGCATAGTGGCTGAGTCAAAAAATACATTGGGTTTGTTGGGCAGTTGCTGCAAACACTGCGGTGATTTTGAGAGAGGTTTTGAAATGGCTAAGCTGACACACTTTTGACAGACATAATATCATAATTTTACACGGACATGAAGATCATTTAAACGCCATTTTTAATGACTGCATAAGACATGTACAGTATCTGTCGAAGCCAGCGTGGTGCCCTAAGCGGACATGAGCGCTGGTGACCCCTGTTCAAGGTAAAGTGAAATTGACAGGCAATTCGCTGCCCCCTCAGAAGTTGGTACCCTGGGCAGCTGTCAGTCACCTATAGGATTGACTGGCCCTGGAACCTTTTATGTACAGCTGAGAGTGAAGCCTGGGATCTGAGCCCAGAATCAGCCAATTATCTGCCGGCCCTGGAGCATTTTGAGGGCTTAAGGGCCTCGTTGAAGGCCTAATGGAGGTGTGACTAAGGTGCTACGGGTCGTGTTCAAGCCAGCAAATCACAGGCAGAGTAGCCTAACCCGCTGAACCACACATGTGCCATTTTGTCATTTTTTTGTCATTTATATATGTATATATATTTATATGTATATATATCACCTGAGTTGTAACCTGCTTTGCGCCCGTAGCCTCCAGGATAGGCTCCGGACTCCCGTGACCCTGAATAGGACAAGCGGTTACAGGAAATGGATGGATGGATGTATATATGTCTTTATTTATCTTGTCTTATCTATATTAAGATGATATTTAGAAACAAAATCCACCCATGCGAATACTATATCCTTCCTCATGCCTGTTCACAAACATTTTCGCAGACAGAGACTAGGCAGGATCAACGATTATGGCTCAGTTATTCCGACTCCCAACTTGCTGGTTGACCTGTATGCAGTTGACTGGCCCAACTGGCAGTGAGTTCGGGACCCGACAGGAGGGGCTGGCTTTTTTAATCCCCATACAGAGGCAGCTTTGTGACTTGTGAAGAAAGGGACTGGGAAGACCAGCTGACGGGGAAACATAGACACCGAGCGCAGCTAGAGATGAAAAAAGGTGAAAACGAGACTTGAAAAGGAATGACTTGTCAGTGGACGCTGCTGCGTAGGGGATGCAGAAGCACGGCGAGACAAAGGCGCCTCTTCAGCGCCTGGCTTGTTATCGTAGCGCCTTTGCGCAAAAGTGACGTCTCTGCGAGTGAATGAGGCCGGCAGATTTATAGGGCAAAAGGTGAGCATTCAGCCGGGTCTACAAAAGAGGGAAATACGGAGTTGGGGGAGTGACTGTGGGGAAAAGACATGCGCGGAGATGGGTGGAGAGGGAGGGAGGAGTGCACCAGGTCACAATGAGGCCATTCAGCAGCACAGTGTTACCGCCAGTGGGGGGGGGTGGGGGGTGTTTACGCAGTTCTGCTCCTTCCTTCCGCCCCGGCCTCCTCCCCTCCCACTTCCACATGAGTTGCTAGGAGCCACAAAGACGCCCTGTTATCACTCCCCACCACAGCGGTCGCTTTAACGCCACCCGGTCTTCCATCCGGGGTCCCCCTGATCCACCTTAAGCCCAACCAAGCCCCCACTTTACTGCTGGTGAACGGGGAAAAACAACAAAAAACGGCCTCTTCAGATTAACCACCCAGGTTATTGATAAATTGAATCAGATTGAAAATTCATATATTCATATATACAAACAGCATCTAAAATCTATATTTAAAATATATATATGAAAATTCAGTCCCAAAGTGCAGCCTTGTGCTGCTACTGGTTTTTAGTACACTCTGGAAATAGTCCAGCTCTTTATCTCTGAACGGGGTTCATTTATGGCAGGAGTGTAATCCATCCATCCATACCTATTATTAAGTACAGGGTGTCAGTTGGAAGGCAGTAAAGAAGTACAGTGGACTGAACCTCAAAAGGGGTGGTGCAGTGGTTAGTGTTGTTGCCTCACTCCCCTGGACCAGGGTTCGAATCTCCATGGCTCCATGTGTGTAGAGTTTGCATGTTCTTCCCGTGTCGTCGTGGGGTTTCCTCTGGGTGCTGAGGCTAACTAGAGCTACGACGTTGCATGTGCGAGTGAATGGTGTATGAGTGTGCCCTCTGATGGTTGGCACCCCATCCTAGTTTGTTTCCTGCTTTGTGCCCACAGGTTCCAGATCTCCCGAGACCCTGCACAGGATAAGTGGTTACAGAGAATGGGTGGATGAAACTCAAAGAAGTAACACTGGTACTAACATGATAACATACATTGATTAAAAATTCCTACATTGCTACTTGCCTGTGTTACACTGATGATTCTACTGCTTCCTCTCAGGTCAGGGTTATATTAACAGGGAATTCTTATATTACATTTACGTGCTACTAAGCGAAAGGTTTTAAACTACTGGAGGATCGGGCTGTTTTATCCAATATGGCCTGGATGTCAGTGTGTGTCCTGGCCCTGGGGTTAGACAGGATTAAGCTGGAATGCAGAGAATAGGTGTGTTTTTCTTTGTGCCGCTTCACACGACAATCCAGTTTGTTGTGGAGTTCTCTAAGCGATGTTTGGAATGTTGCTATTAGAAGAGCAGAACGGGAGTAGCACCCTGATCGCTTAAAGCATTCCGTGGTCTCCGCAGTCTGGCAATTCTGTCCGCCTGGGAGGGAGTTGAATTGAAACAGACGGGCAAACCTTCCCTTACACGTGTTAACAACTTATAAAACTAACATTTATGACAGAGCCACGATAAAGTCGGTAACACTTTTCTTGAGGGGACACTGATAATGTAGTATAACACTCTTACTTAATGCATTAATTAACCCAAAACTGTTAGTTAAGTACTGATTCCATGTTCATTCTTCGTTAACCAATCATAATGGTTTGTGTATTTCATGCAGTTACTACACTCAGAAAAAAGGATACCAGTTTGTGCCTTTGTTTGCTACTGGGGTGGTCGGTACCTTACAATTCTGTACCTTTTAAGGTACAGCAATGGACTCCCCAAGGTACAAACAACATTAATGTACCCCCGATGGTACAAAAATGTTCCTCAGAGTTCATTTCTGTACCTTAAAAGGAACATTTACCTACAGCTAAGGTTACACCCCCATTGACAAGCAAAGGTACATATTGCTACCCTTTTTCTGAGAGTGTATAGGGGCCAGTTTCCCAGTCAGGGATTAAGCCTAGACTAGCTTTGAGTTACAGTGGTGAATCTCCATTGAAACGGCAATTTATTTTGGGAAACTGGCCCTATATGTTCATGATTTGTACTTAAGTATTAAGTGAGTTACTAAGTTACTCGTATCTTCTCCAGCAAAGTGTCACTATACTGTTTAGCCTTTTAATACGTAGCACTTAGTAAATGACAGCATGCGCTAATGTTACAGATTTGATCTATAAATGGTTCTGCTTTTTGAGGCTCTCTAGTGCTATCATGAGTCGGGGCGTGTTTGATGGTGCGTGTGCACTGCACGCTGGTTAGCTGTTTGTGCGCTTTACATACTTGTGTGCGTGTGTCAGCGCTGTTACCATGCAGGATGCTGCAGAGCACATGACACCTTCCCTAGGAGCCTCAAGATGACGAGAGTGTAGGTTATCTAATTTCTAGGGCTCCCATCATGCTCTTCTCCCCCCACATCGATTTGACTATTATGATGTCATAATGATAACAAATTAATCCTCACACCCACACATTTTTTATCATTAGTTCTCGATTTGTAGGTCCAATTTTTGGAGATGTATTGCAACAGAATGCCTGAAAAGTGTCATATTTATCATAATTAAAAGTCTAGATGAGTATCAAATGAGTATTACAGAATGTAGACCAGAGCGTCTGAGTAATATGCCCCAAACTAAAGTTGAACATACTCTAATTTGGCCAGAGACGCGAGCTCTCACTTCCCCTTCGTGAAAACAGAGACAATGAGAGAGAAGCAGCCAGTATAAGGGAACATCCGCCAAACACAAGCCTCCTGTGAATTTGAGCTTTTGATGCAGCCACAGCGATGCAAACAGGAAGGCGAGCAGGAGCCCTGCACATGGCTGGTGCTGGGGGCCCCTCAGGGCCCCCGGCGTGACGCCACTTCTGCGGACACCGTGTGCCCCCACGCCCTGCTGTATCTCTCTGATGTAACGCTTCCCGTCGGCCCGCAGGTCCCTAGGCCCTCACCTAACTTTCCTCCCAATTCCAGGAGCTGATCCGGAGGCTTCCGGCTTGCTGGAATACTCTTGTTGATGCGGACACAGTGTTTTTATCATTACAGAAACTGCTTAGCTTTGTTACGGTTAGCTAGAAAGGGGCCCAACTTGAAATCCTTACATTCTGTAACTCATTCATAGCTGAGACTTCTTTTTAACACAATTATTAACCTGGAGTGAAGTCCAAACCCGTAGCAATAGAATTCCTACTGTGATGTTATTTGTTTACACGCCTCATGTCTGTCTCTTGCTTTGTCCCTTGTATTTTTAATGTGTACTACTGTGTTGCATTTTTCTTTTCACGTTGCTGGCCAATCCCTCTTTTTCCAGAAAAGGAAGTTTTTCTTACTTAAAAATCAGACATTTTTTTTGCCCAAACCCCCGTTTTTCCTGGTTCTGCTCTGATCTCGCGCCGTGCCAGGCTCACGGTGCCAGTAAATGGAAGCACTTTGTTGAACGCAAGCATATTCACAATGATTGCAGAAGTGCTATGTGATTTTTGCCGTCCCCCGCTAGCTAACAATAGCACTGTGGCCAAGTATAGCAGGATCCTTCTGGATATCGGGGCATGGGAAGAACCAGTCCGGAACCAAAACATGCAGCCGACAGCGAACTATGACGGCAAATGAGCTGCTTATATTCTACCTTGCAGTTCCAGTATGGTGAGAGACACTCCCAAGGTCTGTACAGTTTAGGTGTTCAGCTCATCATTGGTATTCATGCCAGTCCTACATGATTGGAGTACATTACCTAAGTGATTGGATCTGATTGGATCATGCTGATGGCATTAAACATCACAGCTTTTCTATGGAGTGTTTGCTTGAGCACCTTCCTTTTCACTTTTGTCGATGTCAGTGAGACCGTCCTTCTCCCAGACCTCTTTTGGTTGTGATGCATCAGAAATGCTTTAGGGAATCAATTGAAGACATCCCGCATTCCTACTATCTCCTTTGTCGTCACTGGGGTATTAGTAACAGCACTGGGGAGAGGCCTTTTCTCTTGGGGAGAGCAAGACGTAATAGGGTCTGAAATCAGCCGCAATCTGCTCTGTGCAGATATGTGTTAATGAAGGTGCCATTCTGACATCTTTGCAGCCTCCCTGTTCGAACCCTGCAAATCAAGTGCTTTCACTTCCTGCCAAGATCTCCTTGGCAACGTCTTAAGAAACCCCCTTAAAGGCGTTCCCGTGAAATCAGTGAGTCTCTGCAGAGTTTTGTGTTCACCTACCAAAGCAGGGATCATTATTAAGATGTAGCCGGGAGATAAATAACTTGCTGTTTTTGTCTCTCCTGAGTAGGGCACTGATAAATCACGCATCTGCTGGCATGAATCGTACTATCAACAGACAGCGGTGCCCACATTTCACACGTCACGCCAGTTTGGACGCTAACAGGTTGGCTGGCTTTCAAGAAGGGCACAGGCCGGACGCTTGGTCGCGTTCTGTCAGACAGGTTCTGCTACAGCAGAGCTCAAAAGCCAGGTAACAGATGGACATTTAGTTGGCCCGTGTTGTTTGAGGAGTGCTGCCATCGCACATTGGGATGAGAGGAAACGGGCTGAGGGGCTTGTCAGCTGAGGAAAGCCATCAACAGGCCATCAAGTAGCCTCTTCTCAGAGGGACCGTGATAAAGCCCAGGACCCAAGTGAGCTCTGGCTTGGTGTCTGGCACTGATACTCTCTGCTACTCTCAAAATCTCCCTGCAGCTCCTCTTGGGATCTTCTGGCTTTCATCAAGCTGCATCTGTTAGATCATCTTTCAGGGCCAGTGTTTCTATAGTTACCTCTCCGCACCCATTCCATCCCTCTACATCACTGCTACGATTTTGACACCTGTGGTAAAATGAGGAGCAGTGAAATAACACCAGAATACCTCGACATTATTTTTTATTCCAGAAATAGTCAGCCACCGTAGATAAATTTTGATCTGAGCAGAGTATATACTTTAATATATTCATTTATAGAAATGAATTCATTGGCCGTGGCAAGTGGCATCATGGAAAATGCAAATCACACTGATGGCTCTTACCTGGATACATTGGTTGAGGATGTTCAATGCAGGTTATCTGGAACTATGGGAAACGCAAGCCCCGCGTAAACTTTTGCATGACAAATGCTTGGGTGTGACTTCTGCGATCTTATCTTGAAAGTGGACGCTTCCTCATTCACAATCACTTCTGTAAACGTAATAGTCCAGGATTCCCCCAAGCTTTTGACTAAAACAAGACCACTCTCCAGTTGCTTGTGGTCTTAATTCCCGCCGTATGTACGCACGTATATATTTATGCCGCTCCGGAAATATGGAAGCACACAAAATTGCGCATCAGCTGACGGTGTTTGAATACAACCAACAGGAAATTCAGGCTGCGTACAAGCGATGGGATCACGCTACCTCCCTCAACACCCCTTCCCAGTGATCCATGCAAAGATCTGGTGATTTGTTTGCTTTCCATAGATGTTTCCGTGGTGATTTCCATTCTGTGTGGAGTCCTGTGTTGAGAACCCCGCGTCCACCTAGGGGCGTGTGGATTACGACGTGCGGATGGCCCAGCGATGAAAATAATGGCCGTCTAATAACCACAAGCTCCTGTTGCGGTTGTGCCCGAATTGAAAATATACTTTCCTGAACCAACTTGTTAAGACTAATATGGCGTGTGTTATTGGTAAGAGCCAGTTAGTAGTTTGTGTTAATCAAGGATGCACCCTGGGATAATTACCTTATGAAAAGTGTGCTGTGGCAGGAATTAGGTTGGAAAACATGGCTAAGAAAATGTGTCCTGGCTGGAGAATGGTGTCTCTTGTATTGCTTGATGAACCGGGCCAAATAATCTTAAAAAGGGAGCGAGTAAGTACGTAACTTCCAAAAAAGGACAATAAAAAGCACATGGGTGCTCCCTCCTTCCAAAATCCACATTTTCTCGTGTTTCTACTTCGTGGATGATTGAAACCCCAGGATACTTTACTGCTGAGAAGGGACTGGTGAAAGAACAACAATAACCAAAAAAAACATTAAATGAGGCTTTGATGCTTATGGTGTCATTTCCCTGTAATTAGGGCATGTGAGCTTAGTGAGACGTCTCAGCGGCTTAGCTGAGGGTGCAGGCTAGACTGCTTCACACGGAGGTTCGGTCAGGTGACACCTCAGGCTAGACCGCCGCGGCAAACGCGCAGACAAAAGGCTGGCTAAGGCACGGGCTGCTTCCCTGCCAAGGCAGCCGAGTGTGGCGTCCATGTGTGTGAACAGACAACCTGATTGCATTTCAGCCCACTGTTCCTGCATATCCGGGCCTAAGTGTGCGTGTGTGTGTGCGCGCGTCTGCCCTGGTAGCAGATTCTTTTTTGTTTCTCGTTTGCTGGACACTCTGTGATCGGCTAGTTGTGTCTATCTGTGGTTTGATCGGGCCTTAAGCGTGTTTATGTGTGCGCCTGTGTATGTGTGCAGGTGCGGCACTGATGTTTTATATTTAGGACCTGCTACCTCTCCCCCCACCCACCAGCATTGGACTGTGACCAGCATTCTGACCAAATAACCAACCCGTGAGGTGGCAGAGAGGGTGGAGTAGGACCTGCCGGGTCCTCTGGGAGGGAGAATAATCCCCCTTTGTCTGGCTTTGGCTGGGCGAATGCAGGGCAGAATGCCCCATGTGTGTAAATCATTCATGCTACCACGCAGCTCTAATGCTCTGGCCCTTGCGTGGAAGCTGAGCCCCTTCTTCCTGAACCTCTTCTTCCTGAGCCTCCACAAACAGCACAACTCCCTTGCCATGGGTTTTTTTGTTTGCTTGTTTGTTTTTGACATTTTCACAGCACCACGACATATCAATTCTCTTTATAATCAGCGATTTAAAGCTTCAAAGCTGTTTCATAAGTCACTGCACTTGGCGCCATTGTGATGCAGGAATGGAGGACTCTTCAGTATCCAGGTTCACATCGTCCATTAACCACCGGTGCTGGTAACAAGAGTTCAGGGAGAAGGGGCGAGTTCCCCATAATAAGACAGAGTCAGCATGGGATTCTTGCCTGTTTTGCTGTTTCAATTTTATTTCTCTTGGTGTGGGATGGCATCCAGGTAGACTGATATCTATAACATCCTAGCTGTTAATATGTCAGGTATACATATTTATTCAGGGGTGCAGGAACCATGGGGACGAGGAGACGTGTGCCCACCCCAATATGTAACTTGCCTTCATTCATCCCCCTAATAAACAAACCATTGCATTTAATTTATTAAGTTGTGCCCCCCCCCTTCCAATATCAAACTTTCTGCTCTGCTGTTCCATTTACTCTCCATATAATAAGCCCATGAAAATATTCAGACTGCAGTTTAGTCTCGCTAGTTTGATTAAAACCATCTGGACAAAGTTTGAGATAAAGTGTCTTGCACTCCTAGAGAGTGCTCTCTTTTCACTTCTTGAAGTGTCACTGTCGCAACAAAATATTAGCATCCTTGGGAAAAGCTGCTGTGGCACTGTTGGGGCGGTTGTTCTGTCGGTAATCGGCCTGCGGTGAATTGTGCAGACTGTCGCTAGTGTCTCCGCTGAGCTAGTTCGGTGTTTTATGTCTTTTTTTTGCTTTTGGCTTCTGGTTTGCTCCGATAAACACGGCCTGCCGGTGATGTGCCTGCACTAGAGCGTGACCGAGCGTCTGCCATCTTTCCCCCTGGTGAAAAGGAGCGTGCTTTTTCGTATAAGCCTGATCACACAGTGCACCCAACTCGACTTTTAAAACATTGAGCTGCTATTAGCGATGCATCGCTTCTCATGAACTAGAAGAACAGGCTGGGTAACCTTCCCCGCAAGGGAATGACAGTTATGTAATATATGTTGACTAAGAATGAAACTTTTGTCCGCAAAGTCCCTGGAGGGTTACAGTACCTGATGCCACATGATACTCTGGATGTTTCTGGATCATTGGAGATGGAAAATTGACTCGAAGGTGTGCAACGGTCAGGATCACCAGTATCACAATTGCCCTTCATTTTCAGCCGCCAAACCACGCCACTCCAGGAACGTTGACGCAGTTCATCACGGGGGTCCATGGTTCGATCGCCTCTTTAAGGGTTCCTTTGCTTCTGACACAATCTGGACATGTGATGAGTAACTCGAGGGGAATGAATGTGGCAGTGAAAACCGTAGGGGTTTGGTTCGACCGTGACCTGAAACATCACTCAGGTGACGTAGCTCAGGTCGGTAAGAATACTTGATGTGTAGATATCGAGGGCCATCATAACAGATAACAGAATTTAAAAGGAAGTGTACGCTGGGGATACAGTATTAATGCCTATCCTTATGCATATTTTTGCAATAAATTTGTCGAGTAGCTATCCAAAATGGTATGTCTATTCTATACATTCTTTGGTGCCGCTAATAAAATAAAATTAAATAAAAAATGATAGAAATAGAAACCAATAGGCATCCAGCCCTACTAGTGCTCGGACCCCTAAATATTGCGTAAACATAACCTGTATATCCATTTTTATTTATGATTTAATTATATTTCGAAGTGTCAATGAAGATGAAATAGAAGGACACAGACTATTAGCTCATCCGTCCTGCTGCGTCAGCTGTGGTGTTTTTACCGAAAGGCGCCGCACCTCATCCTTCCATTACACAGGGAAGCTTGGGGCCTCATAGCAGGTGTGTTGGGGAAGCCGTCAACCTCTGCTGGCGGGAGGGAGTTTGGAGCGGCCGCATTGTGAGACGGGCCGGATGCGGCTGCATTGTGAGAGGGGCCGGAAGCGGCCGCATTGTGAGAGGGGCCGGAAGCGGCCGCTTTGTGAGACGGGCCGGATGCGGCCGCATTGTGAGACGGGCCGGATGCGGCCGCATTGTGAGAGGGGCCGGAAGCGGCCGCATTGTGAGACGGGCCGGAAGCGGCCGCTTTGTGAGACGGGCCGGATGCGGCCGCATTGTGAGACGGGCCGGAAGCGGCCGAATTGTGAGACGGGCCGGAAGCGGCCGCATTGTGAGACGGGCCGGAAGCGTCCGCATTGTGAGACGGGCCGGAAGCGGCCGCATTGTGAGACGGGCCGGAAGCGGCCGCATTGTGAGACGGGCCGACTCGCAGTGCCGGAATTACCTCGTTCGCCCTGTGATGTGGTCAGCATAGCTTGCGGAGCCGGAACTGTATAATTCATTGGATTCATAGTAATTATTTGAATGGGGAATTCAATACCTGTTGACATTGGCTCATTCAGAAATGGTTCAAAGCTGTAGCTACAATTGCTGTAGATGTGAAAAATAAAATATGTGTAACATAATAGCATACGTATATACAGGATGTGAGTATATCGTAACTTACAATAAGCATAATCGAATGATAATAGTGGTTTTCTGGAGTCATTTGCAAAATCATTATCAAAATAATTTAATATATTGCATTATAAGATGTACATAATTCCAGACTGATACACTGAAATACAATTTATATATTTAGCCATAAACTCTGTTTACACAGTTTTCTTATTTTAAATTCTAGAATGTTGTGATTGATTATTTACCATTAAATGGAATTTAGGTTTTAATAGGTTGTCCCTGTTGTTTTCTGTTCTAATATCCTTCATAAAAATACGTAATTATTATATCCATACAACTTGCATGGTGCTTATCTAGTCCTGGGTCACAATGTGAGTGTGCAGCCTGCCCCCCAAGACGCATATGGGATTATAGGCTGAGGAACAGCAAGCCGACCATCAGAGGTTAAGGCTATACTATGCTTATAAATAATAAAATGACAATTGCTATTTTGTGTCTTGCCATGTTGCATGCGGCCAGTAGTTATTATGCTATCTGAGTCCCAGCGAGCAACCTCCAAAATTTCTTTTGATTTCCTCTTACATAATACAAAATGCCAGAAAATAATAATCTCATCTTGATCGAGAAGATATTTAGATTTGAAAAGATTTGCAGCCGGTAATGTGAAATTTTGGAGTAACTATTTCATTGTTAATTTTTTTTAGAATGAACGCAGTTCCACTTACGTAATCACGGTATGAAGAAAAATGCAATTTCTTTTATACGTTCACTGATCACGCTGACAAGAATAAAATTATCTCTTAATCCTCCACCGTGGGTTGGAATTCAGTGCAACTAAAAGGGAAGGAAGCCGCCACTGCTAGTTTCTCTGTGTGAATAAGTGGGGAAGAGAATAAAAGGAACTAAAATGGTTTATAAATTGCTCACGTAACAGCTGTCGATTGAAAGAGATTTGACTGATTTAGAGTCAGATATGAAACATTCATTCTTAGCCAAACCACTTTCAGTTACTTCATCCCTGTAGTATTTTCTAGAAGTATAACGGCTGACGCCAGCTGGCGTGTTCAACAACCATGTAACCCAAGTTAATGAAATTCCAACCAGAAGCACCGTGAATTAATTATTTAACAAAACTGTTCATTTTTCATAGAAATGTATTATACTGAAAATTGGAGCTGTTCAAATTGTTATTATTAACAAGTGCTTATATATACAATTTATAATTTTCAATGAAGTTGATTGTAGCAATTTAATTGTTTAGCTACTTTGTCTGAATGGTTATGTAGTTGTGCATCACTAACTTAAGGACAACACAAAATGCAGATCTTATAAAGAATCAATTTAGATTGTAAAGCATTGTTTAAGAATCATTTGGTTAGTGTATGCATTTCTGACATTTATTCAAGAAACTTAGCTATTAGCTGCTTAAACGCAATAGAGGTTTGTTGGAGCAGAGGTGTGCATAAGCAATGTGGACCCTAGTCATTATATTCCCTAAAGCTGAAAGTAGAACATTGTGCTGACAATGCGCAGGTCATGGGTTCAAATCCTGGGGAGCATGCATAATTTGTAACTTTTCCCTCCACTCTGATCTGCTTTGTCAGATTAATGACAAAATGTCCATATGTCCATTTTTAGCCCTGAAGGAATCTTCAGCTCTATTACAAAACCGTGCACCATGTGACCTGGTTTAAGAAAAAAACACAAAAAGCCAATCTTAGGTGGTGTTCCACGAAGGAGAATTTATCAGATAGCTTGGTACCTTAAGATAGAAGTCATGATTTTCCAATAGTAATTATACTTACAATAATCACCACTTAATCTCCTATTGGACAATCATGACTTCTATTTTAAGTTTAGGTTAATCCAGCTAGCTGAAAAATCCTGCTTTGTGTAGCACCCCTAGAATAATATTCGTGAGGTGTTCCACAGAGCAAGACTTCTCAGTTAGCTGGGATAACCTAAGCTTAAGTTAACCCAGCTAACTGAGAAATCTTGCTTTCTGGAACGCCTTCCTGGTTTGGTCAGTATTCTTTCATGTATCGGAATACCGGATCAACGGTTGGGAAATTCCCAAGCACAAACCACATTCAGTCTCAATATCCGCACATAAAAAACAGTATCTGTAATGAGCGTATGGTAGGCAGCAGTAAACTCCATGCTAGGGTAAACTGATTGTTTATTAACTTTTTTGCTTTTAATGGAATTTAACCATAAAAATTAGCGTCACATAAAATGGATGCTTAGCTGGTTAACACTTATCTGACCTCCCCCCTACCAAATCTCTCAAGGAGAAAAAAAAACCCATTGTTGGCCAAGAAAGCCACAGTCCCACACTCTTTCTTCCTCAGTGAGCAGGGAGGCAGTCATTAAATGCACAGCATTAAGTATTGAAGGCCTCCTCCCAGCGAGGGAAGTCTATATGCTTTTGAGTGACATTATCATAACATGCTGCTTGTGACCTCTGCTGAGAGACATATCAGGTTCAGCGTGCTGCAGTGTGTAACAATACACCGTCACATGATGCTAAACTCTTGTTCACTGGATCTGAATATCGTACAGGGCCAGGTCCGGTGGGGCAGCATGCCGCTTATGGCCAGCATCGTCTAGCGCTTCCGACCGTATATTAGATCTTTCTCTTCATTTCCTTTAAACAATGAGGATAATGAGCAACGTGTCACTGACGCTGGTGCTTCTGAATGTGCCGATTCGGTTTCGCTTTCAATCCAGCCTGTAGAGAGGTATTTAGTTATCGTTTCCTAAACATTTCTCAAGTGAGGCACAGCGGTAAACGGTAAATGTACACCTGGAATCATTCATATAAAAGAAAATGTGAATAAACACCCATTACTGAACTGAAAACGTTGCCCTGTCTCATGACAGACTGCAGCTATTTGCTCCGTGAGGCAAAGTGTAATTGCTGACCTTCAATGCAAAGAAATGCCTTGTTTTAATGCCAAGAACTGCTATTCATCCTTGATGACTGTGTGCTGGGGGCGGCATGGTGGTGCAGTGGTTAGCACTGTTGCCTCGCACCTCTGGGACCCGAGTTCGAGTCTCCGCCTGGGTTCCATGTGTGTGGAGTTTGCATGTTCTCCTGGTGTCGTCGTGGGGTTTCCTCTGGGTACTTTGGTTTCCCCCCACAGTCCAAAGACATGCTGAGGCTGATTGGAGTTCGTACATTGCCTGTAGGTGTGAGTGGTTGGTGTGTGTATGTGCCCTGTGGTGGGCTGGCCCCCCATCCAGGGTTGTTCCCTGCCTCGTGCCTGTTGCTTCCGTGATAGGCTCCGGACCCCCCGCGACCCAGTAGGTTGGAAAATGGAGGGATGGACTGTGTGCTGGTTGACGGACTTGGTGAGAATGTGGATTTCTGCCTGTCATCGGGGGGTTATGATGGTTTTCTCTTCTTTCTGCCCGGCAGTTCCCGGAATGCGGATTCTATGGAATCTATGACAAGATTCTCCTCTTCAAGCATGACACAGGCACCAACAACATACTTCAGCTGGTGAAGAGTGCGGGTGACATCCAGGAAGGCGACCTGATCGAGGTTGTGCTGTCAGGTGGGTGTCTATCCCAGTCCACCTCCTACCCTCCACTTGCATCTTCAGTCGTGTATGTGACTGGCATTGCACTGCAGCACATTACTGCTTTGTGATGATATAGACTCAATCCTGACGTAACCTATCGTCTCTGCAACCAGCTGTCATTTTTCACGACCAAGAGCAACATTGTAACGAGTCTCAAATCATTCTAAATACACACAAATAGTTTAGTCCGTCAGTCATTTCTGTACCTGCTTATTCAGTACAGGGTGTGGCACACAAAGAAACCTAGACTTTGTTTTGTAGCAGTGACTATAGTTATACATTCTTTTTAACCATTTGCTACAAGGGTGACAGCTGGTAACACGTCAAGTTTCTTTTTTCTTGGAGGGAGTATCTTAAAAAAAAAAAAGATCAGAAGCTTAGCACTGTATTTCACACAAAACGTGTTCTTCACACGCCAGTTACCTGCATATGTGAATGTGCAGGGACACTGGCAAGGTTTCCCCACATTTGTCAGGAGCTACATGAGTTTTTCTACTGGATGACTCCATGAGCAGGGCTGTTTTATCCTGTTACTTCCCCCTCCCCAAGCTTATAGGTTTGGTCTCACATTGTTAGGGACTAATCAGCCCTGAACTCTTTGCCGCCTAAACACACATAGTACCTCTGTGGCTTCTTTAATAAAGTAAGCAGGAAATAAAAGTTATACAATTATATTGTTTTACAATAGGCGATTGAGGTACAATTTTATGATGTAAGGTGTAATTGATGATCCAAATACCCCCCTAAGGCCAAATGATAGTCTAACTTTGTTTGAGCATGATCATATTCTGACCGGTTACAGTGACTGTGCTGCATGCTGTATCTTAGAGTGTTTATCGAGATGCGTACTTGACCAGTCTTGTGTTCTTGCGTAGCCGTTTGATGTCATCTTCCATTGCCAAAGGCCAGTTTCAATATTAAGAACATAGGTATAGAGGTTGGTGAAAATCCCTGGATTTCACTCTTGGCCAAATCTAAATACTAGCAATGCATCAGTTACAATCCCATGGTTCCTTGCTTCCCAAGTTTGTTCTTGGAAGGCTAGTTAGCCAGATCGCTCTGGCCATGATCCCAAGCGTGATCTTTGCGATCTTGGCATTTATAAACACCCATAGCCTCCTTTGTCTATCATTATCTTGCTTATGTCTCTCAGCTAGTCATTGTGAAGTACAGATATCATACGAATGTTTTCTTCTCTCTCCTCTCCGTTATTCTGCCAAACTAGTGCAGATGCAGAGTCAACCACTAAACCACAGTGCAGCACTCAGTTAAATAAGGTCAATGCAAAGAAGTATTTATTCGAGATCTAGCGCCAGACCTCAGTTTCCTTGGATGACAAAATCAAAAATTATGGGATCTGTATGGAAGACTTTTGGGGAATCATAGACATAGGAAGGAGTGGAGGTGTTGCAGAGTCAGAGACCAAAGACACCATGAGTGAGTGTTGATGCCAAAACACTGCATTGCTAGCCCGTCCTCCACTGTTTTTGGATCTGGCAATGATTACTTTGCAGACACTCACACGCAAAACATTAGGATCCAACCAGTACATCTGTTTGCCTCTTCATTCTTGCTCCCGACATGGTGAGGTAATGGTGGGGAAGGTAATTTGTGTTTGCGAATCATCTTAGCATGGGTGATGTGCGTAACGCACGGACACCTCGCTGAACTGAAAATCATGCAATGTGAACCTTCGACGAAATCTCCCGCCTCCGGTCCATATCGGTCGTCACACACCTGATCGACCCGCTCGTTTTTGCCCGCCGTTGGCTGCAGCCTCCGCCACGTTTGAAGACTTCCAGATCCGGCCGCACGCCCTCAACGTACACTCCTACCGGGCCCCGGCCTTCTGCGATCACTGCGGCGAGATGCTGTTCGGCCTGGTGCGGCAGGGCCTGAAATGCGACGGTAAAATGCACCGGAAAACCCCTCGCCGTCTTTCCTCAGCTGTACTAGTCATTCTTTGTTTCTCTGCTCCTCCTGTTCTGTGCTGAATTGGTTCTTTTTTATATGTCGTGCCAGTCAAAAGTTTGGACACACCCACCAACAGAAAGTTTATTTTTACTTATTCTCGATATATTCCAAATAACATATTTATTGATTTAAAAAGAAGTACTAAAGAAAATAAATTAATTTCTTGGGGTGGGGGCTCAGCTCTGTGGGTTGGGACTCAGAAGGTTGCTATTTCAAATCCCTGAGTCTACAGAATGGTCCCACCACTGGGCCCTTGAACAAGGCCCATAACCCAAATTGCCTGAACCTAATGTCTCTTTTACACGAGTTCCATGAGGCGGCCTCCTGGGATGCTTTTCCAGCTGTCCCGAAGGAGCTCCCATATATGCTGCTCACTCATTGGCTGCTTTTCCTCCATTCTCTGGTCAGACTCCACCAAAACGCTTTCTGCTGTGTTTATAGGTCAGGTGGTTGGGTCATGTGATGCGACACTATCATTCTCCTTCGTAGGAGTGTCCAAAATAATGCCTGGTATGGTATATAATAGTGGTTACTGTCCCCTAACCCTCTGTTGTTATGGTTTTGCCTACTTCAAAGCCATGGTTCTTAGCTGGTTTAGCTTCAGGATCCAGGTTTTTCCTTGTTCAGTCAGGTCACGACCTGGATTTAAAAAATCTTTTATCTAAACTAAATTTTATCTAATCTAAACTAAATTTAGCTCAGAAAGAAGTACTATTTAGTGTGTAGTAACAGTAAGACAAAAAGTCTAGCGCAGCAAAGACTGAAGAGGTGAAACGGTAAAGGATGTCAGGTCATCCTGCTTCTTCGACAGTTAATTCAAATCTCAAGTGTCTCCCTTGCGGTCCCTCTGCAGGCTGCGGCCTGAACTACCACAAACGCTGTGCCTTCAGCATCCCCAACAACTGCAGCGGGGCGCGGAAGAGGCGGCTCTCCACCACTTCCTTGACCAGCAGCCAGTCGCTGCGGCTCTCCACCAGCGAGTCCATCAGCAGCAGCAGCATGTCGGCCGAAGACGTAGGGCTGGTGAGCTCACGCGCCACAGCCCAGCCGGCTTTCACTGATCATGTGACCTACCTTTCATGCCAGTCGATGACGGCACTATTTTGGAATTTCTGACAGCTGGGAATTCTCTGAAACCTGTTTACTTTAGGCATACCTTTTGTTTTTTCATAGTTTAGCTAAAATAGTAGTCACATAACAATAAATTAGTTATAATTTTATTATATCACACTCTAACCATACCCTTTATTATTATCAATACTCTAGCCATACCCTTTATTATTATCATACTCTAGCCATACCCTTTATTATTATCATACTCTAGTTATAGTGGGGGCAGTGGGGACCCCAAAGTCCAGGACTGAGTTTTACTCACAGTTGAGCCCCGGTCATTCCGTTTTATCATATTATAGCCATACCCCTTGATGTTATCATACTCAGCAGGCTAAGTCCTCTGTAAGATCTGTGCCCTCACTGCCTCTCCCTTCCTGCTGACCCTGCAACTGTGCAGCTCCGGACCCCCAGCGAGGCCCGGCGCCTTTACACAGGCCGTCCGGTCGAACTGGACAAGATACTGATGAGCAAAGTGAAGGTGCCGCACACGTTCGCCATCCACTCCTACACACGGCCCACCGTCTGCCAGTTCTGCAAACGCCTGCTCAGGGGCCTGTTCCGCCAGGGTCTGCAGTGCAAGGGTAAGTCCAGCAGGGGGCCCTGCTCTTACAGTGAAAGAGAAAGAGGTGGAAGGGAGGCGGATAAAAGGGGAAGAGCGAGCTCACCTCTGGCAAGACCACTGCATTAAACAGAGCACTTTCAGCAAACGACGCTCTAAGCCAGGTGGAAAATGCAAGTGCCAGAGTTACACACCGCTGTCGAGAACAACAGTTTTCTCTCATTTATATTTTATGGAAGTACAGCCAGAAATAAAAGTTATTAAATATATATTTCATCTGCGCACTTTTAATTCAATGTTGACAAAATCCTGTTTATCATTTTTTTTTTCATGAATTCGACTTTGAAGAATGATTTTTGTCCCTGTGTCTTCTGTGCAGACTGCAAGTTCAACTGTCACAAGCGCTGCGCATATAAGGTGCCCAATGATTGCCTGGGAGAGACCATTGGAGGTAGGGGGTCAGGTTGGATCCTAATACTTTGTATATGTGAATGAGAGAGAATGCAGATTGATGCTTAAAACTGGATGGAGTCTTGTAATCCTTTGGATATGTGAGATGATGTGAAATGTTTAGTTTGCCTGTGTGTCTATGCATGTCGAAGCCAGTGTGACTGTCTCCCCCTACCCTTCCCCAGACATGCTGAGTCCCAACGTGGACCAGGAGGTCCCCATGGAGTATACCAGTGACTTTGAGAAGATCTCTTTAATAGATGACCCAGACGATGCCTGCAGCATTCCGGGCTCATTCTCTCCAAACACCTTCCAAGACAACAGTCAGGGAGAAACCAACGAAGATCAGAGGTGTGCACTGCCCCCGGTCTCCTTGATTTTCTCATTCTCCCCTGAAAGATAAATGTAAGACGAATATAACCATTTACCCAACTAAACAGCGTAACTCTAGCTGTGACCCCAGTTGAAACTACAGTAAATTTTTCTAGCAAAGGGTATAATTTTATATTCAGTTAATTTGGTCTTTGTTATAGCCACTCATATTGCTTAAAAATAATTGATTAAATTATCAGCTGTTGGGAGGTATCTGAAGTCAGGTGTCATAAATATCAGGTGAATATAGCAAGCCCTATGTGCTTAGCTACACTATAATTAATGGATATTAATACTGAACCACATATATGCTCTATTCAGTTCAGCTTGTACTGTTACCAACACTTCATGACTTCATAAAACATGATTTTTATTGCCTCTCAGTTTATACCAATTTATATGTTCTACTTGTTCCCAATGAAATTTCTACTGGAGTAGCAGTATTATTAATATTTCTGTGAAATGTATTTTTTATATGGGGTCAGTTTTATGGCACCCACATCCCGGTGAAATAATTTCGCAGACTTGCCTACTTAATTAAAAAATCATCTTAATCTCTACGTCATGTACACAAGCAGGGCCACCCACAAGAGGATAGGAAAGGGAAGAATTTCAGTGGCCCACAAGGGGGCGCCCATGAGTATGTGAACTTGGATATGGTAGCTTTGGTTTGGAGAATATTGTATCTTTGTGCTGACTCTGGCGTTGTCTTGTCCAGCACGATGGGATACATTCCCCTCATGAGGGTGGTCCAGTCCGTACGACAGACTACCCGCCGCTCCAGTACCGCCATCAAGGAGGGCTGGATGGTCCATTACAGCAACAAAGACACGCTGGTATTGCTGCTCCTCCCTATAGAGCTGCTGTGTCTCCACGTCCCTCTTCGCCTTCCGCTCCTGCTGTCCTCCACCTGCCTACTGCTCGGCTTGTCACCCCTGTGCTTTTCACTCGCTCCTGCTGTCCTCCACCTGCCTACTGCTCGGCTTGTCACCCCTGTGCTTTTCACTCGCTCCTGCTGTCTCTACACAAGCTGCGCAGCAAACACACCGGCGAAGTACGATTCCCGTCTAATTCTATTAATCTCACAAGGCGAACATTGCGGAGCTTTTCAGCGCTAAATACTCACGCTAACGCCTTCCCCGTGGTCATGAGGGGATGTTGTGTCGTCTTTTCCTGGCTGCATTCTGTAATTCAGGTAAATAAGCCTTTGCTTCAGCACTCTTCAGCTGGACCTCCTAACTTCCTGCGCCTCCTCCTTTCTCTCTCCTCGCTCTCTGTTCTCTCCTCCTCCCAGCTATTGCCGCATTCCCTTCTCCTTCTCCCTTCTTCTGGGACGCCGACCTTTCTGAACCTGGAATGAGCCCCATCCTGACCTCTGACCCTTGACCTCTCTCCCCCTACCCGACCCAAACAGAGGAAGCGACACTACTGGCGCCTGGACTGTAAGTGCATCATCCTCTTCCAGAACGACACCACCAACAAATACTACAAGGTAGCTGTCCACCTGACCCAACAGCATGTCTACATATCCAGGGCCCAGTTCAAAGAATGGATTTTTCAATATTTTGTCAATATGACGAAAGCAAAACTATTTTTTTCTTTTTGGCTCCTGTGTTTTTATAAGAAATCACTCTGGAATATAGAAGGAAATCCTAATGTGAGATTAAATCATAATTCATTTTACATGGTGTATATTTAAATAGATCTACATATTTACTTTTATAGAAGCTCTATTTTTCTATTTGCGTTCTTAGTCATTTCAGTATGTTTGTAGCCACTTTGCTATCTGTGCAACATTTTAGCACGGCAGGCCAGATTGGTTTACAATGTTTTTCTGCTTGCACAAAGTGCATACTGAGCTCAAAATGGCTAAGAGACGTCACATGACATGTCCTAGTTGTGAAGGGGGTAAAATATGAGAGGCAGAGTTCATGTTTTCGCAAAGCTGTGGCTTGAGTTTAAAAATGAATTCTGAACACGTCTGTTGAATGACCACAGTACAGGATTAGAATTGGTCTCCTAACTGTGTAACTAGGACATTGAAGCCCACAAACCAAACCATTACAGCGCCCAACTGCGCTAACACTGAAAGACACTGTCAGTAGCGTGCGAAGTCTGCTGATGTTAAGGTTATGATTCTATATATAATATTATGCAGAAGGTTAAGCAGTCTAAGAAAATGATGTTCAAATGATCTTCATATAGGTGTAAAACTGATATTATCTCTGCCAAAGTGTGTCAGCTTAGCCATTTCAATACCTCTCCTAAAGTCACCCCAGTATTTGTAGCAACCATCAAGTTTATCCCATATATTTTTTATGATTTGACCACTATCCCACCTTGTATGACTAATCAACACCTCTTGGAGTTATATACCAAATCAAATTTAACTGAGCTGGAAGAGAAATGTAACAAATGCATGGAGTGGCTGCAGTGTCCCAGAGGAGAGACTCAGGAACTGATGCAGCGTTCATCTCGCCATCCAACAAGATAACACATTTTTGGAGAAAAAAGGAAATTGTTAGTTTTTGTTATGTCATTTAATTTCTATGTGTTATTTTGTGAAATTGTATTTTTATTCTGAATACATATACACATACTACCCAGATAAATAGGTTTAAACATCTCTTTTGACTGCCTAAGACTGTCGCACAATATTGTACACTAGTGAAAAATTGTGGAAACACCTATAATTTTTGCCATTATGCCTTAAACATTACTGCATGATATTGGCGTTAATAACGATAAACATCTCAGTATGTTTACAAATATCATATACTGGGTGATTAAATTGGCAACTGGAGTAACTGGAATAAAGTTTTGCAGTCTCCAAAAATTGGAGGTGTGTCCACAACGTATGTACAGTTAGAGGTCTGCGTGGGATGGTCTGCATGAGATGGTCATGTCTGCATCCTGTGTCCTTTCTCAGGAAATCCCTCTTTCTGAGATCCTGGAGGTGCGTCCTGCGGGAGATTTTACTCTCATCCCCCCAGGCATGAGCCCCCACTGCTTTGAGATCGTCACCGGCACTATGGTCTACTTCATGGGGGAGGAACCCAACCCCTGCCATTCGCCAGTCCCCGCCAACCACCCTTTCGCCGCCGGCTCCCCCAGTATCCCGGCCTCCTGTCCACCCCCCAGCAGTGTTGTGCCAAACAGCGGGGTGGGGAGGGAGGTGGCCAAGGCGTGGGAGAGCGCTATTCGCCAGGCTCTCATGCCTGTCATCTTCCAGGATGCGCCCAATGCCCAGGGACACGCCCCCCGTAGTAAGTGGTCTATATTTGAAGCCAGTTTAAAATAGATGTTTAATTATAGTTCACTAAAATGTCTCTACAAGTAATTCAAAATATCTGTCCATGCCCAAGATGGGCCGATTTAAGGGCAGCCCCACACTCTCCTTTTCGAAGATAAAATTGTGGCGGTTGTTTTCGGTCTGGCTGTGTTGTCTTCTCAAGTCTCTATTATTGGCTCAGAACCAACCTCTCTTCTAACATTCCTAGTCACATGCTACTCTTAAAGTGCTCCAAAGAACATAGCAAACAAATCAGTAGCTAGCCTCTCTGTGGCACGTCCAAATTCCCATGGTCCTTTGCTGTTATTGCAGGGCAGGCGTCCGTCAGCATATCCGTCTCCAACAGTCAGATCCAAGAAAATGTGGTGAGTAAATTTCCCCTGACCTCAAAGCTACATATTCTGTCTTGCTGCTAATGATATTGGGTACTGATAGGGTTGCAAGATGTTGCAGGTGGTTTGTACCAATATTTTTTGATCAATAGTATTCCAGAATAATTTTACACTCAATGACTATATGCAGTGTGTGGCATACGGGGGGGTCCGGGGCGGTCCTACACCCCCCGATTAACCCGTGAGACCCCCTGGAAGCCTCAAAAGCAAAAGGGGGGTCTCAAGATTGGTATTTCCCAACAATGGAGAGATGGGGACCCCCTGAATACTGATGGCTATTTCACACACTGACTATATGCCTTTAAACATTTCATTTAAATTATCTGAATACTTAATTACTTAACTAATTTATGTGAATTGCAACAATATTAAATCATTAATGATAGACTAATGGTAGTGATTTATTTTAAAGGATATTGGCATGGTGTATCAAATCTTTGCTGATGAGGTACTTGGTTCCGGGCAGTTTGGAGTAGTGTATGGAGGTGAGTCTTTTGTCCACAGAGAGCAAGCCACAATTTACGGTGGATTAAATGCCTTGTGTCCTCTAACTCTTTGGACCTGTTGCAGGAAAGCACAGGAAGACCAGCCGGGATGTAGCTGTCAAGGTGATAGACAAGCTGCGCTTCCCCACCAAGCAGGAGAGTCAGCTCAGGAATGAGGTTGCGATCCTGCAGGTACTGAGCGGAGAGGGACGCAGCACTAAAAGTCAGAACAGTCTGGGAGCAGCATGCGGGAGGTCTGGGAGATGCATGTGGGCGGTCTGGGAGCAGCGTATAGGAGGTCTGGGAGCAGCGTGTGGACGGTCTGGGAGATGCATGTGGGCGGTCTGGGAGCAGCGTGTGGGCGGTCTGGGAGATGCATGTGGGCGGTCTGGGAGCAGCGTATAGGAGGTCTGGGAGCAGCGTGTGGGCGGTCTGGGAGATGCATGTGGGCGGTCTGGGAGCAGTGTGTAGGAGGTCTGGGAGCAGCGTGTGGGCAGTCTGGGAGATGCATGTGGGTGGTCTGGGAGATGCATGTGGGCAGCCTGGGAGCAAATATCTGGGAGGGGTGGGGGCTGGAGTGACTTTTTGAGTCGGGCCCAAGAAACAATAAGCCCCGCCCCCGGGTGTGGCCATTGTGAGTGAAGGGTGTGGTCAGTCTGAAAGCATAGTGTCGGCTGAGGACTAGATACGCAATAATGTGCACTAATCGCATCACAGAACATGCAATGTCAATTAAGGCTAATTAAATCAAACACATCATGAAGTCGATGGCTTTGTGAACCATTTACTGTATTTTCTGTCCCCACTAGATGGTGCTCTTGGTTTGCTTTTGGGGAATGCTTTGTGCCCCCCCCACCCTTTTTTTTAACTGAGAGCGCCTTTTATTGAGGGTCAAAAAATACAGCAAATGGGTCATGAAGCGTCATTTTTTTTTTCAATAGTAGAAGCACACAAAACTGGTGTCGACCTTCTTCTGTGCCACTTAGTAATTCCAGACATGACCTCTTCCACGATATGTGCACAGCCTTAATGCCCCCCGCGTGCCCTCCACCTTCATCACCTTGCCATCTCTGACAGAGTCTACGTCACCTGGGCATCGTCAACCTGGAGTGCATGTTCGAGACCCCGGAGAAGGTGTTTGTGGTCATGGAGAAGCTGCACGGTGACATGTTGGAGATGATCTTGTCCAGCGAGAAAGGCCGGTTGCCTGAAAGGCTCACAAAATTCCTCATCACACAGGTTGGTGCTCCTCTCCACTCGTGTAGGTCTGCCTGTGGCTGAGGGAGCGTTAGAGGACGTGAAACTGGGCCTAGTCCCCTGCATCCTCTCACTTGAGTTCTTCCAGGTTAGGCTTGCTGTAGCATTAAGGAGCTGTTCCCTCTCTTCAGATCCTGGCTGCTCTGAGGCACCTGCACTTTAAGAACATTGTGCACTGTGACCTGAAACCTGAGAATGTGCTTCTGGCATCAGCTGATCCCTTCCCTCAGGTATGCTCACCTGGTCTGATACGCCCCCCCCCCCACACGCACACACACACACAGTACTGTGCTACATTCTCTGAAGTGGATGAAGATGTAGACTTATAACGAAAAGGAGTGCAAGGTCAATGATATATGATTAAATAATTTTACTTTGTTGCGTCAAACTAACTGAAGGGAAATGTACAAAACTTACTCAGTCCATTTCATTTTTTTGTGCTTTTGAAATGAAACGGCCAATGACCTAAAGTCAGGCTTCCTCATCATACGTTACGGTATCTGAAACCAAAGCTCGCTCAGTCCTCATGTAAGCCAGCAAAGAACTTTCCGTAAAATTTCCACAGAAACGTACACTGGGTGAATTTTGGAAATTTGCACTGCGCTTGTGTACGTGTGTCCAAATCGAAGTGTACTCGGGATGTGGTATGGTGTCTCAATGGTCCACATCAATTCGAACCCATGTCGCCTTCCAGGTGAAGCTTTGTGACTTTGGCTTTGCCCGAATCATTGGTGAGAAGTCGTTTCGCCGCTCTGTGGTGGGGACACCTGCTTATCTAGCCCCTGAAGTGCTACTCAACCAGGGATACAACCGCTCCCTGGACATGTGGTCAGTGGGCGTCATCATGTACGTCAGCCTCAGTGGTACGTTCCCCTTTAATGAGGATGAGGATATCAATGACCAGATCCACAACGCTGCTTTCATGTACCCACCCAACCCCTGGAAGCATATCTCACCTGAAGGTACGTACCTCTGGATGTACAAGTGTGCCAGCACTGCCAGACACATTTACAAAGGTGTGCAGACAGTAACACTTACAGACACATTCGCTCATGGAAATTTAATTCAATTTGGTTAAATAAAAATTCAATTCTTTTTTTTATGTAGCGCCTTTCACAGCTGTCTCACCACAAGGTGTTTTACATGATTGTGTGTGATATATTACAATATAATTTAGGGATAACTATTCAAAAACAGGGAAAAGGGAAGACAAAAAAATGAAAGAAAAAAGCCAGATGACAATGGAGGAGAGGAATGGAAAGCTCCCAAGTAGGGAGAAAAAAAACCTCTGGGGGTCCAAGGTCAACTGACTGCCTAACCCCCCCCAACATTACTGAGAAAGAAAGAGAGGGCGTGCTTGCTATCAGAGGCACAGGCAACATTAGAGAATTTAATTGTATTATAAGAGGGAGTTTATCATGTTTTATGCTCCTGAGGTTTGCCAAAATTTGGACATTTTTCTACCAGTTGCCCTAAACCTCGGTACCAGCAGGGTAAGCGCATTAACTGGAGGAGAGTGAGAGAATTTGCCCAAACTGCTTCAGATTCAGCTTATCATTTCCTCTCCAGAAAGGTCACATTTCTTTCATGAAAATTAAAGTATATTTCATTTTGCCAACCTATACCTTCTTTAAAAAATTTCACTGAAATTCTCCATTGAAATGCAATAATTGTTCAGTGGTTCAGCAAAAAATATTGGTCAGTTTCACCCTCTGATTTTCCATAGAAGTCTATGGCCATATCTCAAGCACCATTACAGATGATTACATGAAAATTCTTATCTATCTTTATTTGGTAGCAAAATGAAACATTTTTATCAAATCAAACCTGAGTCAATACCAGTTAACACAGATACTAATAAGTACCAGTACCAAGTACCAGTTAACACTTTGCAGCTGACATCTGTGTCTATCATCTACGAAACTGAAGGTCACCTGAAACAAAACTGAAGGTGCCTCTAATCTTCCCCGCCTCTGTATTTCTACTTCCTCTGCAGCCATTGACCTGATCAACAACCTGCTGCAGGTGAAGATGAGGAAGCGCTACAGTGTGGATAAGAGCCTCAGCCACAGCTATCTGCAGGTACCGTGTATATACCTGCGAGCTGGGGTCTGAAGGAACCCCGCGTGCCCTCAGTTTGAGCGGTACTTACATCACAGCAAGGCCGGTCCAGGGTTGTATTTCCCAAAGCCCTTGTGGTGCTACGGTCACCCTAACTTCACAGAGAGTGAATTCAATATGATGACCCTTGGACAGATTAGATGTCTGGACTAAGCCCTGGATGTCTTATCCTGATAATTCCCCTGCATATACCATTCCCACCATTACTTAGCAAAATTACTTAGTAACCTAGCTCAGCGGGACACATCTCTGTGCCTGTGATCAGAAGATTGGCAGTTTGATAGTAGGATAGCCACGTGTCTATGGACCCTTGAGCAAGGCCCTCCAGGGGTACCACGATTGGCCGAGCCTGTGCTGTGACCCCCCAAGCTATAGAGCACAAGATGGGGTGGGCTAAGAGTAGAGCTCTAATTTACTCATGCAAATAGCAAATAAAGGATTATTATTATTATTAGGGATTTTCCCGCTCTAATTAAGCAGCTATTACTTGCTGGACTCGTTAGTACTTTCTTGTAATCCTACCTGCTTCTTCCCTTCTATCCAGCCTCGTTTTACTATCTACTTCATTTTCTCCTCTAACATCCAATCTGCCCTCCTGCCCCGTCCCACCCCACCCCACCCCACTCGCCGTCCGTCTCCCAGGACTACCAGACGTGGCTGGACCTGCGGGAGCTGGAGGCCAAGCTGGCAGAGCGCTACATCACCCACGAGAGCGACGACAATCGCTGGCAGCAGTACGCCCAGCAGCACATGCTGCCCTACCCCGCCCACCTGGTGCCCCGGCCTTCCGTATTCGACGAGGAGGAAGCCCACGACGACCCCGACATGCAAGGCCTGACCGAGAGAGTCAGCATCCTGTGAACTGGGGCCCCATCACCATTGGCCATTGAAAGACTTGGGCCTGCTTTTGGACCTACAGCCCATCTACCCCAACGTTTAACCCATCCTCCTCTACCCCCCCAGCCCTGAATCACCCCTATCTTTGTACTCCTCCTCCACCCATACGGACCAGCATTAGCCTATAGGCCAACAACAGTGAAACCACCAGTGTCCTTCACCCAGAAGCAGCCCACATTCTGCTCCTCTAGCTTGTCATGTGACTTGGTTCCTAAAGTGTACTGATGTGTCCGGCACCCTGGGTGTGAACTCCGCCACCATCAGAGTGTGAATGTCACATCTGTATTAACTCAGTGACTGGCAGTACTTGCCAATTTTTCTTTTCTGAAGGAGATCGA
Organism: Pollimyrus isidori; assembly: GCA_019775955.2. Lineage (NCBI taxonomy): Eukaryota > Metazoa > Chordata > Actinopteri > Osteoglossiformes > Mormyridae > Pollimyrus > Pollimyrus isidori. The sequence continues at coordinate 9,495,959 of JABFDZ020000040.1, read as the reverse complement.
AGAGTGAAAAAGGTCATTTAAAATTCATTATGATTAATGATTTCCAATAGATGAAACCAACAAAAGAAGGATATTCCTTTTATAACTAGCTGAACGATTTTTAAAGTGGGCTTATATAAAAGAGAGTAGGTGCCTTATGATATTCGTCTATGAAACAGACAGGGTGACGGATTGAAGATGAATTGGAATTGTGATGTACCATCCTAACTCTTTCATAGCATTTGCTCCCATTTCCTAGGTGGATCATCACACTCTTTGTAAGAGCAGAACCTATCTGCTGAGGTCTCAGTCTCCCTGTGCATAGTCATTTGAATAATTTGCCCGCAAGTTGCACTGTCTACTTCTTCTTGTATAAACATATCACTAGATTAATCTCAAATTATACTCCTTATTTTTACCCCTGTCATTCTTAGAAACATGCTGAGATCTTGTGGCATGTTTGACTATATTAACTATTTTTTTATGAAAGAAAAAACGATACTCTAGGAGTTATTTACTTTAAATCATGTTGAGCTGTAAAAAAGCAAGGTATTCTGTCCTGATAAAAGTAGAGATATTCTTCTATTAAGTCACGACAGTTCTTTAAATGACACGTGGGCTGTTTTTCGCCTGGACTTTGGAAAAAGGGCTGCAGTTATGATTTAGTACAGCAGGGGGCGATATGCCACAATTTAACGAAATGAGAATTTCATGGACACAAACATTAGGTTGAGGGACTATTTTGGGGTCTGTATGAAGTAGATTTTTAAAATAATTAATCTGTTAAGAATTTTATTTGTCTTGTAAACTACAGTAGGTTGCACAGTAAATAACCATTAATTAGTTTTTATACAGTAAACATCTAAATGTTCCAGTGCTGGTTGTAGTGTATGTGCTTATGCCTGTGTGGAACATTCCAGCAAGCACAAATACAACAATAACATCACCTAAAAATATCTCCCTGTGTATGATTACTAACATACTTTACAAAGCCAATATAGATATGTTGCAAGGAATTTATAATTAAATATGAGTATGGATACTAGTTTTCAGATATCCTTTTTAGTATATGTACATACTTATGTAATTTAGTAACACATTCCCATTGGTGAAAGAGGCTGATTGGCAGACACTCCTACACACCAACCTCAGCCAACTCCAGTTCCTCAATCTGAGCCACAAAAATTATCTCTGAATTGAAAAGTGGAATTTTGTGTAATGCCCCCTTGGTATTGATTGCCTCACAGGGGGAGGCGTGAAGAGAGGAGCCTGTTTGTCTGGGCAGTTTGTTCCCTCCAATCTCCCACCCGCCATGTACACACATGCAGACATATACCGAATCAATAAAAACCAGCTTAAGGTCTGTTTCCATTGCAACATACCATATTCTTTGTAAATGTTGTACACGTGTGTGTGTTTCTATGTCCGTACCTTAATAGCGGATATGTGCGATTATACATATAAAATCTTAGACCCAGTGTATAAAAATAAACATGCAGCTCTAACATATGAACTCCATGTCCACAGCATCTAGACACCAACATCACATCCTTCTGTCAGGGTAACTCTTTGGATTTAAGGTAGTCTGAGGTAAATGTAAGTGAACGAAGATCAGTTTCCCCGAGTGGATTCTTGAATGGAAGTATTAGTCCAGAAATTATAAATTAATTTGTAAGCCTGTGTGTCGCAGTATGTCAATGAAACATTAAATGTGCTGGCTAATTTTTGCTTCTTTCTGGACGCAGATGAGATAATATGTTCTGATTTATTATACCTAACGTGGTATGAGCAAAAGTGATTTTTACATCTGTAAGCCTTTATTCTGTATTTAATTAAGAAGAGGTTCTATTTTTGTTGGAATTCCATAAATTTGCAAAGTGGCAGAAGTCATCAGTCATAAAGAAAGTTTTTCTCTTAAGTAGTTTGCATGAATATGGAACTGGCCGGAACCATCTATGCTATTAACCGAAAAGGTAAGAAGAACCGATACCTGGTTCTGTTGAACAAAATATCAAACCTGCCATTTTCTAAGTGTAAAGAATATGATGAAGGATTAATGTATTCTATAGAAACATGTTCACTTAGCTACAGCGAGTGTTCTATCAGGCCAAATATCACAGGTAAACCCCTTACAGTGCAGATAATTTCGGACCGGTTTGTGAAGGGGTCTTCTTACGACTGGGATGTTTAATACATTGGAGAATCACGTGCACAAAAACCTGGTACAGTTATCAACGACTGATCTTTCAATAACTCCTGCAGCGTGACGACGACAGAAGCCAATGCCGTGTGTCGTCTTTCTATAGTCTCATCTTCCTGTTTTTCCTGGTGAGGTTCTCTGTGCCGAACAGTTCAGATGAGATCTCCGTCTCCTAACGGCCCCCTTGGCAAATGTCCCGGTGGCAGCATTATAAGACGCTCAAATGGCCCCAGCTGACTCCCCTCCACCTGAAACAGCAATGGCTCGATTTCAAGGTCCTTCTAGATCTCTGCACTCATTCCCCTAATAGGAAGAACGAGTCCAGTAATCCTGCAGTGAGATGTTATTTTACCCTTTTCAAGGTGATCTTGTAACCTTGTTCTCTTGATCCGTAGCTCATGACCATAGGTGAGCATAGGGGCATGAATTGACCAGTAAACTGTGATCCTTTTTAAATCCTGCTTGACCATTACAGACCTTTTCAGTGCCAACAAAAAAAGAGACTCCTTAGAAGGAAGAAACCTTGGGAGGGACCAGACTCAGAGGGGGAGCCCATCCTCTAGGGGGCAGCAGAGGGAACCCTAACCCTAACCAGACGCAGAGGGGGAGCCCATCCTCCAGGGGGCAGCAGAGGGAACCCTAACCCTAAACGGACTTAAAAGAGGAGCCCATCTTCCAGGGGCCGGTAGGTAGAGTCAAATCAGAACAATGGCTAAGTGTCAAGTCACACTGTTTTTTTAACCTCTGGGGCTACCAACCTGTAGTCCTGTTTCATACTGCTAGTCAGTGCATGATGTTAAGTAGAGGCAACTCTCAAGTCCACTGGCAAAAAATTCAGCTGCATAACATTTAGTCTGAGACTTGTGAGTATCTTCACACCCACCAGAGCTCCTTCCTGATGAGGAACTCTAGAGTAGGGAATACTCCACCTCGTACCAAGAGGTCTGCTTTCAGAAGTCACACTGTGGATGGAGGTAAGCCTGTTTGTCATTATGACAGGGCATGGCGAAGGCGACGAGAAGTTTATTCACAAACAGCACAGAACTCAAAGGGGAAAACAGAGAATAGAGACACTGCAGGGGGTCAAAAGCAAATCAGGATTATTAAAAACTAACTAAACAAATTACAAAGAAAATAAATTAAGGGGGTCCCTGATTATGCTGGGTTCCATGGCAGCCTGAGCATCGACCCACTACTGACAGGCAGACAGACGGGCGGTTCAGCAAGCATATGGGTGGTTCAGCAAGCAGACAAGCAGGTGAGGTGGCTTGGGTAGATGGTGAGGGGGTGGGATAGGTTGCGAGGGGGTGGGATAATAATAATAATAATAATTTGTTACATTTATATAGCACTTTTTCAAGCACTCAAAGCGCTTTACATACAAGGGGGGGGATCTCCTCAACCACCACCAGTGTGCAGCATCCACCT
>JABFDZ020000040.1:9435332-9452168 GCA_019775955.2 Pollimyrus isidori | reverse complement strand
CCCCCCCCCCCCCCCCCCCCCCCCCCCCCCCCCCCCCCCCCCCCCCCCCCCCCGCGCCCGCAGGAGGCTATTTTGTAGCGCAGTGTTACGCCGAGATCAAATGAAGTCAGCATTTCGGATAGCTACACACAAGGGCAAAAACTCCATTATGTCAGCAAACGGGCACATCAAAACAGGGAAGTCCGTGTTTAGAAAAAGATGGTGTTAGATTAGATTCAACTGTATGGCCATTGGGTGACGTAGAGACGACAAAGTGAAGTTTCACATCAAATCTGAAAGTACAAAACACTGCGACAGTGCCTGAACCTGCTGTGCAGTGTATAGTGCAAGTGTGTGTGTGTGTGTGTGTGTGTGTGTGTGTGGAGTATGTCTATATTGCATTGTGGGAACCAAATGTTCCCCACAAGGTAATTAAAACCTGTTATTTTAACATTGTGGGGACCATTTTTCAGGTCCCCACCAAGATCCGTGAGTGCGATCAGAAAACTAGCAATATTTCGTTCGGTCACTTAAGGTTAGGGCTGCATAGGGGTTAAGGTCGGCGTGTTGGGGTTAGAGTTTTTTCCCATAGAAATGAATGGAGAGTCCCCACAAAGATACAGCTATGGGAGGGATTGCGAAGGAAATTCGAAGCGGTGCTGGCTGATCTGCAGGGACCCAGCTGCGGGACAGAAGCTGTTCATAAGCCAGCCGGCGCGGAACTGGAAGCTTCTGTTCCTCCTCCCATACGGAGCAGCCTGTGGCCTGGGTGGGAGGGGGCAGTGATGTTAGCGTAGCAACCTGTACAAAGTCATCCGCAAAATCAAATCGCATGCAGAAAAATATGGCAGAATTTGACGTATCTGTGGGTTTTGTGGCTGTTGGGCTATAAGGGGATTCGGAGTGAGGGGAAGGCAAAGGGATGGTTGAGAGATATGATCTGGCCATTGATGCCCAGGGGGAAACTATCCAACATGCTTTTACATGCCCGTACACAGGGGCCCACTGCGTTAGCCGTTAACTGAACACAGCTGAGTGAAACTTCAGCCCCTGCAGCTCTTGTGTTTGCTTAGCCACGCGTAGCTCTGGCTAGCTTCATCGCTACCGTCACTTGTGTTGTTCCCATGGGAAAATGTTGGTGCAACAAAAAATTGCTTAGACCGTTTACCTGTTAATGATAATTTCCTTAAGAAAGGGATCAGTATCAGTGGCACAATTAATACGTAGTCGACGATGCAAATGCCTTTGTGTTTTTTTTTAATAACAAACTGTAAGGCTTAACTGTCATGATTTGGTCTGAGGCTTCACATTTTTTTTGGCCCTTCAAGAACAAATCAACCATCTTTCTCCTTCATGGATACTCTGATTGTTGTTAACAAAATGGTCAGTTATGTAATGTTACCTTGACCTTGTTTACAAGGTCGCACTGGGTGATTGAAGGTATCTGAGTACAAAACCTGAACCGGTGTCAATTCTGAACAAGTTGAGCTGGTTTCACCATATTTGGTAAAGGATATGTGTAACCCTCTCTCCAGGGCAGACAACACAAAAAATGCTTTTGTTAAGTTATTACTATCCCCAAACGTTGGTTACGTTAGATGTATGAGTTTGGGGTCAAATAGTTACGCCCGTTGAAAATGGTGAAGTCGCTCCTAAACGTATGTTGCTGTAATGTTATGCCCACCACTAGATGTCGCTCAAGCTTAGATTAAATTACATCTTGATACGTTTTTCCCTCTTAGATGCCGCTTTCATGCATCGCATATGCCGTCTTTATTAATTTGTACAGTTTGATATTTTGTCGGATTGCGTTTAGCAGTAATTTATTCCTCTTGATGGGTATCAGGTTGGCTGATACAGCCGTTAGGCTGATATAATAAAATGGAGTTTGTGGTGAGGTCGGCAAATTAAGATTTATGCGTTAGCTTTATTGATTTGTTTATCTTAACATTGCGTTTTCTTTCTAGTTAGTCTGTGTAGTTTCAATTGTGACGGTTATTCTGCCACTTAATAAACAACTCTTGTAAATATACGAAAACGATCTAGGCGACCTTGCGTTCTTATTGAATTTCACGCTGCATTCCTACTGGACACTATCAGCGCTTGGGCAGTGGTGATACTGGTTTACAGTCGTATTCTTAACATTATTTCATATCACTTTTCATTTTGATAGATGAATGAAATTTTAGTACAAAAGTAGCACTTCCATCCATCCACCTTCAAACCTCTTATTCTGTTTATGGTTATAGGCCTTTAACGCTTCAGTAAAAGGTATTTTTTAATGCACTCAGTTTATTAGGTAGTGTTTCATCTTATTTTATTAATTCATTCTTGGTGGCATGCATTTCTTGTGCCAACCATCTTTACCATGGATATTTTAAAGCCGATTTATTAAAAGGTCAATTATACAGCTTGGTCCTACAACTATGCAGTGTAATATATAAAAACAGTCCATTATTTACCATGGGTCAGATTATAAAAATGGTACAAATATCAAACCTCATCTTCAGAAATGGGCAGACGGTGCTGTAAATTAACCCACTGATGTGATGTGGGAGTATGTAACCGGTTATCTGATTTTTAATATTTTTCATACATAAGGTGATAATGGCATGAATTGCATACAAGGGCACTTTTGTCCTTGGGTGCTTATGAGGCTTTTTTTTTTATCTTTGGTATCTTGAAATCAGAGAACCGAAGATTTCAATGGATCCCCTGCATTCCAAACTGGATTAGAACGTCATTCCTAGAATATGTATATTTCTTAGCATGTCGAGCTCAGTGGCTACCTGACCTGTCTGTTTGTGCTTTGTTATGCTTCGACTCGACTGTTCGCCTCCTTTTGTGGAGCGCTCAGCTCCATTCTCCCCCGACGTCCTTTGTATCCGAATGCCCTCCTCTCCCGCGCTCCTGCTGCCCCTCCACCTCTCCTCCACTCCTTGTGCCACTCTCCTTCCTCTTAGCCTCCGCAAAAAAACGAAGCAAGATTAGAAAACCGCCAATGAACCCCCCACCCCCATCTCCGCATCCCCACCCACTGCCATGACTCTCCCCTCGTTTGAATAAATTAACGCGCCGTGACGTCACGCCATGCCACCCTCTACTCCCCTTGATCCCCCCCCCCCCTTAACTGCAGCAGCCGGTGGGCGAGGACATCGGGTAACGTCCCCCCCTCTTCTGCCTCGCACGCAGCTGGACCAGAGGCCCTCCGGTCCGCTCACGTGACGCTCTGCCACTGTGCGCGCCATCTAAACACAACTACTACCTGTGATACTAATTGCTCATCAGCCATACGGTGACGTGGGTCTGTATCTGACTGCCAGGCAACTGATTGGCTGAACTTCACTATTTAGTTGCTTAGCAGACACATTTATCCAGAGCAACAATGCGGAATCGGGGGGGGGGGGGGGGTCTGATTTTATCTACGGCGCGTTATCTTCGTCTGGTTGAAATCCTGCAGGGCGGTTAGGGAGAGAGAGAAAAGAAACGCGGAGATGGAGGACAACAGGGTACGATAACAGACCCAAGAACAGACAGGGGAATTACAATCTGACCTCTTGCATGGAGGACAAACATAGCAGGCTGTGTTAAACCAGCGTTGCCCGAACGCAGCAGGCCGGTTAAGACCACCCCGGTGTCATGGCGAGACGGCCATCACGGGCATTCTGTCATCCAGGTCCAACATGAGACCGCCAGCCAGTGGCTTATTAAAGCCGTCGCCTTTAGGTCCACCGGAAACAGAGGAATGCTGCGTGGAGCGGAATGGCGGCGGGAGAGGAACCCAGATCTGAGGCGCTTTCCTGCCCGTGTGCAACAGGTTCTTTCGGCCACACCCGATGCGAAAAAAACAAACAGCGTGTAAACAATCATTAACAGTCCATGGATCTTAGTGCAATGATGGAAACAAGGAACACTTAACACTAAAATTCACATGGCAGTTCCTCTGTTAAACTGAACCAGTTTAACTTTTTAGACCCAGAACAGTGAGTATTTTCTATTTTTAAAGCTGTGATATATATCCCCCTATTCTATTTCCTCAGCCAGTGTGCCACAGACTGTTGTACCAGAGCTGTTCGCTATGGTGTCATTCATGTTGAGAAGGGTGTATATCTAAAACGAGATGTGGTTTGCAGGGACGTCATTAGGCCTACTGTATGGGGCCTTTATGCCCCCTAAAATGTTTTTTAGCCCCCTGTGAATAAATGCGTGTTTATTAAGTCAGTACTAGCTTTTTATATTATATATAAGTTTGCCATCAACGACCCCTTCATTCATGTCTAACTATACCCACAGGTGGTTACTTAATACTGAAAGTTGCAGTTTCAATAACCTATTTTGTTGTGACTTCACCACCAGTTTTATTGTATCATTGCATAAGCACTTTAAGGTTAAAATGATAAAGTGTAACTTCAAGAAAGTTTCCACTTTGTGGTCTACATTAACCATTTGGCAGTTATACCCAGGCAGTGTAAAGTTAGCACCCATAAATTTGCTGTATATGTTTTTCTTTTTTTCTTTGCATGGGATGAGAATTGGTAAATAAGCAGGTTTGGGGAAGGAGAGCGAGCCGCGTATATCTGTATGCGGATTTCTTTTGATCTGGATATTTGGCTGCATCTGTTTCGCAGTGTGCGCGGAGGAGTTGACCACGGTGTTTTCCCTGCCTCCCCTTGCCGAACTGCGGAGTGATAAATATCACAGAAAGTAGTCTGAGGAAAATATTTTTGAAACTGAGATGCCCTGCTGTGCCAGTGCGCTGAATTTAACTTCCTTCGAAAAAAAATAGAATTAGTTCTACACCTCTTATGTCTGAAATGAAAGGGATCCTTAACCCAGACATAAAGAGTGTCCGGATACCCAGCGAACGCCACTAAATCAGTGCAATTTATTTGAATCTGCTTTGCATTGACTCAAAGTAATGTTGCGACATATTTTGTCAATAAAAAAACATACAAACATGGTTAATCTGTGATTTTAGTGACTTTGTAGTTCCTTACAGATTCCTGCATACACTAAGGGCATCAGAGAATCAGTCCTTCATGCTATAGTGCACTCCCATGATAAGGGATTTAGCGGTGAACCCCCATGACGTGTGAAAAACTTTTTGTAAGAGTCCCATTCTTCGCTAATTACGCTTCCTCTTAAGGGCGTATGGTTATTTTCAACAATGTGTATAAACCAAATCATCCCGAACACCCGCCCCCCTAAACACACACAGTACCCCGAACGTATAGGTAGGTACACATCCCTATACTCAATACTGTACACACCGAAGCCTACGCCTGTGATTCCTCCGTTTTTTTCTGTATAATTTCAAATAAAAAAATACTTAGGCCTAGTAATATACATAGATGACAACGGTGCAAATATTGAAAAACTACGATATATAGCAATGATGGCGTAACAGAGACTGAGAACGTCACTGCGAAATCTCTGGGAAATCAGTAAGAATCAGAAATAAAGTAACTACTAATCGATATCGTCGTTTTTCAGTTACAAAAGTTATCCCAAATTCATTTTAATTGAACGGGATAGTAAAAGAAATCCTCTGCTGTACATTTGTGGCTTAAGTTATTGGTATTCATCTTAACATATCTCTTTTTTATGTATTGCATTTATATATTATGTATTGCTTAATACAATATTTATGAAAGTGAACATTAGCATCGCGAATTTACATATTAGACGGTATCACTGAAGAGAATTCGTTTTTCTAACCTTTTGGGACTTGGGGGGGGGGGGCAATGTAAACTAAAAGGTAAACATTCGTGCACTTTTTACTATTTTCGATGCGGTTATGATAGCTTCTTGCGTAACTTAAGTGTGTGAAGCGCGGAAGTGGCGCAAACACGATAATCTCCATTCATATGCTCTGTTTTATTACCCGCGCTGCAAAGTGACTCCGTGACATTTGCTTGCCCCGCCAACCGTGGTATGTATGTTTTGGTGAGTGGTATCGAGTTTTGTTGTACAGGGTATCTAAGGACGCGGTGAGCTGCTGTGAAACAACAGAAGTAGGGGTGAAGAAGAGATCATGCATTAAGGTGACTCGGTTCACCGCGAGCGACACCGATCACCAAATATATATGCGCAGTCGATGGCCATGAAACCGTTGCATAGGAAAATAACGGTATCGTCCAGGTAATAAGCTTTCATTCATCTCAGCCGGACACCTGTGCCACTGTGTGCATTTGCATGAGAAGGGCAGCAGGGTTAGGATTAGTGTAACCCGGCCTTGTACAGTGGGATGTCCAAACTAAACCCAGAGATTTTACTGAACTAATATTTTGCTGACGGGGGGGGGTTTGAGACCTCGGTACAGTTTGCCAATCTTCAACCAACAATCTCGCAATGGAGTTGGTGACACGCCATGATTAATGGATCGACTGGGCGGCTCTGGGTTACACAATTAAATGATCCATATTTCATTTTTATTTTTTGGTGAGCGGTGGCTACCCTTTAACACCCACCCTCCCCCCCCCCCGCCGCAAAGAGCAGTCCTTTAATACCTGACGTCTCAGTCAATTCACGTGTTTCTGGGCACAAATCAAGAAATTCAGGGCTATTGTCAATGTCCTCAGTGGCCGCAGGCAAAAGAATAGAGATTAACAAGCAATTCTGAGAGGTGAGTAATTCTATTCTGTATTTTCATGAATATGTATGAAATTAACATAATTTACGTAAGTCTTAAATGTATGAGCATGTGTATATGCGCAATTTACCATTATTTCATCAGAAGCAAAAAATAGGTGCCAAGCCAAGTACCAGTGGAGGCAACCGCCGCATAGGCAAGGTGCGGGCAAACCTCAGAAAAGGGCAGAGCTTGGTGATCATGAACAGGCATTAATCTGCTTGTTAAATTATGACTTTTGAATCATATGATAAAGGGTTTTCTCATCATCATCATCATCATCATCATCATCATATGGCCATACTATTTCCACGGCCAACCCAGGTCTGTGGTTAAGTAATTTTAATCGATCTGAAGAAAAAAAAGAACTGAAGAATTGTCGTTATACCGCTTTCCATGGAACAAGAAAGAGAAGAGGAAGTGGCTGTGTAAACTAAACGGCCGTTTTTCAGAATATTTTCATGTTTAGGGGTGTAATGGTATACAAAATTCACAGTTTAGTACAAACCTCAGCTTTGGGTTCACGCTTTGATACAATTTTGGAGCAGCGGGGTAACCTGGAACTGTAAGTTGTAAACCAAAGGCCATGTTTCCATTGACGTCTGAATAATAATAAGAGATGCTGTTTAAAAAAATTTAGCATCATAATACTCATGAGAAACTAAATCCCATGTTCTCTATTACCAAGTATGCAGGTCACCTGTCTGTAGCTGAAATTCCTTAAATGCCACGGAGAGACTAACTGTTTCTGCCTGTCTCCAGTGGTTCGCAGACTCAGATGGCATCATCTCAAGCAAGTTAGCGCTAACTGTAACCAACATTAACCGTAAAAAAGCTCACAAATACATTTAGCATTCAGGCTAGGATTTAGGCTAGCATTCAGCATAGGTTTCTATGTTGAACATCTACTTGTGAATCTAGATTCTGTCCATGTCAAAAAATTTGTTTCACTATGCATACCAAACCGAAAATTATGCGCTTAGCATGTACTGATGTACTGATAATTCCTCCAGGAAAAACAGCTACACTCATCACTCTGCTTGAATTAAAGGAATTTAGCCTCTTTTTCACCCATTTGATCCCCCCCTCTTTAAAATTGAATTATAAACAATGCCTTGCAAAAAAAATCCATCCATCCATCCATCCATCCATCCATCTTATCCTACTGAGATACAGGGGGTCTGGAGCCTATCCCAGAAGCAATGGGCATGAGGTGGGGAACAACCTTGGATGGGGGGCCAGCCAATCATAGGACACACTCACACACCTATGGGCAATTTAGAAACGCCAATCAGCCTCAGCCTGTTTTTGGACTGTGCAGGGGGAAACTGGAGTATCTGGAAGAAACCCTATGATGACGACATGCAAACTCCACACACATGTGACCCAGGCAGAGACTTGAACCCAGGTCCCAGAGGCGTGAGGTAACGGTGCTGTAATGTAAAAAATGTTTTACCATTATTATTTTATTTTAAGTCATGCATTATGAAAGGCTTAACAATAGGGTTTCACAAATACTATTTGTCCCTGTAGTTTGTCTGCAGAATATCAACATCACAGATGTTGTGGGGTTGGAGAAAGGTGTCGCCATTAGCCACCTTAGATTTTCAGCGGGCAAACTGTCACAACAGATCCCTATACCGACTTATTTATCTCCTATTAAAAAGGCTAAGGTCTTTAGCTTACGTACAGCTCATTCAGCATGAATGGCAGCTGAGGCAAATTAGAGATCAGAGCCGCAGCAGAGTCTGCGGCTAAGTGGCTGTGGGCGACCCGAGTGGAAAGCAGCTGCAGAGGCAATTAACAGTCAGGAGCAGCAAAACAAAATGGGACCAGATAGGGTGGCAGACTTACTTATAATCCTCTCATTCTGAGTTCTAGATCATCAACACTCGAGGGCCCTCGACAGGAATTTGGGTATCCGTCCCTGAGGACCAAGGCTATTACACACATGAAAAACCTCCCTGCATGCATACAAGACTGATCACCGCATGGCTTTTGTTCAGTGACGCCGTCTGACTATCTGTGTTTACAGCCTTTACGGCTTCTCTGGACGGCTCTTCTCTCTCTTTTTTTTTTTCTGTCACCCCACTGTGGCCTTGGATCTGTGCTTTGGGTCATTGTCATGCTAATTTTGATTTTCTGGCAGGGAACAGCAGGCTTTTAATAATCTGTTAGAGTCTGGCAATATCCAATCTGTCCTCACAAGTCCTCTAGGGCCAGATGGAGAGGTATGTCACCATGAAAGGATGCCACGTCCGCCAGAGACTGCGGTTGGTGTGGTGCTCCTGTGATGTGCTGCACTTCGTCTTTCCGCGGCATGTTTGTCACGTGCCAAACCTGTTTCCGCCAAGCTACGGAACAACCAAGGTGTCATTCTGCAAGTGGCAGAAGAGCGTCAGTGTGGGAGTCGATCAGTAGGTGATTTGCTCCACAATATATCAAAGTTCTTGACCTAAAGAAAACATCTACAGATTTCACATACATTTTTATTGCTTACCGTGTGTTAATAAAGACAAAAATAATATGAAGTAAAATGTTTCAATGTCAGACTTTTAAATGCAACATGTTCCTGAATTAAAAATTGTTCATTTAAATACAAGCACAATACATTGGTACAATTTACAAAAACTTGCCATATTGCAGAACATTCAGAAACTGGCGTCCCACACATTCATATAAGTTTACCTTTTGTTTACATCACAAGCTGTCACTCTGTCAAGTGAAAGTTGAGGTTGGCCCATCCTCAGTAAAGTTAAGTTTACATTTCAGTTGTGGCCTGCGACTTGCAGGCTTCCTTACTCTTTCCTCGGATAAAAAATGCCTTCAGTTCCTCCTTGACTCCATTGCTGACGAGTACGTAGAGCACAGGGTCCATCACACTATTGAGGCTGGATATAGCCAATGCAACAGAGAAATAGGAATACAGATGTTGTTCAAAGGCACAATACCTCCCCTCATCCATCCACAAGACGGTCAGGGACCGTGCTATGAGCAGCAGGTGGTATGGAGCAAAGCAGACCGAGAAGATGATAATCACACCCATGGACAGAAGGCGGACCTTGCGTTTGCTTTGCTCGTCCAAACTTTCACTGCGATGTACCTTGCTGAAGACTTGCCAGTAGCACGAGGCCAACACCAAAAGTGGCACTAGGAAGCCTAGACTTGCTCGAATGAGGTTCATGCGAGCCACTTCCAAAGGCATGGGGAGGTGTTCGTAACAGCGGAGGTTATCATCAAGGGGAGTGTCTTGTTTGTCCAGGGCAAGTACCAAGGCATGTATGATCATAACGACTAGAATGACAGTGCCGCAGACTGTCCAGGCATACCTCGGGCGCCGAAATGCCCTGGCCTGCAGAGGGTAGGTGACGGTCAGACAGCGGTCCACAGAGATGCAGCACAGCAGGTATGTGCTGATATACATGTTAGAGTAGAATAAGAAACCAGCTAGCCGACAAGCCCTCAGGCCCATTTCCCAGCGATGGTCATTGTAGGAGTAATTGATCCACAGGGGCATGGTGAAGATGTAAAGCAGGTCCGAAATGGAAACGTTCAACAAGTATACCCCCAGAACATTTTGGCTGCGTACCTGCTGCACGATGGGCCCCAAAGTGATCAAGTTGAGCACCACGCCCAACACAAAGGCCACAATGTATATGGCCATTAGCAGACTACTGATGGGGTTATTTGATATGTCAACACAGGTACTGTTGGTGGTGTTGTTCATAATGGGGTATAACTGTAACAGATGTACAATGAGCGTGGAATGGAAGGATTCAGCCCCCTGGAAAAAGCAAGAACAGATGTTTTACGAGAAATAGGGAAAATGATTTGTTGTGATTTTTACATGCATTACCTTAGAATAGTGTTTCCCAATCCAGTCCTCAGGGACCCCCGGACAGTTCACATTTTCGATCCCTCCCAGCTCCCAGTAGGGGTGCAAAAATGTGGATTGCCTGGCAGGGAGCAAAAATGAGAACTGTCTGGGGGTCCCCAAGGACTGGGTTGGGAAATGCTGCCTTAGAGTTGGGTTTCTAACTTTGCATAAACCAACATGGAATAATTCATATATATTGTTATTATAAACATATATATTTTGCATACATTATGTTATTATAATGATAATGCATCTGGATTTTCAATGATTTTTCTTGGTTGATATTTCTAAGATATTATTAATTGTTTGGGTTGGGTAAGGACTATTTTGGACAAACACAAGAAATACAATAGATAAAGACAGAAGTATCAGTCATTAAAAAATCATCAGCTATGCCAGAGTATGTTGTGTTTGAAGTGATGCAATGCTGCAGGCCTCATAAAGGAGTCCCATGCTAATCAGCAGGAAAGGGCAAATGGCTACAAAAAAAGCAATGGAACAGGATACAACTGAAATGAAAACAAAAAGTGAGAGGTAAGGGAAAGAGGGACAACTGTGCCTGAGGTTAAGTCAGCAGCTGCTAAAGCTAAATAATTATGTTTAAGGTTTGGTGCAACGGCATTAGTAGATAGATCTTGATTTAATCCAGTTTAAAAATTAAACCATGTTGGTGCAACCCAGCCATAGTGTAGAACAGGGGCTATGTCAATAATTATTTGTTGGCGTCGTGAAATGTGTACTGGCATATAATGTGTCCATGTTATTTTAAATATTTCTGAAGGTTGAGGTTATAGAACAGACCAGCCCCCCAGCTCAAACTGCCCCACACAGTTCTACACCCACACTTCAATTCTTTCACAACATGATATTGGTCAGTTGAGACATTTGCATGTTCGCTCTTATCAAATAATAACCACTCCAAAGTAATAACGCATAGCCGCTACTATTTGTATGTTTAAAATCCCTAGATGTGGGACCACATTTACAATGTCACAGTTCACAATTAATGGAAATGTGCAATTTAATACTTGTAAATAAATAAAATACATGCGTTATTATATCTTCATATGTAGATGTTATAAATTGTCTTACTAACGGTTGAATGTTAGGCACGTGATGTCATATATTTTCAGTTCCTAGGTGGAATTTCCAAAGAGACTTTTACAGTTAGACAGTCCGGTGCTTGTCTTTCTAGAGTCTAGACAGATTAGTAAGAGTCTGAGCGCGTATCTGTGCACGTATCTCTTTCTGCAAGTTTCCGGTCTGTGGCTTTTGGACGTGAAACATGCAAGGAGCTGACGTAGAGGCAGGGCCTTGAACAGTCTGTGCTGTCCAATAGAACGATGACTGTTATCACCGCGCATGCTTGCTGACAGCCCCCCCCCCCTACACCAACGCATCGCCAGCAGGGTTAAGGGACATGGTAAAGAGTCTGCATATGAAATAAATTTACGACTTTTTTTCTCACTATTCACTTTCATATATTGTAATTACACCACAATTTTACTTAAGTAATACTCAAAAAAATAAACAGCTTATTTAATTTATTTAAGCATGGTACTGAAAATACCCAAATACCCATAAAAAGCAATTCTATTATTATTATTATTATGAAGTGGCATTATTCCATATACTCAGCCATCAGTCACAGTTGTTTTGGTTCCTCACAATCCCCGCATATTGCTTCTGGTTGTCTTGACAACCATTTCTTAGATCTCTGTTTTCTGCTTTCAGGTTGACTCCTTTATGGTTACTTGTTTCAATGCTCAACTTTCTATCTCGTTATCAATTACATTCGTACTTGGTGTGTACATTTCTGATGACGTATGTAGATCCTAAACTTGCGACTCTCAGGTACTAACTGCTAGAATCCAATATATATACTGTATATCTGTACTCTTAGGGGATTTTGAGTTACTCACTAAACTGTTGGACCACTTCCTTTTCTTGTGCTGGGTAGGATTTTACACAGCAGGGAAAGGAATAAATTCAGACAACCAAAATCATATTGTTTCATTTTAAAAGGGCATCATTTCAATCAATGATGCAGTAAAATCCCGTTATAACGCACTTATATCAAAAGTTATATAGGCCTACAAAGTTGCTGAATTCCCAGAACACAACTACAGGACACCATTTACTCATGCCACACCCCATCACACACACTTGTGGTATAGATTATTATATTGTACATGTAATAATCCACTTTCACCTGACAAGATGCGTGACTATTAATAAGTCCGCCTACGTATCTGCGCCGGATATCACCGGCACGCTGCGCGTCTTGTAGGCGGAGCTGCATGTCCGTTATAGCCGAACAAAACTACAGCTAAAAGCAGCCTCGGGGACCAAATTGTTTGCCCGTTATAAGCGAGTAATCCGATGCTTTTTCTACACGCTCGGCCAGTATTCGGAGCAATTCGGTTTCCCTATGTTTCCCTTGTCTATCAGGAAATAATGTTTCCCCTAATATTTAGGCAAATATGTATGTGAGATGTCTGAAAATCACTCATGTACGTTATTACATGTGAATACAGTAGATCGTCACGCAGAATAAAGTCTTATGAGCAAAACTATACCGTTTTCATCAAGAAATATCTCTATCCAGCATATTAAATACTTTCATTTATTATCTGTAAAAACAAAACACATCGAAAAGGCATGTGATGTTTTAAAATATATGGCTTGTTTACCTCAAGAGCTTCGTAAAAAGACATGAAAAAACATCGAAACCGTGTACAAATTAACGCGTGACAGCGGAAACATAGGGAAACCGAATTGCCCGGAACACCGGGACCAGCGGACCTCATCCATCATAGCGAGTACACTGTAACGGGATTTTACTGTACGCAATATCCAGTTTTGCTGTAAATGTACTAAATATGTTTTTAAATAACTACATTGCGTATGTCTGTAAAAAGAGACGTGTTCCAGTTATTAAAAATAATCTAATTTGTATTTAGTTGCCCCAGAAAAATAGCAAGATATGAAAAGAAATATAGGATGCAAATGAAATACAGGAATAATCAAACAGAAACTGTTCTCAGTCAAAGTAGAGTGTTTTGAGATCAGGCCTGCATTGGTCTCTAAAGTTATATATAGAAGAAGCCCATCACTCCAACATTGGTATATCCAGTGAATGTTGACTAGATAGCAGAATTTAATGTTTCATTTTTTAATTTTACATTTTAATTTGAATTTGCCTAATAAAAATGCCTTTCAAAATTGTTTAGAGGTCCAAACTGGGACTGTCATTCTCTTAAACAGACATCTTTTGAAAATAAGTTGATAGCTTAATAAAAGCTGCTCAGTTGGTGCTGTAACTAGAAGATGGATTAAAATTTGCATTTAATACGACTGTGGATTCAGAAAACCATGTGGAAGATGTAACAGGAGGATCAGCAAGCAACAGAAAGAGTAGCAGCGCCGGATCAGTCTCACTAGTAAACCAATTTTGATTCATAGTTATACTGATAACGAAACATAACCTCTATATAGCCTATGATATGATATATAATCTAATCTCTCAAAATAGTTAACCCATGACCATATAGTATGAAGAACGTGTAAATTAATCTTTAAATAAATCAAATTTAAAATAAATCAAAAGTGCTTTCTCTGTACCTGTAAGTTGTGTTTCAAAGAGAGTTACCTTCTCGTATGAAGTTTAGCTGATCCCCAACCCTGTGTATAAATCCAGACCACATGGAGCATGAAAGCATAATCAGAAACAAAGTGTGACAAGCCACATGCGCAAGGCGAAAGAAAAGGAAAGTAAAACCAGATTCATGAGACCAGACCTTCTTTGTTTTACATCTTGTGTTGCTTGGCAGTGAGATTTCCTGGTTAAACGTTCAAGATTAAATGCTGTACTTTTAAAGAAAAAATGTGATAGAATGTAGTTCCTCTTGTAACTGACAAATGCTTAGACTTATAAAGTGGGGTAAGATCTGGAGTTAAGGCTTTGTGGGCACGTTTTACCCAAAAATTAAGAGCATTTCAGCAACTCGTCTCCTAAGAAACCTACCACTGAGCTTCTAGCTACCCCGTTCCTTTAGAATGTATGATTGATGTGCTGACAAAAATTCCTAATTTTCTTTTCCTTCTGTGGAATAAATTGGGTTAGGCTGGGTCGGACCACCCTATAGGCAACATAGAGTATTTTTGAGTGTATAAGGCAGGGTTCTTCAACTCACGGTCCTCGAAGTCCGAGCACTGCTGGTGTTCCAAATAAGATAATCTTTATGAAACTTAAACAACACAAGGCCATTGAATTCTACCATTTCACACAGCCTTTTATTAATTATTAAGGTTTTCAATAAGCTAAGTTTACATACAAATTGATAGCATTCTGCACTTCTACATACTGCATACTGCATACTGCACTTCTGCATACTGCATACTTCACCAGAGTGGTGCTTCAGCTTTGCGCAAGTACCTGTAGCACGTGAGCATGCAGCCCAGAAGTAGAAGTTCCATCTTTACAACCCTACCATCCAGTGATTATGACTGGTTCAGGGTTGAGTGAGTATGGATCCCACCCGAAGAAACACAGGAAAGAACCCTGGATGAGAAGCCAGTCCATACCCTCACACTACGAGGCACCAGTTTACTCTGCAAGCCTCTGGACCATGCAAGGACACTGGCAAAAATGGAGAAAACATTATGACAAAATGGGAATCTGTAAACACAGAGGGCCAGTTTTCCAGTCAAGGATTAAGTCTAAGCCTAGACTAGCTTTGAGGTACAATGGTGAATCTCCATTTAAATGGCAATTTAGTCCAAGACTAGTCTTAATCCTTGTTCAGGAAACCGGCCCAGAGTGCTATGAGCAGGGCGAACTGAATGTGTGACTCTATTGCCATAAATATCACAGTAGAAGTGTACTTGCAAAATGTTTGCCTACAGGCAGTTAAACATTTACAAATATGATTTCGGATTTGCAAGAAATTTATGACGAACGATTACTTAAGTGGTCCTGGGCATGATGTTAAATTGCATCCACCCCTGCAAGTGGTCCTCCAACTTACAGAGGAAAATTTGGGGTTTGGTGGCAGGATTGACACTCTAGCCGCCGTAAAGAGACCAGACTGTTTTCTACTCTCTACAGGAGTAGCTTTGCTGCAGCCGCCCACAGGAATTCTGCATGTCTCATGAAGGGGGCGGGGAAAGTCGGCGAGAACCTCATCCGCAGAAGAGTCGAAACCACTGGAGAGCCAATGGGGTGGAGCCTGTTGGGGATGGCGATTGGTGTGGTGTTGAGGCATCACCCGCTGCTCGGCAGCACCTCGGTCTTCATCTGGGGTGGCCTATCCGGGCGGACATGTGGAATGTCTTTATCTCCGACATGATGACCATCTTTCTCTGCTGTCGGAGGAGCTTTGTGAACTCCATGTTTCAATGGTTGCACTCTCTGAGGTAGATAGTGGCCAAACCTCACTTTACCTGTCATTGGTCTGCTTGCCCTGCAGGCTGCCATACTCAGGGAGTAGCAGTTGCTGTGGTGGGTCAGCTCCTCCCGATGGTGTCCAGTGTCACTTTTTTCAACGAGCGGATAATGAGGCTCAAGATTGGGCACTCTCTGCGTGTCCTGTCTGTTGCCTCAGCGTTTCCTCTGACTGTGGTGAGTAATATCTTGGAGGGAGTCATTTTATTCGCAGCTTTGCTTGTTTATTGAAGGGTGCCCATGGGGTATCATTCCTCTGGTCATGGGTGCATTCAGTGCAACCACTGGCACTGACAGGGCTGGCTATGAGGATTGTGTTGGTCCCCACATGTCTGGCAACCGTGGTGAAAGTGGCTGCATGTTGCTTGACTTTGTGAAAAGTTAGGGGCTGTGGGTTGCCAGATCCTGCTTTCAGCTGGTCCCTGAGCCATATCATTTGACTTGGCACTCCAGTACTGGTGACGCAGTGAAGGACATCAATCACATCCTCATGGGCAGATGCTGGATCTTGACTTTGGATCATGGCTGATATTGACTTTGCCGACGATGCCGAGTCAAAGATGGCTCTGATTAGGGCTCTTGAGAGACGGAGCAAGGAGAGTCTGGGCTTGCAAGTGTCTTGGATAAAAACCGAGATCCAGGCCTTTTTTCTGACATCTTCATCAGCAATGTGTCTGTCTGCAGAGAGAATGTTGACCACATTGAGAGGTTCGTTTACAATACCTTGGCAGCAACAATCTTGTCTCTGATGACCCAAGTGAGGCACATTACCTGCACTACCTACCCTAAGGTTGATCCAGCTTGCAGGATCCTCATTGCTGACGATCCAAACGGCTGGACCAGGTCGAGGGGACACCCACGAAACACCTATCTCCTATGGCTATTTCCGGAGAGTGGGACTGG
>JABFDZ020000040.1:9415226-9429379 GCA_019775955.2 Pollimyrus isidori | reverse complement strand
CCTCTCTTCCCCCCCCCCCCCCCACACCGCGGGGGGGGGGCCCGCCACGGGGGGGGCGGGGGGGAAAACTAACGCCCCAATGAGGGGCTGGTAGCCCCCACCATACACCCCCATACTCCCACAGCTGCGTCTTCTTTACCACCCTGAAGCATCTTAGATACACACTTACATTTACATCTCTCTCTCTCTCTCTCTCTCTCTCTCTCTCTCTCTCTCTCTCTCTCTCTCTCTCTGACACACACACACACACAGGTTTGTAATTATGTCTTTGTGGGGACTCTCCATTCATTTATATGGGGAAAACTCTCATTCCAATATAACAACCGTAACCCCTACCGAGCTGTAACCTTAACCATAAGTAACCAAAAAAAATGTGAGACTTTTGGCATATAT
Organism: Pollimyrus isidori; assembly: GCA_019775955.2. NCBI lineage: Eukaryota > Metazoa > Chordata > Actinopteri > Osteoglossiformes > Mormyridae > Pollimyrus > Pollimyrus isidori. Next base: position 9,428,986 of record JABFDZ020000040.1, on the reverse strand, counting down.
TTTTTTGATTGCAGCCACATTAAAAAAAAAAAAAAAAATCCAAAAAATGGTCCCCGCAATATCACAAATAACAGGTTTTTATTACATTGTGGGGACATCTGGTTCCCACAATGTAATATATACCAGACACCCCCCCCCCCACACACACACACACACAAACTCTAAATACTCACAGACGTGCATTAACACACTTCCCCATTGAATGAAAGCGCACACTCATGCACACATGCATGCATTACAGAGCTACACTTAGCGATATGGAATCGGTGCGACGGGAAGATGTATTTAGATTTCGTCTGATATTCTTGATTTGGCTTTGGTTGGAACAGAATCACGGGTTTCCAGTTGACTGGGTGTATGTTCACGTAAATCACTCCAAATAATATATGGAGTCAGAACAGCAGCAACTAGCTGCTTTGTGTCAATGTAAGCTCAGTGTGTCAGATGTGTCAGCCTGATCCTCGTGTAAATAGTATTTATCTGATGGTTAACGGCTCTTTTGAAATATTATTATGTGCATATCATGGGAGACATCTCTATAGCCTCGCCACAATTCCTTTGAGTGCCATTGAGAGGCTCCGCCCCAAACCCACCAACTGCAATGTCATGTATGCTGATTAAACCAAAATGATCCTATACATACAAAAGAGCGGGTCAGTATCATGGCTGTGATGTCGGGCGCAAACATTCCAGGCGAGCAGAATGGTGAATGATCTGGGCTTTTATCGTGTAAATGAGACGTCTCTTGTATGCAGTGTAATTTGTGGGTGTGGCCAGGGGGGTGGGGCTTGGGACCATGTGACGGTGAGGGTCCTATCGGTGTGGACGCCTGTATCAGGTCTGCACCGGCTCTGTGCAGGCAGTGTCTCTGCTGCTTCCCCATACATATTCATATGCTGTTTTCGTGCAGGCGGAAAAAAAAATGAATAAAAAAAAAGAAATTAGTAGTGATATCTTCAAATGTGCACATCGCAGCTGTTATGGAAAAAAGAGGAGGGAATGGTATTCGTAAATGGAATTTGGAAGGAACTGGATGGACGGAGGCGATGGCAGTATGTCACCCAGAACTCACTACTGTACTCTCTGCCTCCATTTAAACAGGGCAGGGCTGCTCCTCTACCCGCATTAGAAAAAAAAAAAATGAGAGAAATCCAAGATGGCCGCTTCACTCCTTCCTCCAGTTTTTGCATATGCTAGAGGAAATGTGAGGGAGCCGCGGGAGCCTGAATATGGCTGTGCTTCTCTGCGGAGCACCTTTTCGCGGAACAAAGAAAGGAAAAAAATCTCCTGCTTAAACATGTGCCACGTTGGCTTGCCATCATTCCCCCATTTCCCGCCTCGTTTTCATGGGCCATGAACATTCACAACCCCTCCCTACAGGCACACACACACACACACACACCCCACCCTACACCATCAGTGTGCAGATCATGCAAAGCGCCGACAGAATATACCAAAACACTCTGGACGGTATAGTCTCTGTGCTGACAGACAAGTTTCCTTATGGCTGCCATTTTGGTCTGCTTATAACATGCTACAATATAAAATGGAGAGCAGCGGAAGATGGGCAGAGTAGTTTAATCACCTTAAATCCTTAATCAGAGGGACACAAATAGCGGATACAAAATTAATCGTAAATAATTTTGAGTTGGTGGCCATTCAATAGATGCAACCATAGATACAGCACCAGAATGAGGTGTTGTAGAACCGGTCTGCATTATGGTACAATCTGTAAAAAAATGGAGCTGTCAATGCTTGAAGATATTTGGATGGTCGGACCATCCTGATAGATTCAGTGGGCTGACCCAGTATAGTTTTCAGAGAGTTAATTTGGTCACACGGCAACTTGTGTTGACACACATGCAGTTGTTTAGAGAATTTAAAGATATCGCCCTGCGTGGAGTGTGTCGAGAGGGAACAGGTGTCGTCTGTCTGCCGATGGCGTCACTGAACATTTCAGGTACCGGTCTGACATTTTTTTCAGATTTTTTTCAGTGTGGCAGGCAGCAGCACTTCCTGACAGTAGAGAAAAACCTCATAAGCCGTATATCATACATAAAAGTGGAAAAGCCCCTCCTATTCCCTTCATATTTACCTATTGCCATCCCTCTTCGTCCTCCTTCCTCTTCCTCCTCCTCACTCTAACACAGATACTCCACACAAACCTTGAATACAAGCACCCAATACCAACTGTAAACCCCCCCCCCCCCCAGCTCCCCACTGTGAGATTATAAATATTGCAATCTTTATTATGGGGGTTTATGCTCTGGGCTCTAATCTGCGACAGGCAGTGGGGTGGATAGTGAACTGGGTGACCTGAATCCACCAGGATTCTGCTGGTTAATTTTTGCTTGTTTACCCTCAATCTAAGTCACATTTTCAGTGATGTTTATTTTTGTAACACATTTATACGTAATTTTAAATCAGGCATCGGGCCACTTCTTCAGTTCTCTGCCCATATGAAACATGTTCACACATATTATAGCAGGCCTAGTCGATCTGGGTGCAGTGGGGACACTTTTCTTTCTGCGATGACAGTCATGGTTGTTGGCTTTAAGTCCCGAGTTTGGCATCTGCGTTTTTGATTGTTTTTCACAGAGCGGCTGAAGCGGCCAGTCATCACAGACAAGAATAGTCCTAAAATTCGCACTAGGAGTCTATAAATCTATTTTATGTCAAGGAAAGCTGCTCGTACTTTAAGGTATCGGGGTCACCTGAATCCTTGACTTTTAATATCAAGTTGAAACAAGTACGAGTAAGTTTCTTAAGAGCAGGTAGCACAATTATAAAGGGAACTGATTTAAGGTTGTTGCAGGTTGCAGACTTTCAAGGGCTTTGCGTTTGTGCTTTTGAGGAATACCATTCACCCCAATTCCTGCAATAAAATATCCCATTGTACGAATCTATGAAAATGCACTTTGGATAAAATAACATTAGTACTAGTTTATTAATACTCCTCTCCCCTTGCAATGCAATGAGTTACAAGAAATGTTATTTTGTGTTTATTATGTAATCTTTATCATGTGTTCTTTCAAATACAGCTTCTAATGTAGAATGCATTACATAACACAGACAGAGCCCTTCCCATGGGAAGACTTTTAGATATACATCAGCAACATTATTTTGCCAGTATAGTAATTTGCTTGCCTCCCAACTGGTGAGTCCGTACCGTGTCCCGTTCCCACAATAACACCATCTTATTTGCATATCTGGGCTCCTCCCAGTCACACCACTGACTCTTTCCCAGTTCCTAGGTGTTTGCCTCTTTCAAAAGCACTTACAACCTTAGATTCCATATCCTTCTAAAGCCGTTGGCAACCCTGGCTGTGAAGCCTCTGCCCGATTGTCCAGCCTCTTCCACCTGTCCATAGTAAATCGTCAATCATTGCCTGGCAGCCCCCTGACTTCCCAGTGACCCAGCCTCTCCCCCTTGCCCCAGACCAGTGCACCTAGTTTCTAGCTCCTTTACCCACCTTGGTCCCCTAATCTGCCTGCCCCGGGGACGGAGGGAGACATTCTCCTCTGTGGTGCGATTATCAAGGCCGTGAGGTTGTGTGTGTTAAATGTGAAAGGAGATTATATGGGTTTAACTCTCCACGTCTGGAATACAGATTCCAATTACATAACATATCCCCCCCATTCTATGGCAATATATAAAAAGGAGATGGAGAATTTCTGTCCCATCTCACTGAGTAAAGTCTTTATCTCTAATCTCATCCTTTATATTTTCTGCCATCTCTTTAGATTTTTATTTATTTTGGCTTTTTAAAAATCAGACATTAATTTTAATAAGCCATTGTGGTTTTTACATAGGCATTGTTACAAGTAGGTCTTCACCGACACCCTGGCAACAACAAAAACAACAACAATGATAACAAAGTATTCAACTGCTCAACATACAAAGAAAATTACTCACAAAAACAAAAATCGTGCAGAACATTTGGATTTGAATTAATGTCAGGTTACTATGTTACAAAACCAATTATTTCCACCAGGGATCAGAGGGGCAGGGATAACCAGATCCGGGGGGGGAGGGGGGGCGAGGCAGCAGTTAATGGGGGCCCTCGGCTCATATTTTACTGAAAAGGCGAAAATAGGTGGCTTTCTGTATGTTGTAGAAATAGTTGATAAGATATGGGAATTTCAATGGAATAGCAAGTGTAATATGTTATTAAGAGGATTTTTATATTAAGTAAGTTGATATTAAATAGGCTGATGTTCACTTGTTAATGGAGCCCGTCTATTTTCGTATTAAGCATTCTCAGCTGGGGTGGCTTGTACTAAGTAGACATTTTATGTTGTCTGAACTCCACTTGTACCACATGTCAGGGTTAAACAGCTGGGGAAGGACCTCCGGCCTTTAGATAATGAGTCAAAAAGGCTTGTGTTGAGACAAACCTGAAGGTGACTGCAGTCCTCAGTTGATGCGTTTCTGACTTGACACTGATGTGCCTGTCAATACTAAAGAACCTCACTCAGGATGTCAGTTAAATGTGCTTCTCCTGGTCTTCTGACAGTGACAACCCCAGGACCGTATCAGTCAACATTATTATTCAGCTGCAATTGCACAACATTCATAGCATAGAAACCATTTAACTGGAGTTCTAGCAACTTAATACATGCTTATCTGATAGAATTCTTAAACAGAAATCATAGCGGCGTTTTACGTTTTACGTTTGTGTGTATTCACGGAGTTCTGAGCGTCTCTTTATATAGATTATTATTGTGTATCCATTTGATAACAGAATCTGCCTTGTGAAGGTATTTTAGCCTTTAACTGTTCTGGAGTGTGGCACTGTTTTAAATAGCCATGTGAGTGTGTGTACCGCACGCTTCAGAGCAGAGCTCCCGCTGGAAGACGCTCTACACATTGTGCAGCCGGACACCCCGCCCCCCTGACTGGGATCTTTCTCCCCCTCGCAGTGCACAGTGAGGATGTGGGCTCGACACGGCTGTACTTTGTGAACGCCTCCCTGCAGAGGGTGACGTTCTCCAGCTCAGTGGGGGTGTCCCTGCCCTGTCCCGCTGGAGGCGCCCCCCATGCCGTCTTGCGCTGGTACCTGGCCACCGGCGACGACATCTACGACGTCCCGCACATCCGCCATGTCCACGCCAACGGGACGCTGCAGCTCTACCCCTTCTCCCCCTCAGCCTTCAACAGCTTCATTCACGACAATGACTACTTCTGCACCGCTGAGAACCAGGCCGGCAAGATCCGCAGCCCCAGCATCCGCGTTAAGGCCGGTGAGTGTGGGCGGGGTGGCTGTAACAGGGGGTGGGGTGATTCTACAATCAGTCATACAGGCGGGACAACCTTATTATTAACCAATGATACGATCTGAATGGGTGAGTGACGGCGGAGGGGCCACTAAGGGGGCCAATCGGCTTTCAGCTGGGGACCTGTGGCCCCACCCCCTGTGCACGCCAGTGCACATGGGGACGGATAAAATTGTGGTGGAGGGAGACGTGAAACAGTAGGGAGAGAAGTAGGGGCAGGAGAAGAAGGGCAAAATGAGGGGGGTGCAAAGCAGTACTTGGATGGGGGCGGGGGAAAGATGGGGGCAGGAATCAGTGAATGAGAAAATACAGAGAGACGGTAGAGGAGAGGTGACGGCGATAGGAGTAAAGACAATATGTGGGGGAAGGTGGGGAAGAAATGAGAAGGACACAGAAGGGTGAAGTATGGGAAAAGTACTGGGAAAGATGGAGGAAATGAGGTGGGGTATCGAAAATAGGGAGGAGACGAGAGAGGGTGGGGTATCGAAGAGAGGAAGAAGCAGGGGGAAAAGGTTTTGGAATTATGAGAGGAAGCAAACAGGTTTAAGATCCTTTGCGATGTGTCATAGGAAATAGGCAGAGACTGAAAGTTGGATGAGGAAAGGAGCAGGAGGAGTGCAGGAGTAGGAGGAGTGCAGGAGTAGGAGGAGTGCGGAGCAAGAGGAGTGCAGGAGTAGGAGGAGTGCGGAGCAAGAGGAGTGCAGATGCTGGATGGCAATTAAAAGCAGCAGTATGTTACAGGCCGAGAACAGACATGCAACAAATTCTAAAACGTGTATCTTTGTAAATATCCGTCTGTAATTCTATTGATGAGCCTGTATTGGTACACCTCACCGATCACTGCTAACGTCCCCCGTGACCCTTATTCCATTCACCCTTCTTGTGTTTCGCGATTAGCTACGATCCGAGACAAGCTGCGATTTTTACAGCAGAACTGGCCATACCGACCCTCTTAATGCTAATAAAAATGTAGGGCTAGGCTGCTGCTCGCCGTCCGGCTGACCTTGTGTTGTGAGACAGACAGACGCACAGTGAAGCAGACGCCTGGCGGGGTCACCCTGGGCATGGCGCCAAGGTCAATGCCAGCGCAATGGGGGGCACTGGGGGCCCCAGGCTCCCACGCTCATGGATAGAATAGGGACAGGGAATTTGCTGGTTTCAGCCCATGGCCAGCCGGTGCCAGCGCCTCCTGTCCACCCCTCCCCCCCCCCCCCCACCATCTGTGCCCTAGACTGTATGCCACTCCCCACCTACACGAGTACAATCCTGGTCTAGCGCTGCAATCTTCTCGCTGTGCCCCCTTCTTCTGCATGGGGGTTGGTCGGCCGCTTTCGAGGGGCGAGGTGGAGTCAGACGTATTCCCAAAAGGGGTGGGACTCCGGGGGGAAAATACAGGCCCGGCGGCCATAGCCATCTACAGAGTCAGCTGCAAGTATTACAGATCAGCAGTATAGAGTACCATGCGACTAGAGGCACCGCTAGGGATTCTGAGCCCCTTGAAAGCATATCATATTGCCCCCCCCCCTCCCCCCACCAGAGGCAGTTCCAAGGTAAGGCCCGATCTACAGTTTGGGTCAGAACCCTGTCGATTAGCTGGAGTTCTACACCGAAAATGATTATAAAATCATCAATAAAGAATGAAAAGTTGTGACGCGTGGCTGTTTTTCATAAAACTATTTACCGATAAACCCGGCATGGAGCTGCAATGATGATCAATATCCAAATTTATGTTATATTGAGGCCACACTGTAGTTAATGTTCTTGTATGAAATGGCCTGGATCCAGACCTGCACCCCAGCAATAGCGATATGGTGGGCTGTGACATGCCCCCTCTTCACTTTTCCCCTACTTGCCTTCCCTTATGCCAGCACTGGTGCAGGAAGCTATGAGAGAGAGAGATACACTTGGACGAAGTTTTTTCCTCGTGTAACAATTTTTCATTGGTCCCTTTTTTGACTAATTATTGTTTATCTTTCAGATGCATGTTAGCTCTTCACAGCCAATCAATCAGGTTTTGAGTAGGAGGGTAAACCTTCTTACTCCATCTTCTATATTTTTTCTTACCCATTCTCTACTCCTTTCCCCACTCTTTTTGTCTGCCTCTCCCATTAGGAGACGGAGGATCACTCCATCCCCCGCCTCAGTGTGGCTAACACCTGTTTTCTTATTCCTCCCAACAATGAAGAGTAACATTGACAGTAATACTAAGAGTATACCTGAGCGTGGGATTGCAGAGATAAATTTGACCCCCAGACTAACTGGACTGTTTCCATGGAGTTTCCTGTGTGGCCCCACTGGCTGCAGGGAGATGGTGAACAATTTGTAGGGAGATGGACTTTTTTATGTTTATGTTAATCAAGCACATTAACTAGTTGCGTGAAATTGCGGCCCAAACCTCTTCCCTATGCTTACGGAAGCAAAGGTGACCTCCAAATGCTCTTGGCTATTATGAAGCGTTTTTAAAATTCTCATCCCATGTTCAACTGTAAGACGAGCAAGGGATCCCAGGATCTGCTTGTCGGTGTCCATCACTCTCTCGACTTGAGTGTTTTGCAATTTGTATCTGTCAGCCAGACGCCCAGGATATGAGCCTGAATTAGCCCTCTGTGCAGCAAAGTGTCCATCTAGCTGTCGATCCCACCTCATCCATGGTAATTTCTTTGTTTGCTTGTTATGTGTCGGCTTGTCCAGTCTCACTCGCTGAGGAATCGGTGTGTGTTTATGTGTGTGTGTGTGTGTGTGTGTGTGTGTGGGGCAAGGGGGTTGTGTCAGAATGTAAGCAGTGCAGCGTCAGTGTGTGAACAAGCCGTATATGACACTCGTATCCATAGTCTTCTCAAAACTTGTACTCATACTGTTATTAAACTGCATCTAATGAACTTTTCTTCCGCCGACGCATCCATGTCACCCACATTCGTCCTCGGTCCCCATCGCCTACTCAGTGTCTCTGCCTTAAACTTCTCTGAATTACGGTCACAGATTTACCACGACACTTCCACAGTCTGCCAGCCTATGGTTTGGCAGCAGAGGTTTGGCATTCTGTCTGAATCTAGGGGGACCCTTGCAGGCCCAGGTGCATTTATATTGCCTATGAATATTTATTAATTTATGTATTTATTTACAGTAATCCTCCTTTGCCAAGGGTGAGAGTGCACACATACCTAGTATCGTGAAAAGAACCGCAGTTATTTACTTGTAAATATTAGCAGTGGGAAAATGAATCATTTTAAAAGTACAAATTTCCTAAACAAACTTCCTCTTTCTGTATAAGTTGTCATTATCTCAGCGCGAGGGTATTATCATAGCACACATTTTGTGGTCGTCTCCTTTGGTTGTTTTTCTCTTCTGAAATCCATGACGTGATGATACTTGAGCTAAGGGTAGAATTTCACACGTTGCTGGAATCAGGTCAACTGGACGATGCAGATGTGAGGTTACAGGTATCATGTGCATCCTGTTTCAGGGTCATAGAAGGCCAAAAGGCCACTACCTGTTACCACCATGGGCTTTATGTATGTGTAGCAATGCTCCGTTTATTGATTTATTCACTTTATCAATAAGTAAATGTACAATTAGATTTCGTCGCAATAAATTATTTAAATGAAAACGATACATTATTTAAATGACAATGATATGGAGGTGTCGTCACAGTAAGTGGAGAACGTCAAGAGATGTTCCAGCTTGTTTCTTAGCAACAACAAAATATAGCAAGCATCAATAACAAAATAATGACTATGTGCGCATCTACTAGGGGGTATAATTTATTAATAGAGGAAACTTTTCAAGTACCTCAGGCAAGCGTGACTCGCCTTATTAATTAATGTATTTGGTTATTTTTGAAATGCATCTACCTGCACCCCTAAATTATTATAATTTTACTTTTTAGAAATAGATATGTCTGGCATAGCTAACGAGTTTTAGATTTCCAGTGCATAACACGATCAATTCAGGCCACCACAATCACCAAATGCCACCCCCCAATAACTTGCTAATCAACAGTGGAATCTTAAACTTCATGGGGTTACAAAAGGAGCGTCATTCACCTAAGGTCACATGACATGCATCAATAAGAAATATAATCCGTTTTTATTGGGTGTGGCACAGTGACCTCACACCTTTAGCGTTGGGGGTTTCAGTCCTACCTCCATTCTGTGCTTGTATGCATATTCTCCCCATGCTGCATGGGTCTCCTCCAGGTTCTCTGGTAGTCACTCACAGTCACCACAAAGCCAGGCGTTTAGACTATATGGTGTCTCTAAATTGCCCTTAAAGTAAGATTGTGTGCATGTGACCTAAAGTGGACCAGCTGCCCTTCCAGCCTTGTGGCCTATGCTTCCTGCAATAGGCTCCAGTCCTCCTTATGACCTTCACAAGAATAAGGCGATGGATAGATGGCTAAATATTCATTGCCAGTGGTTTATATTGGGCATATAGTGTTGGGGAAGTTACACAAGTAATCCATTACAGAAGCGGAAAGCTGAGGTCCAGAAAGTACAATTCCAGACCAGCTGAGTACTCTGTGACTGTGACTTTTTATACTCACCTGTAGACTGAAACAAAACCTCGGTCTGGGTTTGTACTTTCTGGACCTGAACTTTCCACCTCTGTCTGTAACAGATTACTTTTGTGAGTATCTTCCCCAACCATGGCTATAGTAATGTTAAATTCGATGCAACTTGAAACTAATCTAAAGAAGCAGGTGCTATAGTGTTTAAAATCATAGTGCGACGGTGGTGTTTCTTTAAGTAAAGGTATAATTGGTATTGGATTTCAACTTTTGTATGCTGAAATCTGGGTTGACGCAAAGCATTACGTACGCCAGAGAAAATGCGCTCGCCCCCTGATTCTATAGTTATTTCGCGCTAGTAAGTGCGCGTTCACGGATGGGCGCGCTACACCAAGATGAAAAGCTTAACGGCAGCCGGTGTGAGGAAACGCCATCGGAGCCGCCAACGTCCGGGATGCCCTTAGCTGGCAGTGATACAGATTGCGGCGGGGCAGAGACTCCCACTGGCCGTCCGCCCCCGAAGTGCTACGAGATGGTAATCATATTTGTGTCCTAGTGTCATCCGCGTTTGCCAGGGTTTTACATTAGACTCCCTAAACAGCAGTTCAATTCATATAATTAAAACAGCAAACTAGGTCGACGATAATAAACTAAAGATAAGAACCAACCCTCATATGAAATAACGGTTTATTAACAGTCTCTTACGACCAGGTCCTTAATAGTTTTTCTTATTTTTTTTGTTTCCTAATTAATATGCAGCGCTGTAGCTCTTTACGTTTATTTTTTCCCGCGCGCACACTGGATTTTGTTCGCGTGGCGCGTGCGGCGCGGGTTGTCACTTGCAGGGCGGGTTATTTTCGCGGCCGCAGATGTTTGTGACAGCTCAATAGGCCCTGCACACCCGGCTACTCCTAGCTGTCTGTTAACATCGGGCCAGTGATTTATAAAAAGGGCACTCTACTTTCCTACACGTCCCCTTACCTTTTCCTGCAGTTTCCATGTAATTTTGTTTGTGGATGCGCAAGTAAATGTGCAACAAAAATCATACATTATTATGGGCTAATATTGTTTATAGTCAGGCTGTAGCCAAGGTTTTTAAAATACCGAGGTAAAAGTATTAGCTATTTCTTCCTAGTTGTACCCTGTAATGAATCATGGTTCTCCAGGTTGCAGAAAAAAAAACCGAGTACTTGACCTTGGTAGCCTCAGTGGTAGATATGTTTATAGTATCCAGTGTTGGGGTAGTGACTCACAAAAGTAATCTGTTACAGATAGTTCAGGTCCAGAAAGTTGAAATCCAGACCAAGGTTTTGTTTCGACCAAACGGTTGCGCATAAAGAATCGCTGTTCTCAACACTGTACTCAACAAGTTGGTTGAAACAAAACCTTGGTCTGGATTTCTACTTTCTGGACCTGAACTATCTGTAGCAGATTGCTTTTGGGAGTTGTGAGTATCTTCCCACTGATAGTATTTGTCCAACATTTGTATTTCTGACATTCAAATTATATTTGCGCTGTGAGCTGCCCGAGCTAAACATTTCCGATTAAAATGTGGTGCCTTATGCCTCTTATTTGCTCTGGCTTCCTTCATCTTCTTCCCTGACCGCCCCCCATCGTTCATCTCAAACTCCAGTTTAATTAGGTGGCTCCCACTGATTTTAGCAGCCAGGAACCGCACCTGAAAACGGGCCTGATAATGACCTTCTCCCCACGCAGTGTTCAGGGAGCCCTACACAGTGCGAGTGGCAGACCAGCGCTCGATGCGAGGCAACGTGGCTGTCTTCAAGTGCCTCATCCCAGCCGCCGTGCAGGAGTACGTCAGCGTGGTGTCCTGGGAGAAGGACACAGTCTCTATCATTCCAGGTAGGGACACTTCCTGGCTGCAGGCTGGGTGGGTGGGTGGTTGGGGGGGGCGAAAGGATCAAAGGGCGTCTGTCAAAGAAGAGCAATGACTACGGGTGCCGTTACATGACTGTCATTAGGATAATTGTTCGGTTGACTATTTCATGAATCATCCACTCAGGCTGCTCACCTTCTGCTACCTGCTTGACCAGAGCTGTCTCAGTGTAGCAGGTGGCCTCATTGTTTTGGGATCGTGCAGGTTATTAGGTCTCATTCTTCCCTGCATTCCTCTAAGTAAGCGCCTCGTGCAGTTACAGAGTAAATATTTTGAGATCCTTTAATTGAGATTTCAGACAACAAAAACACATTTTATGCATGAATCTTAAACGTTTGGCAGAAAAAAAAATGCATAATTTTTACGTTATCAGTTAGTTTGCTTTTGTTTTGTTTTTCTCTATTAGAATTAGAATTTAGAATTTGGTGATCAGTGGTCATTGTTGACACACTACAGCACACAGTGCACAACAACGAGATGTGTCCTCTGCATTTAACCCATATGTGACATTGTGACGTAGCAGGGGGCAACTAATTCAGTGCCTGGGGAGCAGTGCTTGGGGGTGGTACCTTCCTCAGGGTACCTCAGGGGTGCCTTATTACTTATTACTTGGCAGTTTAGAAAGATTAATTTGGCAGATCCATACCACAAAATTTTAAAATGTATGTAAACTGAGGTTAAGTAACAAAATGTGATTTATTGTGTATTTGCACAGTATAAAAAGCTGTGCTATTCTATATGATTATGCCATCTTGTGTTTTGCATTATTGTGTGTAAGTGTTGGCAAAGCTTCTGTAGAAAATCCAAGAATGTCGAAACCACCTAGGTCAGAATCTTCTGCCCTGCCTTGCCAAGTCAGCGCTCTCAGAGTATAAACGCCTGAGTAAAAAAGCATCTCTCTGCCACGTGACCATCCATTGATCCAGCCAGTCCATCGGCGGGAGCTGTCTGCGTGCGCGTGTGTGTGTGCGTGTCTGTGAGCGTGGGTGGGGGATGGAATGGAGATTCCTCAGACTATCGATCGGGGTTGCCCCTGGGTCTCCCTCTTGTTTGTCGCTGATCCGTCTACTTGAGCCGTCAGATCCAGGAACCCTGAGTGTGAGCCTGGGGCTGTGGCTGAGAGCTGGAGGAAGGTAGCTCTTCACTTCTGACTGAAGAAAATGGGAGGGGGGTGAAAGGTCAAACCAGGATGGTATGCTGGGGAGTTATGGATGTAGCCAGCAGTCTGCTTTAGCCCTATTATAAACTGCCTTTATATATACATGTAAAGTGTAATATTTTTTATGCTAATGCATTAGTTTTCTTCATTGTATCTGATGACTTTTCTAAGAAGGACACACGTATTTCTCTGTATCCTCAGTTACAGCCTGCTGAACAGCCTTTCCATCTGTGTTCTTACAAAACAAGTCCACATTACCTACGTGATCATCGTAGTACATGGAATCCTAATGACCTTTGGCAAGAGATAGCACGTCTGCATTAACGTCATTTCCGGACGACCGCAGGCACGGTCGCATGGATTAGCATAGATCAAGAATTTATTTGAGGACTAGGTGCATTTCGCGCCAAAATATTTTGCAACAATAAGAGGAAGAGCTAGAAAGGTGGGTGGCACAGGGAGGATGAGTGCAATTGGTGGTGGGGGGGGCAGCTAGCACTGGATTTCAAGGTGAGATTACTGCAGCTCTCTGTAGACAAGACTTTTCCTCACTGCCCCATCTTTATCCCTGTATTCCCCTTTCTCTGTTTTCCCAATATCTGGGAATACAGGGTCCATCCCCATACCCTGCAATTTGGACCCTATCAGTGATGCCCTTTCTTCTCTTACCACTTCATCCAGTACATTCCTTCTGCTCACTGGCTAATCTCTGCATCATCTCCTCTTCTTGGTAACAGTCATGAATGTGTTCTATGAGGCGGGCAGAATTCTTCTTTATTCCACCATCTCCTCTCCATCCCTCCTTCTATCTCTATCTCTCTGTCTTAGAGTACAGGGTGTGCTGTGTTCGGGGGGGGGGGGGGGGGGGGGGGGGGGGGGGGGGGGGGGGGGGGGGGGGGGGGGGGGGGGGGGGGGGGGGG
>JABFDZ020000040.1:9320019-9331629 GCA_019775955.2 Pollimyrus isidori | reverse complement strand
AAACGCGTCTGGTCCCCTTCAAAAAATTTTTTAACTTTCCAAATTTCCAAAAAAAATTCCCCATCAGGTTTCATTCAAAAAATTTGTCCCCCCCCCCCCCCCCCCCCCGCGCGAGAATCTGCAGAACCAGGTTTCCGTGGAGATTAACAATCGTTCATCACGTGACTTTCTCACGCGCTATCACCCCATCCTCATTGTGTTCTCGTGCCAGTGACTATGCGTGTCGTCATCACGGGGGGGTGCGGGTCCTTCATCTCTGCTTGGTGTTACCCCTCCCTCCCGCCTCCCCTGAATCTTTCTGCCCAGAAATCACCCCCCCCCCCATGCGTGCTGCCCTCTGGAGTCTCACTGTGACAGGCTTGCAGCCTCTCCCCAACAGATGGACTGACAGAGAGGTGCTATGGACACAGAGTGAACGAGGACAGAGATCCGCTGCGGCAGAGTGGCTTTTAATTTCCGTCGTTCTTTACTTCCGTGACTTTAACTCCACTGTTCATCTTTTCTTGTCCGAGCCCTTTGCATACTCGCTTAAAGGAAAGTGTTTAAGTTGTTCTGCTTTTCCTGAGTTGCAGGGCAGTGGACTGGGATGGCCATACTGGGGTGGGGGGGGCGGGGGGGTTAGATAATAGAATATGTTCATTTGGAAGGAAGTTGGTGTTTTAATTTTAGTTGGTCTGGAAAAATGTTATTTCCCCTCTTATTCTATACCCAAAGCTGATCCCTGTTTCACTGAAAAAGCAACAAAAAACCATAAGGAATTCAATTGAAAATTTCACATCAGGGCTCCTGCAATACAAAAATATATATTATAATATTTGAGATCTACAAAAAAAAGTATATACATATATATTTCTATCTAAATATATAGAGAAATATATAAATGGTGGACAAAATGTGAGATGTGAAGCTGTGTTAATAAAAAAAAATATTAACGAGACAATCGTTCAGTGTGTAGAAGAGTGAGGGAGAGGAGGGAGTGTAATCCGTAGAGGAAGAATGAATGAGAGCTATTCAGAGAAAAGGAGAGCGGAATAGGAGGAGATAGTCGAACAAGACAAGGTCAGGTCTGTTCCAGGGCCTTCAGGTGCCCTGCAGTCATAGCAAAAGGCTGTTTGATTTCAAGGTGCACAATTTTACAGCAAGGTACTGAATAAGGTGCTTAGGAATTAAAAGCTTCCTGTGCATTATTTTGTTTGTTTGTTTTACTGCAGCATTTTTGGTCTCTATATGTCTTGTATGTGTTTGCACACAAATGTGGGAATGTATAGGAAAAAAATCCCATTTGAAGTTACAATGTAGGGATCCTCATAGAGTTGGCATATGATGATCCTCTGAAGTGAGCTTTCAGGAGCTGTAGCATGTTATAATCATTGTTTTCACTTTTGAAAAAAAAAATATATATATTAAGGCGATGTAATAATTGAAATATTGTGGAATAGCAGACGAGATGCACTGCACTGTGGTGCCATTGTCAGTTATTAAGTTACTTTATTTCTAATGAATTATGCACTGCTTCCCTGTTTATTCTTGTTTTTAGAATGGCTTATAAAAAAGTGTTGGATACTGGTTGGATTTTAACTGGTAAATCGAACAGCGGTTCTATGTCAATGTGAAAGTGTGTGGCTTATTGACAAGTTGCTACAATACCAGCTAGAACTCATTAGCCCTAGAGGAACAGACCTGGCCAGCCCCGGAACATTCTTGGCCCGTTCTAGTCTGCTAAAAAAATAAGGGGTTGCAGTCCATGTACTTCCATCTAAAGAGAGACTAGGATTAAGGAATCCGAGGTGAGTGAGGCTTTAATGGTGAGCCGGACAGGTTTTTTTTTGGAACGGCCAGCGCTCAGGTGGGCTGCAAGCCCATAGGTTACCACAACCCTGCTGCCACAGGTGGGACCTCTTGGGTCTCTGTGAGTGGAGGGATAGACGACTTCAGGGACAGATCATAGCTGCTTGCACACAGCACCACCTAACTGTGCAGTGCAGCTGTACAGTACATCCACCAGACTCTGGACCTGAGAATCATCACATCAGCCAGAGTTTCACTCTGTTATCGCAAGACTCAGCCCCGACACAGTAATCACAAACAGCCTGGTTAAAGGCAGAGGTCGGTGGTGACATTCTGTACACATCAGTCCTAACATTTTGTCTCTGTAAAACAGGTCAACTTCTAGTGCTGTGAAAAAAAAGTAAAGATGAAACAGAAAATGTGTCACTTCAGTGTTTTGGAGATTCCAGTGTATTTCCTGACATATGTTCTTGAACACGATACATCCTGTTCTTCAAGACCAAAACGAGTTCAAGAGACAGTGGGTGCAGTGTCATCATTCTTCAAAACTCTTCATACCCCGTCTCATTTTAATGAACTCTTTATTTACTGCTCCTCATGTTATACATTTACTGGGCAGAAGGAAGTCTGCTTCTAAAATAATATCCTTTTTCGTTATGACTGTAGATACGGAAATTTTCCTTTTTAATTTATGTTAATGTAATCTTGGTTTCAGGAAAGGCAGTGGTGTCATGCTATGGAGCAGGCCAGTTTAGTAAATTGAAATCAGGGACGCCCTCGCTCCACCCAATCACACAAAGGAGCTGTGTGAAAATTGGGCGGAGTCAGGAAACAATCCCCTTCCTTACCCACCCAGTTCACCCTGCCCATTTTTTTCTACATGCCCTTGTCCTTGACCAATCAGACCCCGTTCTTTCCCTTCAACCCTAACCCTTCTCAACATTATTTATAAACAAAAAATAGACTCTTGTATATAAGAAACGGTTTTGTATAAATAATAACTATTTTCGTCATCTCCAGAATAAACCAGGGCACAGCTTAAGGTTTGATGTTATAACTTAAAAAAAACATCGGGTATAAAAGGAAAAGAATTAACAAAATAATTTACACCTTAATTTGTGAATGGGGCATAACAAACCAGAATAGAAAATAGTGTCTGGCTTTTACATTCATATATTTATTTTGTTTTGATTATTATTATTAATTAATTAATTAATTTCGTTGCATTTATATTAATTTTATGTCATGGTTTTGTTTTTTAAGATTTTCTTTTCACTTTTTTTCTTGAAGAAAAAAGGCATTGCATGCACTGAATATTTTGCTGGTTAAAAAAGAAAAAAGAAAAAACAAACAAAACCTGAAAAAGATAAAATACTGAAGGGATTCCTAAACTTTTATTCAAAAGTTGCTTCTATTTGCAATTGCTTGTGTTTAACTATACATTCTTTTCTATGAAAACAAAACAAAAAGAAAAAAGACTATTCCAACACCTTGTGCAATAAAGCTATCTTTCTATGAATGCGGCATTGTTGTCCATATTTAATTTGCGACGAGTGCGTGTGCATGTTGGAATGTTGAAGTAGCCGCAGAAGCCATATTGTGGTCACGGGACTGTTGTAAAAAATAAGAAAATCTATTTATTATAATGGGAAAACGATGAAAATTCTATTTAGAAATGCAATGATTTTTTTGGAAGATTCACAAAATACAAAGTTACAGATAATGCATTCTCCATTAAAGTACATCACCTTGTAAGGTGAAACGCTGTACATTACTGTACTTGGTAGATGGTTATCCTTTAGCTCTCTGGCTTTTAAAAAGGCACTTGTTGACCTCTAAACCCACCAAGGTCATAGTACTTTCCAACACATTTGTTTTTAGAGCGTCCATCAAATCAAAGATTATATTGGCGATCTTGCAAATAAGAATTCGTATCGTTCTTATGTACAGTATAGCTCATTTAGAGACAGTCTTATTATAATGAAGACCCCAGGCATGAATATTTCCTGGTGTGTTTATTGATGCTGGAAGCATCCATGCATGTCCCTGTGATCACACGCTCCTCTCCCAGACAGTACTGCTTCCACAGCCAAAGTACTTATTTAAAAATGTTACACTTTCTGCCAGGTGCCGGACCACACACAGTAATGCTCTCATACAGGCAAAATAAATGCAGTTGCCATTAAAAAGCTTTGCTGCAGAAACAAGCAATGTAGGGCATTTGCTTAAACACAAAATGGGAAATGATAAAATGCTTGAATAGTTACTCATTTATGTCAAAATAAAAATAAGACATCCTTTTAGCAATTTTTAGTTAAATTAAAAAGTGGCAAAACTGTTGGGTTAATACTGATAACATGAAAATGAGAGCCAGTGACATAAATGATAAAATGAAAATGGTGTGTATGCATGTGTAAATGACAAAGATTTTCCATGCGGCTCTCGGTCCATCACTTCTGGCTGTTCTTCTTCTGCTGGTACCTCCTGAACTTGGTCTGGATTGTAGCGGCTGCTTTGTTCTCGCTGGTAAGGCCCACGGGAGAACACTGACAGTTACCCGAGGACAAGTCTGAAGGCGCGGAAAGAAGAAAAGGAGAATTGTTTTGGGTGCCATTAATTTAATTTTGCAAGCCCTGCTTAGTCAGCAACGTGTTTTAAGGCCCCTTGAAGCATGTTAAGGAAAATAATCCCTTTCAGCTTCCACTAGGCAAGCAAAGCCCTTGGTTGCCAGGATTTTTTAGACAGAGGAGGTTAATGTGGACTTAAATTAAAGGGCTTTTGAATTCCTTTAGAATGAGCATAAATAATAGATATACACTATATGGACAAGAGTGTTGGGACACCAGGCCATGACACCCACAGGAACTTCCATGACATCCCATTCTAAACCCATAGGCATCAGTATGGAGCTGGTCCCTCCTTTGCAGCTGTAACAGCTGCCGCTCTTCCAGGAAAGCTTTCCACAGGATGTCTGGGAATTTTTGCCAGAAGAGCATTTGTTAGGTCAGGCACTGATGTTGGACGTGAAGGCCTGGCTCGCAATCTCTGTTATAGTTTATCCCAAAGGCGTTCAGTGAGGTTGAGGTCAAGTTCTTCTACACTAAACTCACCCAACCATGTCTTTGTGGACCCTGCTTTGAGCACTGGCACACAGTCATGCTGGAACAGAAAAGGTCCTTCCCCAAACTTCCCGCAAAATTGGAAGCATAAAATTGTCCAGAACGTATTGTTATGCATATCGAAACATTCTGGACAATTCTATATTTATAGCCAATATATTTAGAATGCAATATATTTTTCATAGAATCTATAAATAAGACATCTATAAAGTTTTGTTCCTCATGAATTTTCTTCATTACAGCTAAAAAAAAAATAGAGGTTTCACTTCATAACAAAATACCATGACTGCGTTCTGATGGCTCAGATATTTTTTCATGGATATGTAAGCTTCTGGTGGCATGTCAAATAAAAAAAACAGTTTTCGATTAAATAATCTAATCTATTGTTTAGATTGGTGCTTGCAGTTCTATATACACTCCTGTATATTTTCATTGTAGGACAGTATGTACAACACAGGAGACATTACAGTCTGTCTTTATATGAACAGCCTTGTAGAGACTAATGAGTGGCTTGCAGTCGACTGAAATAGTGCCTCTGAATGTTTCTCCTAATTCACACTCACCCGTCACGTACCCATTTCCACTGTTCCGTCGCATGCTGTCAAACTGTAAAACAGGACACTGTGTCAGCACCAATGCACATAATCTAGGGGGCAGATGCCAGTATAAACTTCAGAGAACTATTTGAATAAAACTGCTAGGAGTGCATGTCACTTTGAATGATAATGGCTGCGATTAAAACAAAGGAAATTAGAAAAGCTGCATTATATACTCTATGTGCAATATGCATACCACAAACACCCTAGGTCCATCAATTAATTAATATATTTAATGCATTTATCTCTCAATACATGTAAGTGGAGAATTATGAGACCACATACTGTAACTATATTTTGGTTAGTTCCTATTAGCTGTTTACATAGTTGGAACTGTTCAGTTGCATGAATCCAACTACAGTACATAATTTGCTAATGCTCTTAGCAACTATGCTTTTGGGAAACGTACCCCACACCTGTCCCTGTGTTGTGAAAGAATCAGGCACAGAAAACAAAAAACCAGAGTGATTCAAAAGAACGAATGTTACGTCAAACAGCCCACATGCATACGTGCAGTTTTTCAACCTGCCATATTTGCCTTGTCCACAATCGATCTCCAGTAAAATAACAAAGCAGTGAATTATGTGGCATCTGCAAACACTTAACCTGTCGACAGTGGATTCCACTGGGTCTAAGCAAAGAATTATACTGTGTTCCTTCCTTGTGCCAGAAAAGCTGTATATTTTTTGCCTGGCCTGTTTTGAGCTAAGAGAACCGCTGGTGCAGCGACATAGATTTTGTTCAGACAGATTACACAACCAGTTTCATCTTACCTCAAACAAGTTGGCTGCTGTGTGAAATGAAACATTCCTAAGAATGTATAGAAAAACAATGATGTCTTCTGGACTTCTGTTGTTATTTTTAACTTGTTTTTATACTTTGATTGTAAGTCTCTTTGGTCTTTTTATTTTTTGACTGTAACTTTATTATTATTTATCTATTTGATGTTAGTTTTCAGCTACTATATTTATTCCAGCCTGTTATACTGCTGCTGTCTTGCTTTTTGTTTACATGCAAACATGTTGCACTATGTATACAGACCCTCTCCAGCCCTGTTGTTTTGCAATGTGCTGTGTTTTGTACTTTAAGCACTGTGAAAACTCTCCATCATCACTGCTGCTGTATGTTGCACCAGGTCCTGCATAACGCTGTTTCTTATATGGATGGTATGACGATAAGGCCCACTTGACTGGACTGGAGGCGTTCAAACTGAAAACGGGAGCTAAGTTCGCAGTGCAACATCGCTGGCAGAAACATCCCTGGCAAACGTGATCGATGGGGGGTGACTTGCTTTTCTGTTCTGTTCCCAGGTGAATGCATCTCCTTCCTGTGTATGAGTTTTCCCATCCTGATGCACCGATTACGGAAGTCCACACACTAATTTCCCCCTACGGCTCCCTTGTCCATCTGCCTATCACTGGTTATCCAGCAGTTGAGGAGAATAGGACTTATGCAGTTGAGTGGCACTTGGCCTGGCCAATACCTACTGGGTCAGGGAGCACTGACCTCATCAGTCCGACTGCTGCGGCGACTCTGAGAGACATAATGCACCCGCCACGGCATTGGCTGGGACACCATATAGGGCAGGGCATCTCGGTGCAGCAACCTCAATCCAACCTGGCAGAGGGATGGAGAACAGTCACTCATACTTTGCAGTCCTTAAATAGTAATTAAAGTACCACAGCAAAGCTTAAGCTCTGCCATACTCAAATAGTGACAATGTATATAAATAAAGTATCTCATTCAGGTAAAGCAGCAAACCTGAATGCGAAGGAAAATGATGTAACTCGACTATGTGAGTGTGAGGGAAACACCGCCTCCCCGCACCCTTGGTTGGGGGTTTGAGTTCCACCCATGGGAATTTTATATGAGAAAAATGATTGGTTCAGAGAGATAACCAATCAGAATATAGAGGAGGTTGGTCTAAGCAACTAGAGGAGGTGGGACTAAGACATCTGATTGGTTGGTCCCATCTCCTCTACAATCTGATTGGTTCTTTCTGAACCAGTCATTTTTCATTTTGTAATGACAACATTTTTGTGTAAAAATCCTATGAGCTTCAATTCCACACATGTCCCCTGTTTGCATGTTCTGGAGATTTCTTCCCAAAATCCACAGACATAGTTAGGGGGATGGGTGTCCCTAAAAAGCCATGCAATGGACTGGAATACCATCCAGTCCAGGGTGTCCCCTGCTCTAGGCTGCCTAGAATAAGCATCTCTACTCTCCCTATCATCAACCTGTACTAGATAAGGAATAGGCAGCTTCTATGAGAACAAGGGTGATAGTTGGCGTTCATACGAACGCTGCTGTTCGCACTGCGTTTTCAGTCGCAGATGCAGCCAGGACCCATCAGCTCTTTCCCAAGCTTGTGTTATTTCAGTTTGCACTTGCTCATGTTCCCACATGCGCAGCTCTGGGGATGCAGGGCTCCCTTCACGCATGTGTGCATGCAGATGCCTGTTTGCGCTGCTGGGCTGTCCCTAGCGCGTGCGTTTATCCGGCTTGTGGCCAGTGATTTGATTAGCGCTAAACCACCATGTCCCTGGCTTGATTATATTAACTCCACTGGGGAGGACACTCCCAAACACAGTAAATCCAGTTACTGTCTCAGGGCAAGTGACCGTGCTCCTGTCTTAATTCATGTGTTTTGTGACTTCAGCATGACTTATGCGATAAATTTCATCAGTAAATCTACTGTACGACATAGTGTCTTTTCTAGCTTAAGTTCGAAGTTCACCTAACCCAATGGACACCATGAACATAAATTGTAATCTAATTTACAGCCTACTGAGTATTATCCAATAAGTGAAAATGGGCCACATATTAAGTCGGGCTGAGCCGGCGTTTCTATCAAATAAAAAAATCGAATAAGATCAAATAATAAATGAGACATTTTAAAATATTATTTAGCAGCAATATAATTATTTGTCATTGGTCTTTTCTCTAATAAGTTAATGGTTTATTAGTTCTTAAATTTACAATCTCTGTTTTTTTGTATGAGCAGTGCCTATACAGTATATTCTGTCCGTGCCATTCATTCCTGCTCATTCATCAGCAGTATGGCGGAGGCCTATTTCTGAGCACAAAAGCCAACAAGAAGAGTTATTCCTCCTCGCTGTATGGAAATATCCTAGATTTCGTACAAAAGCTTTGTATCTGTTGGCAAAATGCTGTTGGTATTAATTATACATATATAGCCTACTTAGGTTCACATGGTTGTCGTTAAAACGTTCTTGAACATCACGTTCCGTGATTACTTGCTTTTCCCACTACAGACACATTTTCTTGGTAGATAAATTCTATTTGGTTATAGTGTATTTTGGGTAAATTTTCATCTTCCGTTTTGTTTTAAAAATATCTCAACATTTATCACAAAAACATCAAATATCACAGTGGGATTTTCTTACGTTCATTAGTTTCAAGGCTATGTTGTATGTACTAAGACTTTAAGTTATCCTTTAGTAGAAACGAATGATAATCTTAATTTATATGGAAATAAATGAATGGAAAGCCGATAAGATAATATACGATTAGAATATATGCTGGACGATTAAACAATATTGAATCTTACTGCACCTGCTAAAGCTAATTTAAGTTTCAACTCAAATTATATTCAAACTATTTTACTATTAGGCTATATCTTATCGTTTTTGTAGCAATGAGTAATTTTCTACAAAAAGATTTTTTTCGATATATACACGATTTTATCGGTGTGTAGTTATTCGAATTCGAATAATGCATGGGGGAACTCGACTCATAATACTGCTTGAAATACTCATCCACAGTATTAAGACTTCTGCATGCTACATCAAGGTCAGTAGACTTCCTCGATGTCTAAAAGCAGCCTCCGTCACTCGACATTATAACCCACTCCCATGTAAACCTGGTGTATAAATAAAAAACAACAGGGTAACTAAAACCTCCCACTAGGTCCACTTCCGCAAATGGTCTTGCGTTACTCGTGACACTTCACGGATATCTACGAAATCAACTTATTTAACAGCTGCGAAGTTAATAACAGATGTCAGGAAGAGGAAACGGACTGATGACTACGCACTTTACCTGCTTTCCACGTACAGTACCTGCTCTGCAGCCCTCAACACCAGGTACATGGCTGTCAGCACAGTTGCCAGCATCTCCGAGCCTGAAGTCAGGTACAGAGAGCGCGATGAGAGGCAGTGCTTTGGTGGTATCTCCGAAATAAGAAGGGTGCAGTTTGGGAGCTGGCTTTCTGTCTCACAGCCACAAATCTAAATGGAAGCCTAAGTCTGCTAATGAGCTCCGGCTACATAAGTATGGGCGAGCTGTTGTAATCATTTGCCTAGTTCTAATTTAGGAATGTATCCCCCCTGTTATACATTGGCACGGTTAGTGAAATCTAATACATGAAATGCTGTTGTAATCGATATTGTTGTTGGCCTAATTTTATTAGTATTAGGCCTGAAAGTGTAGTGATTTTTTTTATTGTATTCTTTCAATTATAAATTGGCCTAATTATGTTGCATGTTGTACTACTAGAGCATGTGTTTTTCCTCTAGTAGTTACTGTTATGATGGCCTTTAAAATATATATTTTGGTAATCACCAAGAAGATATTAAATATAAATACCTTTTCAATTGAAGCAGTATACCTTTCCTTATGCCCCAACATGCTTCACCCGTTAATCAGTTGGGATCTGGAGCTGAAATATTGGTAAGATTTTCTAAAGTAAACATGGTGAAACTGGTGAATAATGCTCCAGTCCAGGGTTACTGGGGGGGGGGGGTAATTTGAGGCTAAGCGAAGTGCTCTCCTAGCTCACATAACCCGGCCCTTAGGGACGCTCCTTCACAGATAAATAACACTGCTGCTCATGTGGGTATGAGTGTGAGCAACAAAAAAGAGACAAGCCTAGATAAATGTCCTGTTTTCAAAAAGAGAAAACAGATTCCCTGTCCTCCTAATCAGGGACGCCATAAGGCAGGGGGGAGTTAGGCAGTCAGGATGATTACAAATGAGGGACCCTAAATATTTTCAAACAAAATTGGATTGGTCTGGGTTGAGGGCCTAAAATCGCAAGCAGCACCTCTTCCCCTCAGTATTTCTGTATAGTCACAGAGAACACAGGGAATAGCCTACAAGCATCTCTAGATGGCAAAGATCTACGCCCAACACAGTACTGGTCTCTGTTAGTACACAAGTAGGTGGATGGATGGATAATTAGGTATGTGTGTCTCAAGTTCTGTTGCATTTTTTCTGTAGGTTTTGTTGGTCCCTGTGAGTTTTATGAAAATGTTCTTCTCTCCCATGCGTGGGCTTCCTGTGAACTGCCCTTCATGAACGTCTCGCGAATAAGCAGGTATAGAAAGTGGATGCATGATTAACAAACAGCGCAATGCACTCAGAATGAGCTGTTACCTTTGGAGAAAAATGTATTTTTCTCTCCTTTCTTTGATCCAGTTTGCCTTGTGGTCATACACTAAAATAAAACGATATCTCTAAGGATAGGCAGTATCTGGAAAACAGTAGTGCTACAGATCCTCTTGATGTGCTACCCGGGTGTGTATGTACACCATTCTACTGTTTTTAGCTTATTTGATATGTTGCTTGAAAACAGATACAGATTCGGTCTGTTAAACTCTGTACTCGTTGCAATTGAAATGACTGAAGTAAAATTCTGCATTATGAATTTAGGCCTTAGCTTGTCTTTGTCAAGTTAATTGGTGCATTTTCAGAGACTGCAGACTATGATTGTATATGATTCTGCGATGGGCTGGCCTCCCGTCCTTGGCTGTTCCCTGCCTCGTGCCCGTTGCTTCCGGGATAGGCTCCGGACCCCCCGCGACCCATTAGGATACGCAGGTTGAAAATGGATGGATGATTCTGGTTAAATGGGGTATTTAGCATATCAGTGCAGAAGGTGGACGGTGCATTTGTTTACATTTTCACACTGATTCTTTTCACTTAAAATTGTTTTATGAGTACACTATTATATTAAAATTATTGTATTAAAATTATTATATTAAATTGGTATTGTTGGAAGGGGGTGGCATGGTGGTGCAGTGGTTAGCACTGTTGCCTCACACCTGTGGGACCCGGGTTCGAGTCTCCGCCTGGGCTTCCTG
>JABFDZ020000040.1:9305878-9319966 GCA_019775955.2 Pollimyrus isidori | reverse complement strand
TCCCCGTGTCGTCGTGGGGTTTCCTCCGGGTACTCCGGTTTCCCCCCCACAGTCCAAAAACATGCTGAGGCTGATTGCCAAATTGCCCATAGGTGTGCATGTGTGAGTGACTGGTGTGTGTGCCCTGTGATGGGCTGGCCCCCCCATCCAGGGTTGTTCCTTGCCTCGTGCCCGTTGCTTCCAGGATAGGCTCCGGACCCCCCACGACCCAGTACGGACAAGCGGTTTGGTAAATGGATGGATGGATGTTGATTATAATACTTCATAAGCTCCAATGAAGCTCTAATCTATAGTGCACCATGGATACCTTCATAGTGCATTATAACGGTAGATTACATAATTTGTATTGCATTATGAAGGTATCTATAATGCATTATAGAAGAGAGCTTCATAAAGCATTCATAATGCATAATACACATGGCTATAATTTGTTAATGCCTTTTTATAAATATTTATAACCATGTTTGTAATGCTTTATAAATGCATTATAATGTATTATAAATGTCTTCATTGATTGTTATATACATAGCAATCATAGAAAATGTTGATGCGGTTGACTAGCCAAATAGATACCTCGTTTGTTGCAGAGGTAGTACTGCATTCAAGGACCAAGCAGAGGAGGATGTACTGCAGATGCTTGAATAGAGAGTCATCCTGGACACCTGTGAAGGGGAATCACTGGAGCTGATAACCACATTTGAAATCAGCATTTGGAATGCATGAGCGTATTACCCTTCGATTCCCAACAATCGGCTCCTTCCTTCCGGTGGTGCCTCAGACTGCTCTGACAGACACTCCAGAAGAGGTCGGCCCACCCCCCACTCTCACTACCCACATGGCCCAGAGCAATGAAACGCTGTAAACTAGTGCTTCTCAATCTGCTCCTCGGGGTCCCCCAGACAGTCCATGTTTTTGCTCCCTCCCTTGAGCTAATATTGGTCTTTCAGCAAACATGTCAGAGTGTCCGATGTCCTGGATGCGGACACCGGCCTCTAGAGCCGGTGGATGGAGACAAAGCCCACTGTGCCCGATTTCTGTCGGCGGAATATGAGCAGAAGAATAGAGGAGATTACCACAGGAAAGCCAGATAATAGTGTTGAAAGCACTGGCTTCCACAGTATTAGGAACTCTACATAGATTCCCCAATGTTTAGACTGCGCTTTAACCATATGGGTACCAACTGGGCCAAGGTGTTTATATAATATTATATACGGTTATTGATAATATGACAAAGGGGCTGGCATTTGTCCTCTTGCCTCTGATAACCACACAACCAACTTCCTGGTTTTGAGAAATATATTTCTGCCAATACAAGAGATAATATTCCTATTTGTCTTTTCATTTGTCGGGGGGGCTACGGTGGACTTTAAGCTCCCGGTGACACAGCTGACACAAATTACTCAGATCTTGACAACTGGAAAAAAGAAAGACAGCAGCCCCTTTGCAGTGATTTGGAACAACTGCAAGTGCCTGTTGGGACTGTGGCAAAACACTTTTCTTTATGGTACCAATCAATCATAGGTACAGGGATGCACTGCTTGAGCAGAAGCAGAGCCTGCTGTCCTCGCTTTCTAACTGTTTAATGAAGACCCCACATGGACCATCTGTATTTATGAGCTGCACAAGTGACCTGAGGGTGCTGGTATAGTGACAGAGCTGCTTCCATGTGTTCTGAAATGCACAGCAGTGATCCCATTTAGTGCCACATGGACAAATGTACAAATCCACTATAGATACCTTAATAATGCATTATAATGGTATAAGAATGAAGGATGCTTTGTGCTGCATTCTGAAGGTATTTATAGTGCATTATAGATGACAGCTTCATAGTCCATTCATAATGCATAATAAGCATGGCTATAATGTATTATGCTGTTTTATAAATTGTTACCAAAGTGTTACCAAAGACATTAACACAGTTCACTCAAGAGCTTGGTGAGCTCATTATACTGCTGAAGAAATAAAACTTATGTGGAACGAAATGTCTGAGGCAGACAAATCCCTTAAGAAAAGATATTGAAGAGTGTTCATAGCTATTCATCCCTAATGAAGAAATACACGATAATTTCACAAGTAGTGCAGAAAGTGACTGGAGCCAAAATCCAGGCTCATTTGTGGTGTTCTTGTAGACAATAAGCTGGAGGCAGAGTTTGCTATTACTTGGAATGCAACTATCAATGCTGAACCTACATAATTCGGAGATGCGATTCATTACTGAGAGAGTAATCAAGCAAGCGAAATAACGAGTTACCGGCTGGCCCATCAGCAGATTTCTGAATAAGCTTGGTCTGCATTTAGTTATACAGAATTGAATTCTGGCCTGAAGGTTCACTGAGGGCAACAAAACGGAGGTTCGTACTTGTTAAAGGATAGAAATATATGTATCTCTGGGAGAAAAAAAAGCTGGAAATGACTGCTTCATCTGCATGCAGTTTCAGGTCAAGTGCATGTTTAAAAAGGAACCAGGAACTGTATGCCAGAGTGATGCTTTGGGAGAAGAGGAACTTTCTCACATAGCCGAAATGACCCTGAGAGCTACAGTTCTGGGAATCAGGATATTATTCCAGAACAAAAGGTGAAGGTGTGGTTTTATGGACAGGGACCATTTCCATACCAGACACAAGACACAGATCGGCTCACAGATAATACAAATAGATATTCATGTATTTATGTAACTACAGTATTATACAATCAAGTATGACCAGCTGCCTGTGTTCATCGCTGCTGAGATGTGAGCCGTGAGTGTCAGGATGTGACCCCTCATTCATAATGTGTAGAGTTAACAGTAAAAGGCAGGAATGATGAGAGATCGGGGTGGGGATTAAGAGATGTGATCTGATGGAGGGAGCTCGCTCATTGGCCAGATTACCCCGACTGCAAGTTCGACGACATGTCGATCACAGTCAATGTAATTTGTTGACTGAATAATTCATTTAATCGTCTGATATTTACTAATATTGGGTTGGTGGCATGTACCTACCTAAACTCATTGGCACAACATCACGGGGTGTGGTAAGAGAGCTTCTTCTTCTGTCTCCTGAAGGAACTGCTCTTGGAGGGTAGCTTGTAGGAGCTATCTGCTGTAGCCTGAGAGCCGCGCGCATGACCACCACAGGAGCACGAGATCAGGCAAAGCAGTGGTTAGACAGGTGGACTAATGAAAACCAGTGAAATGTTGATGTCCTCTGAAAGCCTGTGAAAGTCTGGAGACTGGGGAGGTACCTGTGCCCTGGGGAGGAGGCTTCAAATTACTGATTTTTCAGATGTGGGACATATTGCATGTCAAAACCTGGTGACCATTTTAAGGGTCTAGCCTTGTTTATCTGCACAGTCTCCCGATCCTGCAGCACTCAACAGCCAATCCTGCAGGTGCTGTGGCACTTTCTTACTCATCAGGAGCTTAATCCCAGAGGCCCAACATGGACCATAATGAGTTGAAACCTACTGCACATTAGAAATTATCGTTACCTAGCAACTTGGGTCAATAATGAATTTTCTAATAAAAGCCAAGGAACATAGTTATTGCTGCCAAAGATGGTTTGGTTTCTAAATAGCTATATAATGTAATTGATATTTTTTATGAGATTGTGTCAGCAAAAATGTATTTTACAACTAATCAGTGTGAATTTCACTATGGGTCCTGACCTGAGCCGTACTTGGTTAAGCAGTTAGAAGAAGGATAGTTGGATAGACAAAGTCGCAACAGGAAATATTATTTTGTATCATTATAAAATATCATCTAATGCATACCGGATTAAAGATTAAAACAGCATTTTGAGGCCTGCAAACTCATTTATACAAGAATGAACAGAATGTGGCAATAAGCAGGTTGAAAGACTTTGTAGCGTTTTCTTACATATTGGTATTAAAAGTCCTGCATAAAATGCAAGGATGCAATAAACTCAATGGAAAAAGAAGCATCAGTTTTGAGATTCAAATGCATAAAAATGTGTGTCTAACAGAAAAACTGTGAGACCTGCTTATGAGTAGAAGCGAGTTCCTGAGAGAATTCCACTCGAACCACAAACTAATGATTAAAAGGCAGCACTAGCTGAATATTGGGATTTATGAGTCTGTTCTTTAATTTAAAGCTCAGGGGTTTTCGCTTCGCGAGTGTAAAGGCCAACATGTACATGTATGAGTCTGCATCCTATCCAAGGTGTTCCAGGTACCTCCTGCAACACTGACCAGGATAAGTAATTATGGATGGATGGATGGATGGATGGATGGAGAAAGCAGTTACAATGTTCACCGAAATAATTTATTACTCAGGCAGCATATGCAGTACTGGGTCATGATGGGGA
This sequence comes from Pollimyrus isidori, assembly GCA_019775955.2. Classification (NCBI taxonomy): domain Eukaryota; kingdom Metazoa; phylum Chordata; class Actinopteri; order Osteoglossiformes; family Mormyridae; genus Pollimyrus; species Pollimyrus isidori. The sequence continues at coordinate 9,315,662 of JABFDZ020000040.1, read as the reverse complement.
GGAACCAGTTTACCTAAATGCATGTCTTTGTACTGCAGCAGAAAACCCACAGTGATAGGACTGCAAAGCACACACTCACCAGCGTGGGGCGACAGTGATGCACACCAGGTCCCCGCCCTAATTTCAGAACAGGAAATTTGCAAGAGTTTGAGAATTTGAGTTAAAGATCATTTAAGATGAATACTGTGGAAATATATTCCTTTAAGTTTAGTTTTTGTCTTTCCATCAAGTCATTCCACGAATTACTATCGACGCTAATATGCAAATGCAAACACCAATAAATGTCATTATTTATGCAGAATCTCACTGAAGGTGAGCGGTGATGGGGTGCACATTAAATTAGCAAATTCCATCTAGCAAATTCCATCTGGGTGTCCTACGTCTGAGTGTGGATCCAGTCACAGATTGACACTAAACGTGACTTTATTTATGCCTCATTTTAACAAGGCAAACTGCTGAACGCTGATATTTGACGTGGTGCCAAAATTGTATTATGACAGGTAGTAACTGCATAAAATATATTTCACCAGACGGTGAATGTTGCGTTGCTATAAATAGCACCAGGAATGAAAAGCTTCTGTTTCCTAGAAACGGGGATTTGTTTGTAGTGCTGAACCTACAATATATCTGTGCGAAGCCTCACAGATGGATTTTTCGGAGAATATTATTATGCATTAATGAATGACTGATCATAACACGGGGGCAAGAATTGAGTTCCAGTCATTTCATTCAGTGACTGTGTTCCCAGCTGCTTTCGTTGTTGTCTAGTTGCGGCCTTTCTGGGGAGAGTCCATCCCCACCCAACCCTTCTTTCCGACTTAAGGCATTAAGCCTAACAGCCTGAGCGAAAGGCTCCAAAGAGCGTTACACTGCAGCCTACAGGGAGCCACAACACACCCTCTCTCACCCTCATCCAACACTGGCTCTCAATGGCCAGAATGTGCGGGAAACACATTCCTGGCTTGACTTGCTGTTTGCAGGACTGCCACACTTAACTTCTTATCCTACTTACGACACCATAATAATGACTCCATCAGAGGCAGGTGGCGGTAGGATGAAGTGCCACCTCTCATGCTGAATGGCCTGACTGGCAGGCTAAGGCCTCTTAGTGATGCTCCTAGGATCACTATAGTAACTGTGACGTGATGACCTGCAGGGATTCTGAGGATTATAATACCTTGAAGGCTGAGATCTTATCCTGCGTGGGTCTCTCTCCCATCACCCATAGCAGTCCTCCGACCAGTTTGCCCACAGCCAAACATGCCAGGTGGGGCGGCTTCCCCAGCACTGGCTTCAGTTGAAATATCACAAACCACCTCCTACAGCCTCTCCCCTGTGCTGAGATGCTGAATTGCAGATGCCAGGATCCATGCTGAAACGGCCAACGCTATAGACCAGACCATTTCCATGCTTGCACTGCAAATGAAGGCCTGGTTGACAAACTGACAGGCCCAACTGGACTCTCAGGGCCCTCAACCGATAGTGGGGGCCTGAGCTTGACACTTGGGAGGAACCTTAAGAGAACTGGAACCACCTCTTTCCAGAGAACAAGACCATACCTACTGATCCCAATGTGCTTTGGGACCCACCACCCCCGATCCACTTGCTTCAGGAGTAGCATCACTTTGTGTTACACGATTCCAGGAGCACCATTACTGGGCTTTATGGTATTGGACAAGTATTACGATTGTTCTGATCCCAGGATCTCACCCTGAAGAACCAACCCGACTGTGTCTCGTGGACCAAAGATGCTGAACTTATTCCAGCTATTAAAAGAGTTCCTAACCAATGTCCTGGTTCCCCACACCTCTGACTTAAAGTTATACTCCCAGCTTTATACCAAAGTCTCAGGTGGGCCTGGGGGCCATCATCTCCCGTGACTTTTGGGGTGAGGAACACCCAGTGCTCGCCCTTGCCGAATGATGGGTATGCTGCCATCGAACAGGAGGCCCTGGTCATCAAATAGGGGGCAGCATGTGGGGGCTGAGCCTTTGTGCCTGTAGTCAGAAGGTCGCCGGTTCAAACCCAGCCTCAGCGCTTCTGCATGTCCTTGAGCAAGGCCCTTAACCCCCAGCTCCCTGGGCGCCCCAACAGGTGGCTGCCCTTCACAGACAGCTTATTCTACAAAGAGTAAGTTGAGGGAGGCGTAAAGACAATTTCCCCTCAGGGATCAATAAAAGTATCTAATATTATTATAAGTAGGCCACGCACAAGCTGAGATGTTATCTTCTCTGGAGGCCCTTCACCCTCCTCACAGGCCACTGCAGTGGATGGCCAGGACCAGGAAGACTGACACCTGAGTGAGCAGCTGGTTCCTCACCCTTCAGGACATTGATGTTCCAGTGACGGACAGCCTATGGGGATGCAAATGACCTCCTTCACATTGCGCCCTCTTTGGGCCACCACAGTGTGGACCCCTCCATCTACCCCCCCTTGTACTGTACTGTTTGGGGAAGAGGTGCTTCCTACTAATTGGTGACCACAGCTCAATTGCCACCATATAATGTCCCTAGATAAATCTCACCCCTCAAAGACTATTTAACTACGCCTTAATCTCATGCTCCTCCTTACCTGCCATGTAAAAAAACAATTGTACATTTTTATCACTGGTAGGTTGAAGTGAATAGCTCTAGAATTTACACTGTCAGTTAAATCACAGACCTACATGAATGGTACCTTAATTGATGAAACCACTAAATTGTCAAGCTACTGTAAGGGCTGCTGGAAGCTAAATGCATCCACACTGGTTGTATTAGGTAATTAAACGTGTATAAACTTCTAATAGTTCTATCTTTTGCTTATAGTCATATTAGTAATTAGATCTTGTGCCTGCAAGACAGACTGATCCTGCTGAATAATGACAGATGGATTTAGATCCCATGCTGCAGGAAATAAAATTATTATTTATTAAACCAGATACAACTTCAGATATCATTCTTGAACTAAAAAGAATAAGAATTATACAATTAAAAGGAGCTGTGATGTAAATCTTGGGAGCAAGAGGCCACTGTTGGTGCAGATTTGCTCCATCAGATCCTCTAAGCCTGATCTGAGTGACCATACATATTGCGAGATATTTGTCAGTTTTCTTGTTTCTTTTGTTTGGAAGTTTCTGTTTTGTAGACATGCATATATAGACATGCATATATATATATATATATATATATATATAGCCAATCCCCAATGAAGAGTAAAATACATGTTTTCATCTACAATGGCATGCTCTAGTGGCCAGAGAGTGACATTGCAATATTTACTGCATGACTTTCTTGATTTTTGGTGACATTTTTCTTCACAGCCATTAACTGTAAAACATCCTGTTTTAGAGCTATTTGGATATACATGCACATGGAAGTTTTTACCCAGAATGTAACTCATGTTAAAGTTAAAATTGTACAGATCTTCATATTCATATTCATCAAGTTATTTTTCTAAATATGAGAATTAACTGGGGAATGGGGGTAGGTCCTGTGATCATTCTTATACCATATATTATAGCAGAATTCTTGCTCATTGTGATTTGCTGATATTGTGCATGAAACTCATTAGAGTATAACAAAGTGATTGAAAGTATGACAGCCACATGATGATGATGATGATGATAGATAGATAGATAGATAGATAGATAGATAGATAGATAGATAGATAGATAGATAGTCCAAAGACAGAAACCCATTGTGTCTCTGAAAATAAATACCTCTAGGCAGAATTCATGGTTCCATTCCCCATTTTATTTAACCAGGATTAAAACAATGGTTCACACAGATTGTTTTAACTGAATTTGCATTCAAATCCCCCCCAACACACACACACACACACACACACACGCACACACACACAATTCTTCAAAGAGCCCAGAGGCCAATGTTAATACAGCCCTCATTTTCAGTCCTTTGTTTCCTGTGGTAACATCCCTGTTAGACGTTTCATGATGGTCTGCACTCAATGTGCAGAATAAAACACCTGGACACGTCACCCGGCAGGGCGAGTCTTGCAGGAAGTATGACAGGTTGTATGAAAGCGCCACAAAACAGCCAAAGCTTAACTGTAAGTTTAACTTCAGTTGCTCAGTTCTATATATTTGCAATGTGTTAAACAAGAAGATCCCTAAATCTAAGACATTTACAAGCCAGGAAATGACAGGGATGCTGAAGGCAGGAGTGGAAACTTCATTAGCTGCGTTCACATCCACAGTGACATTAAGCAGCACGAATGTGACAAATTAATATTGTAAAACAATTTGTTGCATGACACTGGTTTTATTGACAGTTCTTCATTTTCATGCCCCATCATATACATAAATTCACTCACATGTTCACATACTGTGAGAAATTTAGTCACAAATTGATTGAATGTATTTGGACTGTGTGAAGTAACCAATTTAAACGCATTGCTGTTACAGCTATTTAATATTTGTTAATGCATATAAAGCCAAATAAGACTTTTCTTGCTTAAATGACAGATGACTTTAATTAATGTGCTTTATATTTAAAGGGCAAGGCTGGTGCAATTCATCAAAAATTAATCAAGAATGACATTCAGAACCTGTAATTTTTAAAATTCTGTTAATACTTTCCCCAGTGGGCGTCCATCTACTGTTCTCTTAAAAAATGCCACTGAGGGGAATTGTAACACAGACTCGATTGAGTGACTCCAGCAGCTTGTACCAAAGAAAACAGTCTGTGTCCATCATCCTGACACACTGTGGCTCTTAGTGAAGACGACACCGATCAATAAGGTCAAGTGTCAACACTGCGAAAGAACAGTTTCCATCACCAAAGGTTGTATCACCAATCGGTTTCAGCATTAAAGATATTTAAAATACAGCGTAAATCGCTTATAGTGATCACGATTATAGTGATCGAATGCTCATATGAATCAAAAAGCTTGGGACGGAATAATCTGGAACAAAACAAATACTGTTTACATAATTTGCTTATAGAGATCAAGCAATCTGCTTACAGTGTTCATTTTGGGTCTTTTTATGTATAACAACATATGGAAGAAATTAAAATTAGGGTAATTCTTTCTTTTTTTTTACTTGCCTACTTTTCCTTGTGGTAACCCAGTCTGCTTCTGGTTAGCTACCCGTGGCCAATGCTGCGTGCAGAGAAAACACAACGGGAAAAAGAAAGTCATTTTCTCTCACTGATGAATGTAGACTCATTAAAGGTTATTATAAACTGTCCAAGAGAGACAAAGAGATGCAGCAGCGAAACTACAATAAGCTGTATTTTATGCACTGTATTATAGTATAGGGCAGCAATTCTCAACCTGTGGGTCGTGACCCAAATTCCAAAAGGGTCACGAAGCAGAGTTGGAAATGTAAGCAGTTTAAAACCAGCAAGCTCCTATGCTGATCCACGATCAGATTTACAAGCCCCAATTATAGTATTTAAGTTATGTAATAGGGTCTGCAAATGCGTAGTGCAAAACTAATGAAAATTCAACCAATCCATGAAGCCCAAGTATTGGGTTGTTTGCTTCATTCAGTAAAAATATCTCAATTTATTGATTCTATACAAAATAAATAACTATTAGAAACAACTTTTAAGTAAAACATTTCAAGTTGCAATAAATTGAAACACAAATTATAGCTCCTATACAGCGCTGTTCTGAGTTAAACACAGCAGAGATATTTAGTATCTCTTTGGGAGCCAGTGTCTACAATTGCAATTAATAGCAAAAAGTCAGAAACAGAACCGAATGAGTCAACAAAACTTATGACACTTAATAGAAAGAAATTCTGTGTGGATGATATGTGTAGATAAGTTAAATATTGATGGCCAAAGGACTTTTGTTATGAAACTAATAAATGTCCAACATTTTTACATTATTAGGCAGGCATCTCCAGACTCGCTGTGAGCACTGGTATTTGCACATTAAACCTGAGGATCAACAATTAAGTTATTTATTTACTTTATTGACTAGGGGGCGATGTGTGACTCAGTGAGCTAAGCCTCTGTGCCTGTGATCTGGTCACTGGTTTGAACCCGGCCTTTAAGCAAAGCCCTTAACCCCCAGCTCCCTGGGAGCCACAACAGGTGGCTGCCCTTTGCAACCAGTTTGCTCTCACCTACAGAGAGCAATTGGGGGGGGGGGGGGGTGAAGAGAATTTATCCATGGGGTTCTATAAATTATCATTTATTATTATTTTAGTCTTTAAATCATTAAGATTGTTTTAATAAGCTAGTTAGGCATAGCATACTTGCAGTCCGTCTGGAGCGGAAACTTACCGTGTACAAAAATCTGCTTCCACTTCTCACTGGCAGTTTATGGAATAGTCAAGTTTTACAGTCTAGAACAAGGAAATAATGGGTAGGGGTAAGTATGGTGCTGTCCATAGGGACCCCCGACAGTCCACGGTATCACTATGGATGTTAAAGATTTTCCAAATCTCACTCAGCCCATTTTTTTGTTCTTGAGATGAGACCAATGACCCAAAGACAGGCTTCCTCATCCCATGTTACATTGCTAAGAAATAAAACTCATTCGGTCGTCATGTAATCTAACGAAGGACTTCATCCACGGAAATGTTCTTGAAAACACTCTCTGGCCACTTTATTAGGAACACCTGCTCAGCCGCTCATGGAAGCAAGTGTCTAATCAGTCAATCATATGTCACAGTGCATAAAATCATGTAGATGCAGGTCAGGAGCTTCAGGTAAAGTTCACATCAAATGCCAGAATGGGAAATGAAGGTAATTTACAGTAAGTGACATGGTTGCTGGTGCCAGACAGGCTGGTATGAGCATCTCAGAAACTGCTGATCTGGGATTTTTATCCACAACCATCACTAGGGTTTACAGAAATGGGTCAAAAAGAAGAAAAAAAAAACATCCAGTGAGTGGAGGTTCTCTGGGCACGAATGCCTTGTTGATGGCAGGGGTCAGAGAAGAATGGCGAAACCGGTTCAAGCTGATAGAAAGGCAAGAGTAACTGAAATAACATACAGGCTCCTTCTCTGGATGCACGACACGTCAAGCCTTGAAGCAGACAGGCTACGGCAGCAGAAGGCCACACCGGGCGGCACCCCTGTCAGCTAAGATAAGGAAACCGAGGCTACAGTGGGCACCGGCTCACCAAACCTGGACAAAGGAAGATGGGAATAACATTGTCTGGTCTGATGCGTTTCGATTTCTGCTGCAACATTCAGGCTCTAAAGAACATGATAGTATGGATTCGTCCTGCACTCTATGAACAATTAAAGTTGGTGGTGGTGTAGGGTTGTGGGGAGATATTCTCATGGCACATTTTAGTACCAGTTGAGGATGCCATAGCCTACCTGAGTATTGTTACTGACCAGATCCATCCCTTTATGACCACAGTGTACCCAGCTTCTAATGGCCACATCCAGCAGCATGCCATGTCGCAGAGCTCATATCATCTCAGACGGCCATCTTGCGCGTGAGAACGAACTCGCCGCACTCAGCCTCTGCAGCAGCCGGATCTCAATCCAATGCAGCACCTATGGAATGTGGCACAAAGAGGGATTTACATCAAGAAGGCACAGCTGACAAATCTGCGACAACTGCCTGACACAATCAAGCAAGCATGGACCAAGGTCTCTGAGGAATGCTTTTCGCACCTCACTGAATCTATGCCACGAAGAATTAAGGCAGTTCCGAAGGCAAATGGAAGTCCAAACCGGTAGTAGCAAGGTATACCTAATAAAGTGGCCAGTGAGTGTATGCGTGCAGAATTCCTCCAACCTTGTGTCCAGTGCTGCCTGGGTTAGGCTCCAGGCCCCCAAAGCAGGACAAACAGCTGGAAGGAGGCTAAACATTAGACTGCCATGATTCCTGCAGATGGAGCGCTCTTTACTCTTTTAGTCGTCAATGTGTTTGCATGATGCAAAGTCTCTCTCAGTAGCGTCCAAATGGCTGTTTGACACACTCAGCACTGAGTGTAAAAGTCACAAAAGCACATTTATTTCGCTCTTGTTGACATGAAGAGAAGTAGAGAGATGGGGATGCTGAGCCTGTAACCATCCACAGTGTACATAATGATTATAAGTGTGCATAAAACATTTATTGGTGAGACGCTGCCTACTCTAGGCGAAAAGGGCACGATATCATTTTCTGTAGGTAGCATGATGATCCAAGACTCAACCCTCATCCTCAAGGATTCTGTCCTCCCAGATAGACAAGACAAGACAGACAAAACCAGGGCAGGAAAAAGACGTGAGAACATTAAGAAGGAAACGTAAAATAAGGAGAGAAAAGATGAAGCATGATGAGGAGACGATGATATCAGGAAGGGTGTGAGCGCTTTATAGAGATTTATAGAGAGAGAGGGAAAGTGCTAAAGGTGGCAGAGGAGAAGGTGACTTTGTGTGCTGGAGAGAGAAAAGGAGGCTGCTGGAGATGGGCTGGTATTTCGGGGAGAGCCAGCCTCCCTCTCCACTCCCTCCCTCTGTCTCCTGTAGCTCAGTGTGTGTTGAGCTTTGAAGTCACAGCTCTGACAAGGGAGGCCCTGATGTATTATTCACGAGCTCTGGCACACTGTGCCGCGTCGGTACACGCACACACATGCACGCACACACACACACATGCACACACACACACACACATGCACACACACACGCACACACACACGCACACACACACACACACACACACATGCACACACACACACACACACACACGCACACGCATGCATGCACGCACACACACACGCACACATGCACACACACACACGTACACACACGCACGCATGCACACACACAAAGCAGAATCACCTAAATGGACGCAGGATACCTGCAACTAAACGTAGTAAAGAAATGCTGCCAATTTTGTTGCTTGCAAAATAACGCCATGCGCACAAACACCCTGGCCGACGTTCTTCCCTGGTGCAGTGCACACATTCCACAATGAGCAGGCAAACAGGATACTGCCACTGACAGGAAGTGCTCAGGTGCCCTGCTTCCCTCCCTTCCTTGCGGACCAGGCCCCTGTGCCGCTCTATGGGTGCAGGCTGCGCTGTCGGGCTGCATCAGTACGCTTGGGTGTGTGCGGATTGGTGCGACTGCGTGTCGGCGCGCGTTACTGCCGGCCTCCTGATGCCCTGCCTCTGGAGCTCATTCTCACCCTCCTGATTTTCCTGGCATCCTCTCCCTACAGCAGGGCGGGCATTTCACAACTGAGCATGGCAGAGAGAGGCAGGGAGGAGGAAGCGGCCCAAGAGATGGGGGGGTGGAAAGGGAGGGCCAGAGAGGCCCAGTGTGCGTGTGCGCCCAGCTGTGCTGGCTGCTCAGTGTCTTTGTGCCCACCTTCAGGTGCCACTAACTGCCCCACCCACTGAGCGCCATCTCTTTGTCACCCAGTCCCTCCCCCGTCCTGCCAGCTCTCTCCATTTCCAGCCACCTGGCTCATCATTTCCTGTCAGTCCCATTGCTACATTGCTGTCTGTCTGGCTCATTGCTACACTGGCTTTATCTTCCCGAAGCCACACTTTAGTGTACTTTTCACATACATTGGCATACATGACCATTGTGGTCATGCTACTGTTTTGTGCTGATTCAATTTTTATTTTGACACCATCTCCATTGTGCTGATTCGTGATCTTTAGGCTGAGACTCTCTCCATGGCCCTGATTCACAGTGGTCATACTCAGACTCTCTCCATGGCCCTGATTCACAGTGGTCATACTCAGACTCTCTCCATGGTCCTGATTCACAGTGGTCATACTCGGACTCTCTCCATGGTCCTGATTCACAGTGGTCATACTCAGACTCTCTCCATGGTCCTGATTCACAGTGGTCATACAACCAGACTCTCTCCAT
>JABFDZ020000040.1:9280441-9295143 GCA_019775955.2 Pollimyrus isidori | reverse complement strand
ACCTCCTTTCCAAAAACCTCTGGAGAGGATTATGTGCTCAGTTTGTGTTCCTAGTGAGACAGAGAGAGAGAGAGAGAGAGAGAGCGAAATGAGGGTAGGGGGTGAATGTTGTTAGTGGGTTAGTGAAGGCGTTGTCCCTCAAATGCTACACTGACAGCTGTAATCTCCTCAGGCAAATCCATCCTTAGCCAAACGATGGAAGAAAAGAGGAGAAAGGGGAAAGCCATCTTTATCCAAATCCAATTGCAGCTGGAAAGAGAGGATGAGGAGGAGAAGATCTTGTAATTTGTCTGAGGGATTACTGGCAAAGGGCTCCTACGAGGACCTGGGCCTGGTTGAGTCTGACTGCTGCCAAAGCACCCAGTGCGTGTGTGTGGATCTGTGCGCAAGCCTGAATGTGTGAGGCTGAGAGAGACGCCTCTGTCAGCGTGTACCAGCACACGCGTGACTGTTTAAATGCATGTGTGTGTGTGTTTATTCATGAGCACACAGAAGAGATGGCAGAGAAGGAGGTGTTACAGTCAGAGAGAACTGACACAGCGGCTCCTCAGCCACCCCAGTCCATGGTTCCTCATACACTCATGGATGTTCTTAGATCTCTCCACAGGTGCTCTATCAGATTCAGATCTGGACTCATTGCTGGCCATTTCAGAACTCTTCAGGTCTTTGTCTTAAACCATTTCTGGGTGCTTTTTGAAGTTTTCTTTAGGTCCTTGTCCTGCTGTGAGACCCATGACCTCTGGCTGATACCCAGCTTTTTGACAGTGGGCCTTACATTAGGCCCCAGAATTCTTTGATAGTCTTCAGATTTCATAATACCATGCAAACAGTCCAGACTACAAGTGCCTGAAGCAGCAAAACAACCCCAAAATGTCAGTGAACCATCTCCATGTCTGACTGTAGGGGTCGTGTCCTTTTCTTTGAAGACTTTTTTGTTTTCGGTAAACAGTAGAATGATGTGCTTTATCGAAAAGCTCGATTTTTGTCTCATCTGTCCAAAGGATGTTCTGCCAGAAGGATTATGGCTTCCACAGGTATGTTTTAGCCAACTCCAATCTGGCTTTTTTATGTTTCTATGTAAGCAGTGAGGTCCTCCTGGGTTTCCTGCCATAGTGTCTCTTTTCATTCAGATGGTGATGGATAGTGCAAACTGACACTGTTGTACCCTGTGCCTGCAGGTCAGCTTGAATTTGTTTGGAAGTTGATTGAGGTTCTTTATCCACCATTCAAGCAATTTGGCATTGTGACATTACATCAATCTTTCTGTTCCGTCCATGTCCAGAGAGATTAGCTACAGTGCCACGGGCTATAAAGTTCTTTACAAGAACATTAAGATCTTTGGAGATGGACTTGGGATTGTTTGCGCTGTTCTATAATTCTTTCTGTAATTTGTATAATCCTCAGACGACTGATTCTTTGCTTTTCTTTCTTTTCTCCAAGCTCAGTGTGACACACACACACTCAAAAACAAGACTAAGTCAATATTTCTCCATTTTAACTGGTTGCATGCGGGAATTTCCATATCAGCAGCACCTGTTAATTGCTACAGGTGAGTTGAAAGGAGCATTACATGCCTGAAATACAATGATTTCTTACAACACGGGGCCAATAATTTTGTCCAGGCCATTTTTGACGTTCTGTGTGGAATGTCTCAAGTTTTTCTTCCCTCTACTTTTTTTGTTCTTCCAGTGACAACAAAAGGAATAAACGTGACAATACCAAAGCATTTGTAGTTGCAAAAATTTTCTGGGAGAAGGGGTGCATTTTCTGACATAATTGCAGGGGTCCCAGTATTTTTGGCCATGAGTGTATGAGGAACCATGGACTGGGGTGGCTGAGGAGCCGCTGTGTCAGTTCTCTCTGACTGTAACTCCTCCTGACAGCCCCAATTAGACAGTGTGGCAGTCACTATCAGGCACATGTCAGAATCACTTCACCCGGCCTGAACCCCCCCCCCCCCACCACCACAGGAGCACGAGGGATGATGGGGGCCGGGGCTGAGTCACTCAGGAAGGTGTGAAAATAGGGTTGGGGGCAGAGGATTTACCTGAGAAATTAACCTCACTCCAGGAGTGACCCCGTGCTGGACCCCTGCCCTTCAACAATATGGCTGGCTCCCTCCTTCCCTCCGCCTCTCCGCGTTTCTCTCTTTTTAGCTGGAGGTGAATTTACGGTGATTCCAATATTGAGATCTATGATTTTAATACTGAGATCTATGACTACAGGTGCTGAAAAACATAACAAGATAAAATACACTGCACCAACTATATAACAAGAGGTATCGCTTTAGATAAAAGCAGGACCAAAACAAAAAACAATGCAGCCTCTGCCCAGGCTATAATGGGGTTACGTTCTGATAAGGCGAAAATATCTCGAGGAGAAAATATCGTGAGGCAAAAATGCATTTTAGTAGAGTACACCTAATCTACCAAACATCATTGATTTGATTCATTTTTTTATCATAGCCTAGCCTACCTTAAACAATGCTAAGAACACTTGAGTGTTGAATATGTTGTGTAATTTATTGAATAATGTACTGAACATTTAAAAACATTTACCCATTGTAAAGTTTTGTACAAATGTTGTAACATGGACCAGTGTAACCCGGGGAGTGTCTATATAATAAAAACAGTTACTCAAACCACGTAAAAATAAATGATATGCAAGAAAAACATGTTCAGTCTGTTACAGGTCAACAACAGGAGAGCATGATGAGAAATTGAGTGGATTTAATAGTCTGGAGCCTCTTAAGTAACACATGAAGCCTTTGTTCATTCGCCAAACTTTAAATCCATTTGCCAAAATTTCCTTCCACTCTTTGCCTGCTCCCACTGGATTTGTTTCTCTTAAAATGTATGTCAAGGTGGTGACGACCTCTGCTGGGATCCGTCATTTTCACCGTGTTGGTTCAATTCCGCCAAAACCCCTAGTATTTTTCACAGAGTATATTTTGCTTTGTTCAACACCTGTAAGGGCAGGTAAAATTACTAGACCAATGCCGCTAGCATGGAAATTTGCATACAGATTTAATGTGAAACATTCTGTACATTCTATGACGTTTTCCATGACAGACACACATCACCCAAATTACAAACATGGCTCCACTTCCTCATGCGAAAATCAGAGGGTTTTTATTTTCCCACATTGCGGAGGTCATTTGGACTCAACAATGTAATATAAACATAGTCCACACACACACACACACACACACAGGCATGCCATGCACACAGATTAGGTATCCATATCTTTGTCGGGACTATTAATTTATCTATGGGCATAATCCTAATCCCAACAGTTACAACCTTAACCCCTACCCAACCCTACCCGTAACCATAAATAACCAATCAAAATACAGGACATTTTCAGTTTTTTTTGCTGTCACGGAAATCTGAAAGGTGGTCCCCACAGTGTCAAATTATCAGGCTTTTTTCCACATTGCAGAGGTCATTTGAACTCCACAATGTAATATAAACATAGTCCACAAACACACACACACACACACACACACACACACAGAGCTCAGTGAATCAGCATCACATTACACAGGCAGCACATAAAGCAGATAGACAGGGTGTGAACAATTCCTGCCCATCACACAAAGAGAATAAAGGGTTAACCTTTCTGCCAGGTGGGAGGGGGTGCCTCTCTTAACGGCAGCCATGTGACTAAAGCCATCTGTTGGCATGGGCTAAATTAATTAGATGAATTCATTATGATTTTGCAGGGAGCACCAGGCTCAAATTAAACAGTCTGCAGCAGCCAGCACAGACCTCTCCTTTTTCTACTCGTATGCCTCCCTCCATTTCTGTTCTTTTTCCTCACCTTCATTCTTTCCGAATCACCATGCCTGCTTATACATTTCATAATACCATAATACATCCCCCAAACATCTCTGTCCCCCGCTGCAGACCCCCATCTGTCTCCCCCCTCACCCCACCCTCATTCAAATTCAGAAAGCATTCACAGGGAAGAATCCTCTAATCAACAATTAAAACTGGGGGGCCAACAGCCAGCAACAGCCACACATCCAGGGTTCAGCCCAGAAGTCACATGATGCAGACCGGCCAATCGGATGGAGAGAGGATGAGGAGTGCTTTATATGAATAAGCATCTGAAGAACGGATCTCTCCACTTAATACAGCTGTTGTGGCTCCAACTAAAATCAGCTGGAAATGCATTCTGACACTGTAACCAGGAAATCTATCCTACCATTAAACATGAGTAATTGTTGCTGGTTTCCATAACCTTCTCAGCTCCTAAGAATGTCTTTCCTTGTTGACATGAGGATAAGTGTTTGTCAGTGCTCCTGGCTGGCTCCAAAGTCTATTTTCGACATTCTTGAGTGTGGAGACAGTTTTCTCATAGGCCAGCTAGTGAGGAGTAAGCTTAGGAGATACTTGCTGACCAATGCAATAACATAGCACGCCTCTGTCAGAAGCTAAATATATAATAAAACTTATATAAGATTACTTGGCTTGTTTGAGGATTATTAACCGTAATAATGACTATGTCTTTACAGCAGATCTACATGTATATGCATTTTCCTAGATTAATTCATATGTTGCAATTATTATAACATTTTACACTACATTTTTTAAACTTGCTACTAAAACCTGTGCTCAACAATTTTCTGCAATATTTACACCTACTGCTTATTTTTAAAATAAAAACTAGCTATTTTATTCACTGCCTAATCCAATTTATTTGCTATAGCACATTAACCAAGCTGGTCTGCTAACGATAAAACGAAAAATGGGGGAAAATTTCCTGCGAAACGAAAGATGCTAATCATGACAGTTACGCCCTGGTAGCTAAAGGTAGCGAAGTGGCAGGACCTGGTTGTCAGTGGCGTTACGAGGCCGCTGTCCATTCACGCCGTCCGCCTGCTGGGCTTTCACTCAGCGCTTGTAACTTAGCTATTATTTTACAGGATGTTGCTGCACCCTCCCTCTGACTCTCTTTTCGTTTTAATTCCTACCTTCTCGGTATCATCTCTCAATTATTTTCTTCTCTGCCACATTGTTGTGCTGAACTACCTACCAGGTACGTTCGTAGGGGTTCTGTTTAGCTAGCTGAAATTTAAGGCAAAACTAGGGCTGTACCACTTGGGGAGGGGCCGCTCATTTGCACCCCTGAATTACCGAGACTTGGTTCGGACCGTAGTTCTGAGTGCACATGTGTGTTCAGGCCGCATCTGGGACAGAACGAGGGTCTGCCCTGGCCCATCTCTTCCTGGCCAGATGGTGCAGAGTTTCATAAATGGAATATTATTAGCCTGCAGCAATCAGTCTGAAATGTAACCGGCTCATGAGGAATTGTCCCAATGCTCCCAATTATCCATCCAGCATGGGCCAAACTCTACACCACTGCTACCGCTGGACTCACTGAACGCCCATGTTGTTCAGGGAACCGCGTCCCATCCATCTCTCCCTTCCCCAGAAGCTTCTCTCCCGAAGAGTGGACAGGTGTGATCGTCACACGCATTTTTTTTTTCCCCTCTCCTGATTCAGGTCCTACCTGTGAGGAGATATTCCCGGCCGTCCCGAGATCCCTTTAACGGCGACCGTGGAATTTCACAAGCCTGCCACGGTCGGAATGGGGACTGCAGCTGGAGTTGGGGGGCGACGGTGCCACAGTCAAACAGAGACTGGCGCGCGGCAGCAAGCGCCCGGACACCACCGCTGCGATGGGCGGAAAGATACGGAACAGAAAGTGCAGGCGGCAGACAGAAAAGGAAACAGAGGAGGGGATGGTGCGGTTTCCATGACAGAAACCCAGTGCAAGAGCTGCATAAGTCAGATTCTATATAAGAACATTGTTATGGTTTGTTCACATAATGAGGGCCTGATACGGAATCTCCACTTAAACTCTTTGTTGTCTCTAATTCAGATACTCCGTATGTATGTGTAACCGCAGGGAGAATATTCCAGTACGTCAGCTGGCCTAAGCAAGCTGACATTAACAGACAAACACGAGCCTTCTTCAGCCAGGTGCGGGGGGGGGGGTTTACATACATCATCTGACAAAATGACAAATTCACAAACAAATGACAAGCGAGTTTAAAACGTTCTTTGTTTGTTTTGCCAGGAGCCATGGAGAGACGCAGAGGGGCTCTTAATGAAGACAAGCAGTAGGGCATCTGGCATGGAGGAGAATATCACAGAATGGTGATACGGTGTCCACCAGGATCAAGCCTGCCTCTTGGTTTCAAAATTCCAACGTTAATTGATCCATCCATCCATCCATACATCCATCTCCTAACAGATGATCACCAGCCCTGTACCCACAATGCATTATGTAGAAAGAGCACACAGGGCGGCCAACCAACAAGGTGCAGCGGGTCACTCCTGGGGGGGGTACGAACTGGGGCGTCTCCAAACAGAGCCGTGGGGGGAGTCACCAAAAAGCAGAACAAAAATGGGGAGGGAGGCAGATATTAAAAAAATAAATAGATAAATAAAAACTGTGCAAGATGACTAACCTGGACCATGTGACAGAGGTTGACTGCAGTAAACCTGTAACCCTCATTCTATCGCTGTAATAATAACAGCTTCACTCCCATGGCAGTAACTCCTGGGCCCTGTGAGTGAAAACCTAAACTCCTTTAGAGCTCAGTGTTCGTCATCGTCCTCCCTGCTTTATGGAGACCTGCTCCTCATGTGTGAGGAGATACCTCCACATGTTCGCACTTCAGGAGGCCCTCTCAGCAGCGACACCCAACGCTCAGTGTCCCTTCCTCCCCTACTGGGCCAGACCGGGCCCAAAACTTATATCAGATGATATATTTTTATTCCAGACAATTTCACACCCGTGGACAGCGACAGGGAGACAGGATCTCAGTCAAAAGTGTGATATTAAATATAAGAGCACATGTTAGACCCCTGAGACATGCACTATGGCTAAATTCTATTGACAGCTACAGAAAAGGACACTAAAATTAATTGAATTTAGTCCATAAGTACGGAGGTCAAGAAGACATTTTTTACACTGTTAGCTTGTGATAGCAGAATAATATTTTTGAGACCTTGAGAAAACCTAACCTTAATATCAACCCTAACCCTAAGGGGGGGGGGGTGCCCTTGTGACAGCCTGCAAGGCCCCTCTGTGGCACCCTTAAATGCATTGGCTACTTGGGTCTGAAATAAATGCACACTAAGATTCTTGTGCACCGCAGAGAGGTTTGCAAAAAGAAAATGACACACATTTATTTCTGATTCTGATTCTCTAGTCAAGCGTCAGTTTGTCGCTTGGACATAAAGCAGGTAGATAAATAACTCCAGGAAGCAACAGGATTTAGGACAGCCAAAAAAAAAAGTCAAGTGTAATGTTCTACGACATCTATTTCTTTGCTTGGGTTGCCAAATCTAAAGAGTCTCACATTATTTAGAGGCTTTTCCCTGTAGTTGCAGGAAATCTGCCATGCGATCCATCCAGTCAACTAGTTTTCATTTGATCCCTCAAACACCTATATTGTGCGCATCAAGGCTGGACAGAGACTTTTTGAGGCACCCAGTGCCTTTTAAGTTCACGAACAAGTTCACATTAAATAGTTCAGGCAAAACAGACAGGTGCGCCCCCCCCCGGCCCACCCTTCTACATGGTGTCCTTAGAAGGAGCCATTCAGGAAGTAACGTGACCATCACACACATCATGTGATGTGGAAAAAGGTTCCACATCCATTTCACCACCTCTCCCGGTCAGGGTTACTCACATCAGCATAGTACACAAGGTTGAGGAACACCCCGGGAAGGATGTGCGTCTGGTTTGGTTTCAAAGCAAGGTCCACACAGAGAGTGGAGGTGGGATTTGAACCCGGGATGTGTCGGGTTATAGTGCTATCTACTGAGCCACTGTGCTGCAAGAGCCAAGGAAAAAAATATCTATTGTTTGGTACAAAAAAAAACAACAGCACCAGAGGTGCATGGTGGCATTTACAATCATTGTGGTGAAATAAGTGGGACAGCACCAATAAAAAAATAACAGGAGTAAAAATAAACTGCAGAACAGGTTCACCCAAGAGTGGAGCCAGTCCAATATTTCAGCCCCAAGTGTTATCAACAGAGAAATCGAGCTGGATGTTTTCTTCTAAAAATACAAAATATCTGAGCTGCCTGAGGCTCTTTCTAATATTTGATTGCTGTGCAGAAGACTGAAAGGGCGCATGGGGAAGAAAATTCTGGAATGGAGGGACAGAGATGGTAGAGGAGTGGGGAAGAGAGGAAAAAGAATCCCGAGATCAAAGAGAAAAGGTTTGTTGCAGAGAGAATTTCTCTCTTTTTTTCCACAAGGGAAGACGGGAGCATCGCTAATGAGGCAGATGGAAGCCCCACAGACATGAAATTAGTGCGAGAGACGCACACCAACACGCCACACCGCGGCATGTCAGTAACTGTCACATGTACACTTACTCAGATGTGTGGCTGTCAAAGGAGGCAGAGAGAAAGAGGAGAGAAGGAAGCCACATGCCTTTTCCTCTCCTTTCCTCCTTAATTAGCCGTGATCGGCAGGAAAGAGGAAGACAGCAGTGAGACGGAGGGAGAGAGGAAGGGGGCCCTGTGGCTGATGGATACGATCCGGAAATCACTAGCTGGTCACACTAGAGTAAACCAGCCCAACTGTCTCTCTTTCACATGTGTGAGGTTCAGTTCAGTCTGTTTAGTTAACAACAGACACCCCAAATATTTAAAATTCACACTTCAGCTGACACACTGACAACCACAAAAGCATTTAAAAATAAAAATAGTTCTGAGATGGACTGGCATGGTGTACTCCATCCTCATACCCTGTGCTATCTGAGATAGGCTCCACCTCTCCCTGTACTAAATAAGTGATTTGAATATGGATGGATAATAGATTAGAATAGATTAGTTATTATACACTTGTTCCTTTTATATGCAGAGATATTGCTGTAGTGGGATGTGTATGCAGGGGGATGTGTATGTAGTGAGATGTGTATGCAGCGGGATGTGTATGTTCTACACACTGTCCCCAAGCTTAGGCACGCAGCGACACCCTGAGGTTCGCAAAGCTTCTCGTCAGATCCTTTTGGGCCCCGCTGATGTCACAAAAAGGGCGTAACACTGACACCTCTCTATTCTCTTTTGCCTAATGTAATCGCTATCTTTATATTGTGGCAAACACTAAGCGTTCTTTTAAATCATGTCATTATCGGTTACAAAGTCTGGTATTTGCCAATTCATGACAAAAGGAGTATCTTCTGCCGCGCTTCCTGTAACATTGTCTAAGAACAATCAAGCTTCGAGCTCCGTCCACCTTCCCCACGCCACATCTGCCAGACTGCTGCTGATTATCAGCGCTATTAATAAGCAAATTCAGAATCAAATCGGCCAGCTAAGATGGCGCCTAAGTATGTAAATATTTAAAGCTACATCGCGTGCCCTGAATCACAGCATATGGTTTAGCGCAGAGCGCCGATGAATACTGAACACATCGCGGCGTATAAATAAATATAAGACAGGAATCTGAACTGTCTTCGTCGAGCGACACCGAAATGAATGTGCCTCTGCGGTATGCAAATGTTCCCTAAACTAACGAGCCTGTCTGCCTGATTGGAGCGCCATTGAAATTCTCCTCGCACAGCAACACTCTCTCTGCCGCTGTATTGCGGTCTTTCCCCTCCCTTCATTCCGCTCCCACTTTTTTCCCAACCAACCCTGCTTTTCCGTCTCTTCTCAGCATCATGGGCGTCTACCTCCCCAGGTTTTCCGCTTGCATTGGTCCCTCCTCTCTTCTCCTTAGATGGCATACAACCCAATATCCATGCAGCAGATAAATAAAATGTACATATATGGGTATAACAAAAGAACTTAAATGTCATATTCAAAATGTGAAAAATCTGGTAACAACTGGTTAATAAAATGCTATGAGTATTTAACTACTGTATTCTTTTAATTACACAAATTGAACTGCTGTTGTGAGAGAGTAACATAATACAGGATTATAATATAAAGGAAACAGTGGATGTCATGACAACGAAAGTGTAATTACAATCTTGGAGCTAGGAACAAGAAAATTAGTTTGGGGGGCCGGGGGGAGGCTCTACAATATTGCAATCTCAATGGTAATTTGATCTGTCCTGGGCTCCAAAGGTGTTTTATTCTGCAATCTATATATGTGATATGAGGAGTGCTCGCTATTGTAGCTAAATTGATGAATTAATATAAATTCACGGGCAATATAAATGCACCTGCGCCTTTGAGGGTACCTAGACAGTTGCACAAAACGCCCCCAAACTTTGCTGCCAAAACATGCAATGGCAGAACTTCATTGTCCTTTTTATTAATGGATGTGGAAGCATGAATTCTGATGTGTTTCGCACAAAGGCAGGGAGGGCGCGTGGCACTGTAAATGCTGTATTCCGCGCGGATGCGGGGCGTATTGTAGCCAACATTGCTGGTGATTAAGTGGCAGAGCGTGACAGACTGTGGGCGGGGCTCTTACTGTCCACTGGGGGGAGGGGGGGGGCAGTCACACTTGAACTCTGCCTGTGGTAGGTTGGCTCTCTGCGTCTCTAGTAGACACATTCACACCAACAATTCCCAGACCACACTTAAAACACACGTAACACAGAGTGGGTCCATTATTGTTTTTAACTTTCCACTCCACTCTATACGATAATGGTCTTAGAACCCTAGCCCCGCATCCAGCCACGGACTGGCTTGGTAAAATATACCAAGGGGAGCCTTCCCCCCAAAGTCAAATGTACAACTCCCCGCCCCCCCCTTAAAATTCCCAGACTGCTTTTTGTTGGCGGTCAGTTCCATTTCCCACAGCAACCCCATGACAGTGTTATAATTTTTATAAGGATGCTTTTGCTTTTCAAATACCATTGTACCATTCTATCATTTTAATGACTTCAATGAGTTTGAGTGTTTCAGTAAAATTTAGATTTCAGATATTTAACATTTTATAATCCCTGTCCTATACCAAAAACACCACGCACAGACACACACACCCCTTCTTAAACACGAACAGAGAGTAGAATATAGGAAAGTCGTTTTAAAATGTCTCGTCAAATTAATTTAACGTTTAACTGCTGGAAAAATAACCCTTGGTCATTGATTTATATTTATTGAGTAAAAACCCATGAATCACTTACAATTATAAATTAATTACTTCGATCGTTCGGGCATTTATTTTCATTTAGAAATTAAATGCTTTTATCCAAAGCGACGTACAAATGAGACAAATAGCAAAAATCAAGGAGTCTGCTATGTATAACCGCAGTTTAGCTATGCTTCAAATGAACGCCCAGTTACAAGTGTAGCCTAAGCAGTGTTGGGTCACAGGCTTCCCAACATCGTCCGAGCAGGACGATCCTACGGCAAATTGAGGCGCCATGCAGGTGGCGAGAAGAGCTCAGGTTTCCGCCGCATTGGACTTAAGCAGCAAAAGCTAAAAATGCACTAAAAAGTGTAAGGAATCGGCCAGGAAGTCGGCTCACGCGGAACGCAAGAAGGCTTATTACAACCAAGCGACAAACACGCCAAAGCACATAACAAAAATCACCACATAGGCCTGCTCGTCGTATGAAATAGATGTATCATCACTATTATCTGATATTTCGCATGTTTATTTGACAATTGAAATGCGATCTTTACGGGCTGAACAGAAGAACGCGAAGTCGGTTCCGCAGACCGTCGCTAAGCTTGAGCTCGCACAAGTTGTTTTATTATAGGCAGAAAGTCCGCCTGCGACCAAACAAGCGGAGACACAAAACTTTGCCCTTACCGATTTTTCTACTATTTGCCGCACTTCAAACTTTTATGTTCCCTTTAAGGAAAATACAAAGCATTCAAAATATAATTCCAGAAGTGAACAGACAAATTAACAACCGCATCAGCAGCAACTAATAGAAGATGAAATAACAATATCCAAATTTCTCTTTTAAAATACATTATAATCTAAAAGCTATTGATTGAAAAGCACATAAAGCTGTGCGACAAAGAGATTTGACTATATGAAGATGAAATGATGAAACTTTGTTTTGACACAAAAGAACTTGGTCCAGCAGCCCGTAATAAGCAATTACAATTGTTCCACATAATTTGAATTACACTTCGCGAACTGCCGACTTCGAAACTTTAATTACACTAATATGGAATTAAAACAAGGAATAGAAAAATAAAACTAAATTCGGAAGTTCATTTGTTTATTCATTGCTGTTTTATTTATGAGCCAAGTTTTAATGTCATGTTAATTTTTTTAACGCCACATGTAACAGTTTGCGCATTTTGCTAAACCATCAACTACTTTGGAACAGCTTCTATGAAAGGCCAACGGACTAAGAAACCGCACTTTCACGTTAATAATTAAGTTACGTGTTAATCAATGCTTTGCGCGTAACTTCTGCCGCTCCTTCACACTTGATAGTCTCCACAGTTCCGCGATTCCGAGCGTGATGTGAACCATGGGGGCGGGGGGCAACACGTAACCCCGTGGACACACAATAATCACAAACTATGAGTGCAAAGAAAATTGCATCTTACATCTGCCATATATTATAAAGAAAGAAATCTATCATACACACATCTTTCCCCGTCTTACATTTCAATTCATAAATGCAATTAAGTACGTTAACATTAAAACGTGGATAACTTATTGGCATTGTTAAAACAATAACGCAAAATTTGTTAGTCTAGCACATCAATTCATAATAATCGTATCACCGATATTTCAATAATTAGCCATGAAAATAGGAAAAACAATGTTACTTACGCTCTTGAAGCAAATCAAGTGTTGTGAAAACCAGGTATACTTCTTAAAAAAATGTTCTGATGCAGACGTACAGCGCAGCAGTGAGAGGAGCGCAGCTTCGTGCTCCAGCGCTATGGAGAGAAAATCGAGACTGGCGGAGTCCCGCCTCCATTCCCTGTGCTACCTGGAACCGTCGGTGTAGGGGGGCCTCTGTCAATATTACAATCATCCAACACAAGACTGTTTCTCCACTTGTAACAAAGGAAGGCAAGTCAGTGCTTATAATAACGTTTAGATGCAATGAGACGGATGCAACAAGTATAGACAAAAGCGTGTAGTTCCTGACAGAAATAATCAGCAACTAATCACTCTGTACACATATTAATGTCCGCTAGGATTAGTTTCTTCGATTATCCTCGTAGCTGTACAGCGGCTTCTTACCATATACTACAGAACAAGACTCATTAATAGTGCCGTAAAAATAACGATGTTTTAAAGCGCATGCGCGCAGACATACCGTGAGAGGCGATATTACTCGAAACACCACAAAAACGTATTCTGTTGTCAGGTTAGCGCGATTAATGTATAGTGTGTAGCATGCCCAGGTTAACTAGTTCATGTCTTTTCAAAAATAGCTCAGTATATAATTTAGAAATGCAGCTATACGAATAACAATAATGATAATAATAATTAATAATATAAAACTGTCACAAAAGTATTATATCCATAGTGGTCCAAGGGGTTGCAGTACTAAACTGGGGGATGCAGTTGCATTTCAACAGTGTGTATGTGTATGTGCGTGTGTGTGTGTGGGGAGGGTTGTCTACATTCTGATAGAACCTGTTATTTTGACATCGTGAGGACTATTTTTTTCAGTCCCCATAAAGGGAAATTAAACATTAAGAAATGCTTTAACTGCGATCAAAAAACTAAAAATTCCAAAGAAGGTTTTTCCCTGAGACATGAACTGACTGTCCCTGCAAAGATATGAGTATGCAGACGTGTGTGTGCGCGTCTGCGTTCATGCGTGTGTGCACGTGTGTGTGAATTTTAGTAGAAAGGATGGATGAATGGATGGATGGATAGGACATACACCATTCATTTGGCCACATGATTTAAATCACTTTGTACTGGCCACGCGTACAGAGGCAGGACTCAAAAAGATCGGCTGCTGTGGTGAGTGATGCTAACTCTCTACACAGGAATAAGCGGAACAGCACATCCAGGAGCTCCTCTACTCACACTGCGGTGCGGATGCAAGCGAAAACGTTTCTGATGCAATTCGAGAGACTTTTTCATAAACACACGTCTTCTCCTCTCCAAAATTAAAGAGTTTAAAGTCCATTTAAGTTTTTAATGATTATTAAGTGCCCATAGACTTGGAAAATTCTTTACTTTTTACTTACATATTTTTAAAGAACCTGTTGTACTGTATAAGCAGATCTGTTGTATAAGCAGTGAATCATTGATCTAAGTACCAGTCACATATTGCATGTCAAACTACACATTACAACATTAATCATCTGCATCTTTTTTCAGTCTAACAGTACTTAAACACCACCCTTGGAACCCTAGACGAGTTTATTTCACAGCATATACTTAAACACCATACTTAGAACCGTAGATGAGTTTCTCTCACAGTGTATACTTAAACATCATACTTAGAAGCCCCCACTCCCCTAAGAGTGGGCTGCGGTGGTTAGCACTGTCGCCTCACACTTCTGGGTCCAGGGCTTAAGTGTCTGCCAGGGCTCCGTGTGTGGAGTTTGCATGTCCTCCCTGTGTCATCGTAGGGTTTCCTCCGGGTACTCCGGTCCGCCGTCCTACAGTCCAAAAACATGCTGAGCTGCCAAGTTGCCCATATGTGTGAGTGTGCCCTCTGCTAGGGTGATAGCCCTAGGCTCTGGCCCAGAGGTGGAGATTTCAGGTCCAGAGAGTACAAATCCAGACCAGGATTTTGTTTCGACCAACCAGTTGATCATAAA
>JABFDZ020000040.1:9258086-9268658 GCA_019775955.2 Pollimyrus isidori | reverse complement strand
CCCCCCCCCCCCCCCCCCCCCCCCCCCCCCCCCCCCCCCCCCCCCCCCCCCCCCCCCCCCCCCCACACAAAAAGGTCCATAAGAGGAGCTCTTGGAAAGTCTTGGAACGCTGTCAGATGAGCTTTGCCAAAAAGCCCGGCTGCCTTGAGCAACTCTAATATGCAGAATATTTGGAAAAGCAAGCAGAAGGAAGAGGGTAGACAGTGGTTTGGAATCTGGACATTTATAAGAGTAAACATGTCTATCTGTGTGGCCTTATCAAAAGGCTGAAGTCTCGAAGCAGTTGTGATTATTCTGGCCTCTTACCTTCGACTTCCCGCATTTGCGAATGGAGTTTCCTTGGATGCGGGGCAAAGAAAAAGACAGATAGAGAATCACAACCTCAAAACATCATCAGAATTCTGGCTGCACACAGGCAGACATCTTTGATAACAGCATTAAACCTGCGTTGTACTGCCCTGCCCCTGCAGGAACGCTTCCTGGACAAATTAGGTTTCATTTACATCACATACATAAACAGTACATGGCATTACAAAACAGCTCGCTATAAACTCATACTCGTACATAAAGGGACAGACGCTAAAATTACCGAACCGTCTCCTTGTCATCAGTAAAGTCCCACCCAGCTGTAAATAACCAACTGCAGACTCACCAGCAAGCAGGAGGATTGACAGTAATACAATGATCCCAGCAAAGACCAGGCCTCCAATGCGTAGCGTTCGATAGTCTGTAATACACAAACTACATACTCAGGACAAGACGAGCGTCACTGCACCCGCACACACCGAGATCGCATAGCCATAGCCGGTGAGAGTTCCTGTGCTAAGTTACAGACAAAACATGCAGATGGACAGAATCTTATCTGCTCAGTTTCTTAAAAACAATGTTAATGTTTAAAAGGAACCTCTGCCCTTTCAGCGAGAAGTTGATAAGTGGATTTAGGTCTCACCAAAAGGCCATTTATCAGCGGATTCATCCGAGTAGCTACAAAATTAGCTAGTTTTACTCTCTTCTAGTCCTTCGGTTTTTGTACTGCAAAGAACCCCAACAGGAAACGGAAACATACCGTACACAAAGTTTGCATCTAGGTCCATCTTAGGGGTCGCTGAAAAGAGAAGCATTACAGTTTCTGAATAAAATTATAAACATACTGAAAGTTATAATGTAAAGATGGCCAAACATTTCATTTCCTGCAAGTTACTCTGCAAATCTAACTCTGTCATTCATATATAATTATTAAACAAGGCAGGATTATTCTATTCCAACTATGAAAAAAATGAAAGATACGTACTGGATCACAAAGCAGCTCATTCATGCACATCCAAAAATTCCGAGTGGCCTACGGTTACCATTGCATCACGAGAAAATGTGTTTTTTGAGCCAAGAGCACCTCAAATGTCTCTTTGGGCAAGGGTAACACAAGGTGAATTTTACATTTACCAAAACCAATTACTTTCAGAATATCTGGATTCGTATCAAAATAGCACAAAAAGGTGTCTTACTTGCAGAGACTATATAGCCTATGACAAATTAATTTTCACTTAATCCCACGCCCACACACAGTTTATATGAAAAATATTTTCTAGTGATCTACCAATAAAAGTATACAAACTTTTAAATTAAAGGTCAATTAAAGTCAATGAATTGACTAAAGGAGACGTTTGTTTAGCTAGTTCCGTGATGGCAGCAGTCGTCAGAAAACCGGTATAAGAGACTAATTAATTCAGTGGAAGTATATAATTACGAAAGATTCATTCCGTTTATCTGGAAATTCCACGGCAGGTCGCAAAACGTATAAACGTAATCAATTAAAATAACCGGTCAAGTTTGCACCAGATGTGGGCAATGGGACTTAAAGGGAGTGGATTTTTTTATGTATATAATAGTATAATAGTTCCGGCTCATATTCGTATTTCAGGTAAATAGACTACAATGCATTCCAAAAATATTACTATATGTATTATTAAATTTAAAACGCGTGTTTTCTAACTAAAGGGTGGACTAATTTCTTCACATTTTCCCAGCATTCCAATCCAGACGTAAGACGTACGATTTCGAAAATAACTGATAAAAGACATTTTATTATGAAATTCAATGAATGGATCCAATGCACCTAATGAGGGAAGCTGGAGACCGCACGCCAAGAAATGCACGTATCACAGAGATATTACGTAACCGGTTATATACTGACCTGTTCTAGCATTAATTCGATCGGCATCTTATATAAAATGCATAAACTTACCCGCATTTCGCATTTAACGGATGGTAGATCCGCAATCTGCCAGTGCGACATGAATGGCGGATACAGCGGTTTACGATCATGTACCAGTCAGCCAGCGGCGACATTGTTCATCCCACATATAATACTACTACATATTTGGCGCATATGACAGATGTTTAAAAATGGACAGCCAGCTTCGTCCTGAAAAGCGAGGGCCATCATTTGATGTCACTCGTGGGCTTGTGAGGTCTTTCAGGATGGTGTATGGACCTGGGCTGGGGCTCTCCTGAATACCGCTGTAATGTCGGCGTTTGTCCGCCAGGTCCCATATTTTTATTGTTGAAAACCCATACACGTTTTTATAGTGACATTTTCGTGTTCTACACAGACACTACAGATAGCAGTGAAGTAAAACAAGAAGATAGAGTTTGCTTCATTTGGCACGCCTCTCCATAGTCTCAACATGATTATGTAATGATTATGAAGCTTAAATGTCATTTATATGGACGATTCGTAATAGACTATTAACCATCTATCCATCCATTTTCCAACATTAATTCGATTAATGCAAAGATCATTCTACGCAATTACCCACGTACTTCTCTCTAAAACGCAATTAACACAAGACCACGCCATCAAATCGGGTTTATTCATCCGTACTTTAAAAATAATACTGTTCGCCCATTAAGTCATTGGTGTTTGGTAGATTGAACCGACGGAAAACACAGAGAAATGGAACTTAAACACCCATACTCCGAAACGCATATTTAAACCGCATGGCTACCTTTCCCTGCTCGGGCTGTGTCAACACAGAAATTGCATACAACATTTAAATACAGTAGTGTTTAGGAGGGAAGACGAAAAAAACATCTAGGAAATAACATAGGCTACTTCACCCCAAACCAAAAAGTAGCCGACCGCGGTGGGTTATTTTATTGTTGTTGTTATGGGGCGTGTACTCTTCGTACAAGTTATACAACCTTTCCACAGAACTAAACCAATTTCGTCACGTTTTTAATAGTATTGCAAACGGCTTGCCTACCGCTTTAGGTAATAAGTTACACAACCCCTAGACAAAATAGATTGTTTCTCACTCACCTGCTTCAGACATGTTGAATCTCCCGTTAACCTGCATGAAATAAGCAACAGCTCAACAACAAGCTTCACTGTTAACTCTTTCTATCAATATCGCTGCTGTCGGACGATTTAAGGGACAAAAAAGGGCACCGACAGTCCGCTCATGATGCCACGCCCCTTCGGTTCCCTTCAAGCAGATACACTTCAGCGTAGTACTCAGGTATGGGGGAGGGGCGGGGGGGGTGTTTTTACCCGATCGTATCTAAAGAGCCACAATCAGTGACATAGTAAGACCTATAGTTTAGTTTCATAACAATCGTGGCATGTATCCATATTCACTGTTTCTATTATGTTACACTGCGATTGTACGGATGAATAATTAAAATTATAAAACTTATTGGTTATAAAGACAATAAAGTTGACCCATGAGCCACATGACAATTAAGCATTTCAAACCAGAGACAGATTAAATAACAAAAATTAGGCTACTGGCTACGCACGTGACATGTGGATCTCGGGAGATATTTTCAGAAATACTCATGTTAAGGTCCCGTTAACACTGGAATTCCCATCCGGGAATTTTATTTACTCTCCATCCATGTTGCAATATTGCTTCATTACATTAAAAGTTATCATCCCATGCATTTCTCATTTCAAATCGTAATGCAAAATTGCCAATAAATGTTATAAATGTATTTGCACCCCTAGAAACGCAACATGACATTCCATTACCTATAGAAATAGTTTGGGTATCAGGAAACTTTAAGAACATTAATTCACCATCCATGTTACTTGTTTCGGGGTGGGGGTGGGTGTGAAGTCTATCCCGAAAACCATAGGCGCAAGGCAGGGAATAACCCAGGACGGGATACCAACCCATCGCCGAGGGGACACACCATTCACACTTAGGGCCACTCCCATTGAACTAAGCTTGTTTGTATACTGTGCAGGGGGACGCCGGAGATTCCGGACGAAACCTCACGGGAACAGAACATGCAAACTTCACATATACGGTGCAGGGGTGTGGGATCGAGACTGCTGTCGCCGGATGTGTGTGGAGACCGCGCTAATCGCTGCTGCCAAAACCACCCTGCTCTGAGAGATGAACATCAAGGGTTCCAATCAACCTCTAAGCCAATTTCGGACGTCCCAAAATTTAATAATTAATAGATATGGAACAATCGGGTAGAGTAGCCGATCTCCACCTTTGCTAAAAGGCCACACCCCTCTGGCTGGTTATCATGCGAAATTATATCCTCCACGTATGATCCGTTTTCTTCGTGTGACAGCGATCGTTGGCATATATGACGGACCAATAATTTTTAATTAATAGCCTTATACCACAATGTCTAGAGAGTACGAACGAAAATCAAGAAAGAAAACATACTTTCTCCAAGAATACACAACCCATGTAGGGAGAAAACGACAACGATTCTCACGTGGAAAGGCATGCAAAGCATGTTTCTGTACCAGAGCTTCTGGTCTTCTTGCAAATGCGGCATGGCTTGCAAGCCATGCGATTTTCTATGTAATGCGAAACTTGTGCGGACGTTTACTACGCACAATGGACAAAGGAGCTGATTCTGTCAAATACTAAGGTTCCAAATATTAAGGAAAGCGGTTCAGTTGTCCCATACAACATGGTGCCATCAGTAATAATTTATGTTATGAAAAGTAATACTATACGCCGACCTACCTGCTTAGAAGCGTATACGTGCAAATCAACTGCTCTTCAGAGACTTGCTGTAGACTACAGCTTTAGGGCAACTTAAGTGCTGTCAGCTTGTCCGATCAGAAGGGCAAGGCGGACGTGATGCGGCCCCACCCACCAATCTCTCAGTTTCTTTCATAAGGTAAATACACCGACAGTGTTGTGCCTGCAAAACGCAACTTTATTACCCCATAAAGAACGGCCTTCAGCACCAATAAAACTCCGACAGTGACCCTTAGGCAACACTTACAGGCAAATTGAAATAATGTATCGGTACGTGTCCTGTAATGCGTGAAGTGCAACTTTGTAGAAAAAAACACGATCTATTAAAACCACAATTTCAAAGCACTGCGCGTTTAACATCATTATATAAGGCAGAATAATTTTCTTTAAAGTTGTGGCAAGATATAATTTATGTTACATGCGTGTTCATGTGTTTGTACCCCGTATTATAAATAAAGCGGTTTACAAGACATGGTACAGTATGTCATATTTAAAATATTATACATTGCTGGTAGGCTATACATAATACACAACAACGACAATAATAATAACATAACAGTACCAATTCCTGTAACTCAAATTAAGGTAAAGTTATGTATTTCTGAGTGCATTTTCTGTTAACAGCCATATTTCTTAGGCAACGACGATGTTACGTAACCCACAGGCATCGATCTTGTTTAATATTATATTATCTTGTATGTAATATTGAAGATAAACGTTTATTGACCTACATACGAACCACGTGATTACAACCAAGACGCATTTTTTTAAGAGCAACTATAATTTGGTATTTCCATCCGATCGCGGGGTATGCGAACCTGGAATTGGGAAAAAAAAACCAGAAGATAACAGTAGATTGTTTTTAGCTACGCTTAAAGAAACATGCATAAGGATGATCTTGAAGCATTTGAGCACCATCTTACGCGTTTAATCGGGCATCAATGTGTGGGATTTACTGCAATGCAAGCACACCTGCACTTGCGTAGGTACGGAATTCGGCTTATTATGTTTCCGTAGATTTTACTCTGGATCTCACAGTCCATGCCTGAGGTGCATCAGTGACTCTAATTGTGGCTTTCGTTCGTCCTTGCGTGTGTGAGCCTGTCAGGTTCTCGGTAACAGCAGCCATTGCTGATGTTGTTGACGGAAAAGGTGAGATATTGTAGAACTGTAATAAACCTCAGTGTGTACAGGGCTGCTAGAAGTCCAACAACGAACTCTGCAAAAACGTTTTGGCACGTGATATAATAGGCTACTTCAGAGCATTGTTATGAAGCTCCCAACGTTTTGAACAGTTTAATTTCATAACATGATTAATGTAGGCTATAGCCTACACTGGTTTCAGACATAAGTGAGTTGCCATAAATCTTGTGTGTTGTGATGTGGCACAGAGTCACGCTAACATCACAAGAGCTCCTGAAGTGAACACAGTATTTATTGTTTGTGAAATAAATTCTTCAACACAGTAATACAATATGAATGCTGTAAATTTCCTCTTTGCTTACTGCTTTAAATACACAATTGTACTATAATGAAAGGTAAAGAGTTTTGCATCTTCATACTGGAAGAGGTGGACAATTCCAATCCAGAAAGTAAAAATCCACAACAGGATTTTGTTTCAACTGTCTTGTTAAGCACTGAACGGGTTGGGTGAAACCTTTTGTCTGGATTTTTACTCTCTGGACCTGAACTGTCCACCTCTGCCTACTGGATGGCATTATTTAAAATTGACAGACTACTGCCATGTCAGTGGATATGTTTGCCTCTGAAAGTCACCTGACTTTCTGAAAAAAAAGTTCTCTCA
This sequence comes from Pollimyrus isidori, assembly GCA_019775955.2. Taxonomy (NCBI): domain Eukaryota; kingdom Metazoa; phylum Chordata; class Actinopteri; order Osteoglossiformes; family Mormyridae; genus Pollimyrus; species Pollimyrus isidori. The sequence goes on along the minus strand of JABFDZ020000040.1, from coordinate 9,261,842 downwards.
TTTCAAGAGGGCGTGGAGACAGAGGCTGCATATTAAGGGAACTTAGCAGTCCCCAATTACACACACACACGCGCACACACACACACACACACACACAATAAAACCTGTCATCTTGACTTTTAGATATCCGTGTGTAGTTTTGTACAATTTAATTCTATATTATTGTATTTACAAACTATATATATGTATAGGCCTATGAGACTGCAGAATAGAACAGTTCTGACAAAGATTATAACAGTGACCACGGAAGTGAAGAGAATATCACACAGTAAAAGTAACAAAAATAAAATCAGCTTTTAAAATCACAAGGAGGAACTCATCACAGTACAAGGTTTTGTGAGCCTGAAGATTCGAGACACTCTACTACATCGTCACGGGTTAACAAAGGCAAACCACAGAGAGACCAGTGCACAGGATACAGATGGGAAGACATGGTCACTGGTAACAGGACATGTGGCTAGACCTGTATTTACACAGCACGTCTCGCAACCAAATCCCCCGGATCCATTCCCCTTGCTCCCGATGCCTTGCCAGGACATCGTTATTGGTCTTGCTTCGGGGGCAGATAGACGCGAGTCTTCAGTCTGTAAGATGACAGGCAAGGCAGGGAATAAATATGATTTTGCTGATAAATGTAGAACCATTGCACATTTTCCATGATCGTGAAGGAGCAGGCTTGTTAGCTATATAAGGAATATGGCCGAAAACGGCACAAGTGTTAACAATGTGTCGCTATGTCAGCGGCTGCACTGACCAATTGCTTATGACATTTATATACACATAGTTATCCTTAAAACAATTCACTAATATCAAAATTGCAGCAGCTGACGACTGTAGGCAGCGAAATGATTGAATGACATTTTTTGAATGGAGCTTGGGAAGCGTAAAAGGTGGGATCAGCAACAAGAGAGACAGAAGAGGAAGAGCTTCCTAAGCTACATCACAAGGCTCCAAGAGATCTGTTCACGTAGGTGTTAGGAAGCAGGTGGTGTGACGGCTAAGATGCCGAATTTATAATGAATAGTCCGCGGGTTCCGGCCTCAGCAAGGGCACCGCTGTTGATCTTATCAAGGTCCTTCTCGAGCAGTGTAGCATAGACAGCTGACTTTTGACCTTTCAAGCTACACGATTTACTGTGGACGGCAGCATCTGCTACATAAATAAGTATTAGCATTCCCACACTGGCTGGCTTTAAGAGTGTCAAACGACACCAAGAAAAGTACACTGAGTCAAAGGACCTACAAGAAGCTGGGGTTGGGTTTAAAGAAAAAGACTGACTGTGACTGACTCACCCATGGATTAAAGTTTTCCGTTGCTATTAAATTTCCGTCAACCAAGTGCGCTAAAGGTTAATATTAATAATGAGATTTACTGGGGGGGGCGGCTATTCAAGCTTTGGCAGACAAAGTCTGGAAAAGCTCTTTTTATGTGGTTTAATTACGATTCTTCCTAAAAATAGTAGCTAAAAATAGTTGCTAAAAAAGTTCTGAAAACAGTGGAGGAACCCATTGCTTAGATGGATAAAGAAGCCTAAACTCCATAGCAGAAGATTCAGGACAGCGGCTCCGATGTCGCTCTTGCTGCCAGAGCTTATGCTCCATTAAAAATAAATAAATAACAGCAGTTCTGAAGTCCGTTTTCTTGCTGTTAACAGAGGAATGGCGATGGGAAGCCATTCCCATCTTGGGATTTTTCAGCCTGCTTTAAAATGAGTTTAGGCTATTTGTACACGCAGCCTATATAAAGCCATATTTTACAGGGCCTGGACCCCTGGATTCGCACCACTGGCGCGCCTCAATTTGCTTTTGGGTTTGTCAGCATGGATGCGCTTCTGTTAAAAAAAGGCACACGCGTGTCGGGCATCGAAACAACAATGAAGAATGAGTGGATATGGGCTTGGCTAAATGAAACGGGCGATAATGGCAAGCCATTTAGTTCATGGGGCAAAAAGACGAAAATGGCAGGTGTTCGATTCTGTGTGGTTTCCCATTAAAGAACAGTCTATGGCAATGGCTTTTTTTCTTGTCCACTGTCGTCTATTACTAAAACTTAAAATAAATCTGCACTGAAAACATGATATTTCATCATTTATAGCCAATTGTCAATAGTAAAGTCTTGCCTTAGCTTGAATTATTGTTACAATTACGTGAATATAATTAGGGATAATGGACAACACAGTGTTGAAGATTTAATGCATGGCCGAGGCATTATGGACCCGCGACGCAGAGCATTTGGTTTTAAAAAAAAATATATATAAAAATTTCAGTCAGATGATTTAAATTTTTTTTTGCTTTAATCCATGCTCACCTGTACAGGTCACTTCAGTTCTCCGTTTTAGGGGCATCTTTCCCTAAATGGCGAAAGGATGTATTAAGTAGAGTAACATTCGATTTGTTAAAATGAAGAGCGGCCAGTTCACATTCCCCGGCAGAGAGCTCTCTCTGTCCACATGAGTCATGGGTCTTGGCCCAATGGCACGTTTCTGTTCCCTGATTGATACCAGGGAGGTTGCCAGGCGCAGGTGATAGAGGGGGCAGTCTATCAAAGGGCCTAGTGTGAAGGATGACTGACGATCCTCTCACCCTTGGAGATGATCAGGTTCTCTGCCTGTGCTTCTTCATCCCCTGGGGTCCTGGAAGCAGAGATGCAGGGATTGGGGAATGGGGTAGCGCTATGGAGTTTAGCATCCGACGGCTAAAACGGCAAATATTTTTGATTTATCTGTGCGTCTGGGAAGGCGGAGTCACCTGGGCTTCTGGTTCAAACTGCAGCGACACCTTCGGCCTGGAAAATACAGATTCTTTGAGAACAGCCTCCCCATGTGGCATCGTTTAAACCGGTGCTTCCCAACCCGGTCCTTGGGGACCCACAGACAGTCCACATTTTTTGCACCCCCCCAACTGAACTGTCTTAGAGGGAGGAAAGCGAGGACCATTCCGTGGGTCCCCAAGGCCCGAGCTGGGAAACACTGGTCTAGACAATCAACTGTAAAGTTATAGTGTTTGCTGCTCTTCCTGGGTGGACATGCATTTCATAGCCTTTAACATTCATGCCCTTTCCCTCTAAGGCTATCTGTGTCCTGGGAATGGCAGCGAGATGGCCTACTGAGGATGAGCAGGACGCCCAGGGCGAAGAGCACCACTGCAAACACCAGTCCTCCAATCCGAAGGCTTTCATAGTCTGCAAGGAAACAGAGAGACGATCTTTGCATCGCTGCATGCGAACGCAGCTCCAGCTGGCACCACATATATGCATCATGCCGTAATCATGGAACCAGAGCAAATATTCAGGGTCTTACCATAGTCGAATGGGTCTACGACCTTCTCATTGTTCTCTGCTGAACACGATGTAAACAAAAGACAAAATTCATGAATAAACAGGAGGTATTAGATCAATCAATGAAACAAACATCTTTATTTAAGTCAATCTTTATTTATAAAGCACATTTTTGACCCCCAGCTTTACAAAGTGCTTTACAGACATTTTAAAAGAAAAGGAAAGAAAAAGAAATAAATTGAAATAAGAAACATGAAAAATAATAATTTCCTTCAAACAAACAAACAAACAAATAAATAAATACGACTTAAAATGCTGGACAATCCATGATCTCAGTGGGGGACTTTAACCCCTATCTGCCTGGGGGCTCTAGCCCCTCCCCCCTCACAGGGGACTGTAGCCCCTACCACACTGGGGCCTCCAGCCCCTACCTCACAGGGGACTCTAGCCTCTACCACACTGGGGCCTCCAGCCCCTACC
>JABFDZ020000040.1:9239165-9255737 GCA_019775955.2 Pollimyrus isidori | reverse complement strand
CCCCCACCACCACCACCACCACCTCCCCACAAAGCACGATGACGTCGTGTACCGTCAGGGAGGAATCCTGGGAGTGGCACCGTTACCCATTGCAAAAATATTTTCAAGACACAAAGATATATATATAAAATACTTGATCTGCATTTTAAGCTGAGCTTCAGTTTACTAGAAATTTGCTTGTATTTAGATTTTTTATGGAATAACAGTGAGAACCTCTTTTGTCCTAAATGGCATGATTTAGGGCACCCCAGACCACCTGGCTGTGCCTAAGAATAATCACCCCTCTCCCTCTGGCACTGGTCACTCTACCTTATTTTTATTTATATATTTATTGTCAGCTGACACTATTTTTTTCCACCCTTTCTGCTGCTGCATTATTTATCATTGTTTACATGCCCAACGCGCTTTCCAAATACACCCTTGAGTTTGTCCTCCCCACTTGGCACCGCCCTTTGTTCTGCCCTGTAAACCACTGTGAAAACTCTCCTCTTGTCAACTTCCGTCTGTCTGCCGTGCCGTGGTGCTGCGGGAATGTTATTTTGTGCCGCCGTACGCCGGCATGTGAGTGGCACGGCTGAAAAGCTCAATCTGATTCGATGACTGAGGCACCCTCTGTTTCTGTTTGCGTTTCTTTGTTTCTTTGTTCCTTGGCAGCGGCCTGATATCAGACACAGTGACATGAAGAGAAGATGAAAACGTCCACGTGCGACGCAAACAAAACGCGCTCCAAGCCTATTCTGAAAGATATTATTATTATCATTGGGAAAGATGGGATATAGGGGGGCCAGGAATGAAACCTCTCGTCGTGGCTGTAAACGAAATGCGGATTTCAGCGTCCTTCTTACTCATTTTGCCCGCTCAGTGAATCCTTTTCTTCCGCATGCTGTCAGCGTGACTCCTGCAAGCGTTTGCGCAATTTATAACTCTGGCTCCTTGCGCCCTACTTTCTGCTTCGCAGTTTAATTTAACCTGCTTTTTTTTAAACTACACACAGATAGCAAAAACACGATAGTAAGAGCTCTGTTAGACTTTGTATACGCGGTCTAAATTATGCACACTGAACATGCACATACAACGAGATGATATGAATAATTGATTCTCTTCTATCAACTACAACAGAGAAAGAAAAAGTTATTAGCTAGAGGTATGTACAAAAAAAGAATATAGGATGATCAGCCAATACATGTAAAGATTGGGAGATTGTCTACGGGATTTTATTGTTCATTCAGTGTGATACAGAAGTTTCGAACTTCCATAAGCAGTGAATCATATGCAGTGAATCGTATACAATGAATCATATGCAGTGAATCGTATACAGTGAATCATATGCAGTGAATCATTTTGTTCCTTGCTAATCCAAGCGCTTCACTGTCTGTGCATAGCTGTCCTATTGAGTCGTAGCTTTTTATATCTTAGCTGTTACCTATCTAGAGCATCGCTAATTCCCCATGGCCAATGTTTTGTTACTGTTTCTGAAAATGTTTCCCGTGAATCAAATTGCGACCGTGGCGGGACCCGTGTCAAGACTCCCGCATCGCACGTGGATAAACAAGCGTGCACACAAACACACCGATGTAACTCATGACAGCCGGAGATGGCAGCGATGGCACTTACCAGTAACATACACTAGGAGCGAACAGAGGAGGATGAGAAAGGTTTCCATGGCAACTGCCAAGATACAAAAAGAGTAAAATCAGAGGGTCACCTTTACCAATACATACACATACCACATACAAACACATACACAAGCGTACAGAAAAAAAAACCCCACAAAATGTCAGCAGTAACATGACACATCTAACAGTCTAATCTGCCTTTTTTTCTGCAATGTTCCTGTTTCCCAGCAGAAATGATGCATGTCTGGTGTAATTCTATAATGGCCAAGTACCCACGGTGTACTCAGCCCTAGTTTACCAGTTTAACCTTGATACCTCCTTTCTTATGTATTGCAGAACAGAGCATAGACCTATTTATTATTTTTTTTTATTATTGATTTACGTATGTATGTGGTGATAATCTACCAGCAATCGTACGATTTACATGGTAGCAACTGATAAAACCAGATTGAGACAATTGACCTAAAATGGCTTCTGTCTCCTGGTCACATAAAAAAATGTCCTGTCCGTTGACTAGACATCTTTGTACAAGGTCCTATTTATTGATTTTAACCACCCCCCTCCCCCCCTTTTTACATCTGCTTACATTTTTAAACCAGTCAACGTCGCCCTTCCCTCCCCCACAACTCTACTGCACTCAAGGAGAAAAATCCAAGAAGTTGCCAAACCAAGGCCGTCTTACATCGAAAAAACACATCACTGGACTGAGACCAACTGCTGCTCAGTTTATCATTCAAAAAAAAAAATCTTAAAGGGGTAGCAAGTAATTTCTTTTTGGCTGTAGAATAGAAATCCAATTACGTTTTAAAACAATGACAATTGTTGCAATATGTAACAATCATGACATATCAGGAATTGCAACCGTGAGCAATTTACATCTCAGCTTGTTCCAACCCACTGCTTATTCTTGTTTCGGGAAAGTGGAGCCCCCTTGTGCATGCATTGCATATTTGATGGCAGTTGTAACTATTTTTAACAGTAGGAGAGTCATTTAGCAAGAAAGTAAGTCTAGACACACTGTAACCCCGACAGTCTTCCTCAGATGAGGCTTCACACCTACAACTATGATCGAGTGTCGCTTCCTCATGTTTCTGAAGCTATTTTCACCAGCCCAGTTCTCTGTGTGTCACTGTGGATTCAATAAAGTTTTAACATGTATCCAAAACATCGAGCCTTAGGCTACAATAGAACCAAAGATCAATTTTGTGTCTTTATCTAAAACCTGAAGATTAAAAATTGGCCAAAGATAACTATACTTTAATGCATGATAATGTTGTTTGCATTCAAGTTTTTAGAATAATAATATAACAATAATCATCTATGGTGTTATCCTGATTTTTGAAAAGCAAACACGCATCCCCGTCCTCACTGTCACAATGTGATTTAGTGATTTTTTTTTCAGTTCGCATTTGCCTCCTGATCATGAAAATCAAATGAGTGACAATATGCACTCTAAATATTAACCAGAGTAAACATTTCTAAATTAATCAAAGACAGAGTAAAACCCATCAAATCTGCTTCTGCGTCTGCTACGATTTAAAAGCAATCAGCTGAACAGAGTCAAGAGCAATTTGGGTCTCTAGTCAGATAACATGAGTTTTCAGGCAGGACATTTCAAAACGTTTCCCACACAGCGCCACCTTGAGTCCAGCAATGTTATTACAACCTCGCTCATGGCACAGAGAGGACGTATCTTCTGCCGCGCCCTGTGGCTCTCAGTAAAAATGGCTTCCTGTGAATATTTATCCATCATCTGCTGATAAGGGAACGGACACATATTATTGTAATTTTGTTGTGGCTGCGAACAAACGTTTTATCCATTGTTTTGGGAGCCGCGTAGCCACTCGTCTTCACAAAGATAATTTCACGGAGCCTTTCTTTTCACTTCGGAATGATAGTGTGTTAAATCACTGTGGATGCCTAGGCCTCATGGGCTCAACCGCAGCCATTTCAAATCTACACAGCACTAAAAATGGGTCCCTATTATCCCTGCTCCTCTCAGTCTCCACTAAAGTAGGGCGTCCTTGTTTTGATAGTCGTGCTGTCTACACACAAGCCACTCTGGATCAACCACCCACTGCCTTGCCCCCCCCTCCAAGGGGCCGTGGCACGGCAGGGTGCGCGCAGATATCTGCCGAAGATTATCTCCCCCCTCCCGAAGGCCAGAGCCGCCAGTCCCAAACGGGCAGAAACTCCATTAAAAATGGCGCCAAGGAGCTCTCACTGCAATACGTTTTGATTCTTGTCCCTCGACCCCCACATACACCCTCCTCCCCAAAATGCCACACCCACCCTCGCTCCCCCAGCCCTGACCCTTATGATCTCCTTGGCTCGAAAGCATATCTTTATCTATGTGCCTCGAAGTTTAAAAATAGAAACATAGGAGGAAGCGAAAGAGATTCCGACAAGGAGACCCTCTTGTCAAGTTTACACACTACCCCTTAACCGGCATCCCATAATACTTCTTTATCGGCAGTAGCGGCATGAGATAAAAGCAGGAGACCGGAGGCCCTGTTTTAGATCTTGAAATATTTGCACGTTCATTCGTCTCCTGCCTACCAGGCCCGGCTATCACCTTTGTTACTCATATGACGGCACGGACCTTGAGGACAGAATTGTAGCACATAAAATCACGTGACTTGAGATTGAAAGGCAAGGACACCGAGATTCTCCGTGTTTTATATCTCTGTCAGTCCAGCTGGGCTTGAGGGACATGGCTACCTGCCGTGGCTCGTTTCACGAGCGATGGCGGCACCGGCGGCAGCCATGACATTCGTGTTTCTAAACAGAGCCGCAGTGTCATGATGGTGGGGTGTAAAAAAGCAGCACACGGCGGAAAACAACATAAACACTATGTGCAGATTATGTAAGAGTTTGGCATGGCAGGACACAGGGAACATAAGCAAGATGGTAACACCATATTTGTTGCCTTCACGGGAGGAATGCAGAAAATCGCCCATATCATGAAAAATCCAATTAGCAAAATATATGGATATTAAATCCAGCTTCTGTAAAGCTTTACTTGTAATACAGTGTGATATATAATGCAAAATTATACATTTGCATTGTATCCATTTCGTTCTTAACAGTAGGGTGAGTATTCTGAACATAGGGCACCTGGCAAAATCTTCAAGGGGCATTAATGTACTTAGAATGGTATCCAGTTGGGATCCAAGACATTGAGATGATTTTCTCAGAAAGCAAATTTTCAAAAAGTGTGCCATTTTAACAATACTCACCTAAAAGTAATATCCCACCTAATCCTTTCTGCGCACACAGTAATGATTAAGATAATTTCAGCCTCATATCAATTCTATAAATAACAAAAAAACTTTTTATACAGAAAAAGTGCACAATGGAAATGACCAATACTTTTTAACAATGACAGATGTATGTGAACAAAAGTAAAATAGCATTTGAAAAAGAGAATGGAGTGTAATAACATTAACAAACATTAATGTGCATAAAAATGATAATGTTAATGAATTTCGTTTAATGTAGTATAGGGAGATATTGATATATCACCACTGGCAGATCTTTAAAATATTTTCTCTGGGATGAAACCAGTGACCTTCCCAGCAGCAACCCCCTAAATGGAGAGAGAAAGCTTATGCGTGTCTCGGGAAGTGGCCCAGTTTACAGACCGCAGGTGGCGTCCAGACCGCAGGTGGCGTCCAGACCGCTTCACATGTAGTAATCGCATGTGATAGACAGGGGCAGAGTGGAAAGGGAGTAGGAAAGATCCAAGACCGAGTGATTTTTTTTCGCCACGCTTACGTTCTCGAACTTTTATTTAGTAGCCTAAAAGGCGTATTTTCCGTGGTACATTAGATTTTATGACCCAGCATCATCTTCTCCCTTTCTGTAAGAGCGTAAGTGAAAAAAGCGGAAGAGAAACTGATAAAGACACTGTGTAAAACATTCAGGAAATGTCAGGACCAGGGGTTATACTAAGAAGCTTTCAATCAAACAAACTTTTCTTTTGCTTGAAAATCAAGGAGATCGCGCTGTCCTTTCATGAGTGGGATTCTGATTATGCAGTAGCTGATATTAACCTTAGATTTCCATTAGAACCCGACAAACGCATAATGTGTTGACTTTCGCACCAATTAATCTCGGAATTGTTACTTTGGATAGGTATAACGCACATACAGGACTCACCTATCCCTGCAATCGAGAGAACTTATTCGATACGCTCGTCTAAATTGCAACGTGGGCGCAGCGACGCATATATTTTTAACTTCTTCCTCCAAAACGCATCCCAGAAAGCAAAGCGCATATTCGTTTTCGCAATGATCCAAGCGATACAAACTATCGTCAGAACAGCAAATATAAACGAAACGAACGTATGTTACTCCAAAAAGTATTTGTTTATATTCGAATTTTGTTTGCGTCGTTTCAATTTCTTTCAGATGTTATAAAGTAATTTAAAGAATTATATAAAAGCATATATTGTTACCAAATGGATGTAAATTCAAATATATTAATTTCAATTAGACAAGAACCATGTATTCCTTCACAATACTAAGCCATAAAAACGTCCCCAATGAAACCCATGCATTGCCACATCATAGGGACTCTAATCTCAACATTTCTAAGATTATATCTGTAGTGCCTGCAATTTTTTATATTAGATGAGAAATTCAAATAGGCGCAAGTAGTTTTTCCTCAAAAAAAAGGATTAAATCAAGACTGTGTCAGCATTTACACATCAACTAATGACTATTATATCTGAGTAGCCCAGTATGTCCAGAAAAGAAAACCAGAAAGCACACATGACTATCTCATGTACATGCAATGTAACATGCCTAAAATCAAAGGGATACAAAAATGCAAGAAATGGTCGGGATTCAAAGGGCAAGAGGAATGTCTTGTTACGTAAAAATTTAAAATGGTAGGGAAACGACTTTCATATCTCTGATCAGTTGCAGAGCCAGGTACACTGATTGTACACGCACGCACAAACACAGGCACGCACAAACACACGCACGCACGCACACACGCACGCACGCACAAACACACGCACGCACACACACACGCACGCACGCACGCACAAACACACGCACACATTTGTATCCCTATCTTTGTGGGGACTCTCCATTCTTTTTTATGGGGAAAACTCTGATCCCAACATGACCATCTTAACCACTACCCAACCCTAACCTTATCCATAAGTAACCAAACAAAATACGAATATTTTGAGAATTTTAGCTTTTTGATTGGAGTCACGGAATTTTAATAAAATTGAGTTTCCCCTTGTGAGGACCAAAAAATGCACAATATCAAAGTAACAGGTTTTTATCACATTGTGGGGCCATTGTGGGGGCAATGTAATATATACATGATCCACACATATACACACACACACACACACACACGCACACGCATGCACACAAACTCGTACAAACACAGACACATTTGTCACAGTTACATTAGTGGCTCCATTAACATTGTGGTAAATGTAACTGCTATTGATTTGCTTTTTCCATAAAATCAGAAGTCCGACAAAATGAAATATTCAGCAGTAAATCATGCATAATTCATTCATCCATTTTCTATATTCACTTGTCCAGAGTCCACCGTGGAAACCACTGACACAAAGCAGGGAATAACCCAGGATGGGGAACCAGCCCATCTCAGCGTACACTCACCATTTACACAGATGGGGAATTTGGCAGCTTCATTTCACCTTGGCATATTTTTCGACTGTGGGGGGCATCAGAGAACCGAAAGGAAATCACCGTACAGCACAGGGAGAACATACATCCCCAAACATGGAGGTATGGCAGGGACTCAAACCTAGAGGTTGGTGGTAGCAGTATTAACCTCTGCGTCACATGACCGCTGAAGCTGAATTATGCACATCAACCCAACAACAGAAAGATATGCCTCACAAAAGTGATATAGGCCTGTAAAATCTGAAGTCCGAAATTACATTCCTACTGACACATCCGTCCATTTTAGGAAAGCGTCGACATTCAGGGTCGCGGGAATGTGGACCTTCTCCTGCAAAGAATGCAATGTGACATGCGTCACAGGACGCCCCGCCTGTCACCGGGTCCCTCACACACCGAATCACACCTGCAGAGTTTTTTTTTGGAGTCAACAACTCATGCGAGCAGCATGCCGCTGGACCGTGGGAGGTAGCCAGGCTTCGTGGGGAGACGTAGAACAGGGGGGCTGCAGCCTGCTTCACACTTAAAACCCCTATGAAGTGACCTGCTTGCAGGTGACTCACCCTGCCCACCCCGTCCTCACCAACTCAGCCGCAATGACATTCATCTATCCAGTCACTCAGCATTTCTCTTTCTCTCCTAAAACCTCTAAAAAGGCTTCACAGACGTTACCCTCAAGTCATTCGAAGCTCAGTGACACATCTGATGCGACTTTCAGTCGGTTACGCCGTTTTTATCCACTAAAAAGCGACAATCCAGACATTCATGTGACGTGCGTGGCTGGTGATTTATCAGGTTTTCTTCTGCACTCCCAGACTCAATTGCATTCAGTCATTGGTCAAGAAGAAGGCAGAATAAAGAGATGAACTATGGGAGGAAAATGTGACATGCATGAGGAGCACATTCTGAGGTGGGGTTCAACATGCTGTTCCTGACGTGAGAATTACATGGAGCTGGATTACGGCGGGATTGACGTCGTAAGGAGCCCCCTTCATGGGCAGAGTTACACGATTCTAATTGGGTTGTCTTTCACCCAATTTAAAGCAGCTATTTAGAAAGGACGTGTTAAAAAGCCCTTTTCTGTGTGTATGGGAATACCACTGGCCCCGCATGTGGGCGGGGGGGGGGGGGGTTTAACGCAAGAGCTGGCAGTGGGCACTGTTGGGCACAGGCCCTGGGGCACCACCTGCGGCGCGAGCGTCTGTTCAGTGTGTCATTGTCTCACCTCCAAGGGTTGCGAGGGGAGACTGGATTTATTTTTTTTCCTCCACGCTTACGTTCTCGCACCTCTATTGGTTTCGTCAAATTCTCAAATATCCACCGGCCATATTGTCTCATCGCCTCCGTCTGTTCTTGCTCCTCTCCCTGTGAAGATGCTTCATTGTTCATCTGCGTCGCATTAACAGATAACTACAAATGTTAAGAATCCACTGATGCGAACCACGACGAATTGAAGTACAGTAGTATGATGAGGGACCGTTTATTTGTCCACTGAATGCACGCGAATCACTTCAGTACAGAATAATATAAACAACCAGCAAAAGTCATTAAAGGAACAGCTGATTAAAGCTAACTGAAGATTATATTCCTTTTTCTCATCATGTTGTTTTCTGAAAACGCAAAAATTAAAATGAAATAAATAAAGATAGGACATGATCACAGACGCTAAATTATTTTCTGGGGCAAACCCCAGACTAGCATCCTTAGACTAAAAGGAACGGCGAGTAACCATGACAACGAGGCGTACAGGGCGGGCGCCCTGGCAGACGTGCTGGTGCCTTCTCCCGTACTCCAGGGTGTTTCCATAGCAACCCAACAAGTCAGGTGACTTCCACTACCAGTGCCAAATGGCTCACAACCTTGTTATTATTTTTAATCGAGTGCAGCGATGGATTTTTTTATTATTAGTGAATTAACACAGAGACATGTAGCACATTTCCTAAGTGATAATATTCTTATACTATTCCTAAAAGTGTAATAATAATAGCCAATATGTGTAATTAAAATGCAAATAGTTTTAACGATAAAGTAAAGTAATAAATACACGGATGTAAGCCATTTGGTGAACCCCCACGAGACAAGAGAAGACGTCGTGATGGGAAAAAATAAGGGGTGAAATTGTAGGTAATAACATTCTGGGTATATAATACATGAGTAATATTCAAATGATTGAACATAAAGAACTCTGTTATGTTAAATGACGAAGGAAACACCTCTGACTACTCGCTGGCGAAAAGCGCGCTCATAGTTGTACTTGCGTCCCGCGCTGCTCCCTAGCTCTGCTGAAACCGTATTGTTGCATTCCATTACAGATAGGAACTTACAGTAGGTATGAAATAAAACCTTTCAGCCACATTCATCATATAGCTTTTCAGGCATATGTGCAACTACTGAAATGTATGATCATTACTTCATAGTATTCTTGATTTATCTTATGATACAGCCTATGAAAGAACATTTTTATTTTGGTTACTATGAACATCTATTGCATATATTAAACGATTTAAACCGCAAACATGGATACGAATGAAGTGATGTGACGTCTGATCAGTTCGTTCGTATTTGATTCAGCAAACACGCATTTCACCTCACGTTCAGTGGTCGCCATCTCCTTGTCTTTCCATGGCACCTTCTGCCTACGTGCATATCTCAAGCGTCACTCTCCATACCTGTAGATTCTTACAGATTTCAGCGCCACGTTGTTTACATACCAAAAGTATCAGTGGCAAAAGAGACCTCTTTAACTGACACACCGGAATCATCCCATAGCTTAAATTTATAAGGCTTCCGTGTACATGACAGTATGGTTAACAGTGTTAAATAATCAGTCGGATAGTTAATGTGTGTATGTCAAAGAAATGCATAAAGCAACTTAAATCCACACCCCCAACAAAGACTCAAATTCAGACAGCATCGCTTCTTTACAAGAATAGGCAGTGGAATACAATGAGGACACACCCTCGTTTTACGCACAAACCTTACGATTCAGAGCAAGTGCCCAAAAGTCAAAAACTTCTCTTTGATATATTTTAATTCCCGAGGTGCAATGCATTTGCAGCAAGAAATACAATTATTCTAAACAGTAATGGAAATCGCTATGTCTTTGTTGATAAACTTGAGCTTTGCATGCATCACCATCATTTACATTTGCTATAAACCTACACATGCATTGAATAAATTTGCACTGACGTTCAGCTAAGCATTACATGTATATTTAATAAACGATTCACCACTGGCTCCTTCCATACTATGAGGCAGCACGAAGGTGGTTCGCTTTGATGAACAATCAACATCTTTCCACTATACTCCCGTCTACTCGATAGACAGACTCACCTACTACGCAAAAAACTACGTGCGTATTAAATGACTTTTTTTTTTTTATTCAAAACGCCATCAGTGCAACACAAAAAGCGACTCGTACAAACTGCATTTGCTCAAATAAAACACGAAATGAAAACTTATTTTCTTACCTTTCATTCGCCTTGCTATTACACGGGCGTAAAAACTATATCAACACTGAGAGTTATTTAAATTAATTACAGCACTGCTTTATTAAACTAATTTAGTATTTAATCTTCTCGGTATTCTCTGTATACTGTGCTATCCACGCCCTACTCTTTAGAAGTTGTCTCTCTAGGTTGGATTCTCAGAGAAAAAGACAAAAACACGTGGGTGTCCTTCTCCAAATGAAATGCAAATCAGATATCTTTCTTTTTTTGACAATAGATAAAAAAGTTGCGTTTTTAAAACGGTCCTGAACGGAGCATCTAAACACGCGTCCCTCTTCCCTGCGTTAACGCCTTTCTTTGAGCGCCTTTGCCCGTCTCTCGCTCGCTCGTAGTTAATGCCCGCCTCACCCACTGATGGACAAGCAGAGGTCATCGGTGCAAGGGTAGGTAATCGCGCATTTGGCTTTGGGCCTGAGGCAACAGGCAGCCCAGTGTTTTATCTCCACTATGAAAGAAAAAAGAAAAAATATATATAAATGTATGGTAATAAATAATAACTGTTAGGATGACTGCCCTTTCACACATTCTATTAATAATTTAATTTTTATTTAATATGCTTATTATTTAGATCAATATTACATAGTCATGTAATATTAATGCATAAACTGTAAGTTTTTACAACCATAATAAATCCATTCGTGTGACATTTGTGTTAATATTTTCCTGACACTTTTCCTTATACCTTTAGGTACCTTCATACAGCCGGAAAAATGACTGGAAAATCCCTCCCCAAAAAGAGGCAATATTCAGTTTATTAATGAGAATCGTTCCCGGTTTATTTGTGCAGTAATATTTATAGCATCATACATACAAAGTGTTCTTCTGCAGTACTAAAACGAGCTATACTAAGAACATACTAACATACACTAAATTACCCTATCTGCTCTTTCTTAAGAATCATTGTAAATTTCATTTGGAGTAGTACACAGAGTAGATGTTTTAAAATTAGTTTAATAATGTCCACAGACCATCATTGCAATCAAGGACATGAAAACAAAACTGGGGTTCATTCAGAAACACAGGCAAATGATTCCCAGGATAGAAAAGTGTGAGGTCAGTATGAGATATTGCTTTGTTATCACAATTAATCCTTTCTAAGTCCTTGCTCCAGGATTTACACACAACATTCATAAAACCGGAGCCAGTGTATATTGTACAGGGTTAAATTATTAATTAGTGGCTGACTAAGACCTGTTACATATTGAACACTAACACAATCAATGAATTTAAACAATACAACAGTGGCTTTGCAGAACTGTATAGTTTTCCAAGAGCCATATTAAACAGATTATTTTACCTCAATACCTTGCATCATGATCTATTACTGTGATTTTCTATTTCATCTGTATAAAAATTTCTTGACCCACTTTTACGATTTTGTTCATTCCCTGCAGCAGGCTCGTGTCCCCTTTCCCTTGTAGATTTCAGGGGGCTTAACCCGATTACCGTGGGCCCAATGTAAAGTGCATAGATTTCAAGTCCTCCTATTCTGCACTATAAAGGCGAGAAGCAGTAAGTGCATATTGTATCAAAGTTGAGTTTGACCGAAATCAAGTGTCTTAGGTTCTGTTTTATCGTGACAAAATTTCTTAGTTCAACTGCCCTGTTTTGAACAAAACAAAACAGTGAAAAATTACAGTAACAGAAATAGGCAGACACCCCTTTTCACAGTCTCAGTGTCAGTGTAGTTGGTGTGCAGTTGCAATGTTTTGCCTTTGTAGAGAAGCTCTGTTTTATAAGTTGTCCACTCCTCCTGGGTCTTTGACCATCAGAGAAGAATTCCAGGGATTGTTATCAGATGAGGTGACCAGGATCTTCCTGATGATGGAGGAAGACATCGATCATGACATCGATTCCTGCGGGATTGCATCGATTAAAACATGTTCAATATCATGTAGAATTATCTAAAGTCATGGAAAATCATCCATCTCTACACAAATATTCATGCGTAAAATCACCTTCGAAATTTTGTTTCCAGGCCCATGAAATGCTTTAGGCATTTTCGGCATTGCATGTCTGTAACATCTGAATGGTCTTACGGCCTTGGCCCTCTGCTGCATCATTTTTAACAATATAAAACTTAATAATTTGGGTGGAGGAAAGCAAGTAAGACTGTTGCCCTACTTGTTCACGCATTTGGCCTGGAGTCCCTCTTCTGTGGTGTGTGTGTTTGCGTGGAGTTTGCATATTCTACCCGTGTCTCAGGTTTCCTCCAATGAAATGCACCTATGCTAATTTCTGTCTTTAAATTGCCCAGTGTGAGTGTGCGTATATGCAACACCGTAGATGTAGTGTCATCTGATGTCCTGTTTGTCAGGTTCAGACAATGGACTGTCTTTGCAGGATATGTGCTTCCCAGTTGGAGAAAATATATCCCAGTGTATGGAGAGTGATCTCACCTGCATTGTGGCGTAGACCCAGGGCAGCAAAGCGGTGACGTTGCTGTAGATACCAGGGCTATCTGGCTGTGCACAGCCTGATCCCCAGCTGGTCACACCTGCTAGGTACCACCGCTTGTTGCTGTCCTGGCAGACCATTGGACCACCGCTGTCTCCCTGAACAACAAGAGAGAATAAGACAAGATTTCATATGCGTCTGCTTGGATTGGATTGTGGGTAAGCAGTGAGTTATTACACATACCCTTGAAAAAAGTTTAGAAAATGATGCTGTGTTCTTGTAGCCATCTAACAAGATATCACTAACTTTTTGGGGAACCAAAGAAATCCTTGTCTCTTACTTTTTTACTGTTTATTTGTATATATTATAATGTGAAATAATGTGCCTTTCAGCACAAATAAATACTTATTGCCTAGATAAAGAGCTTGGGCCTCATATGACCTTTGCACAATAAGACGACTGGATAGATGTGTTTAATTCAGAATTCGTAGGGAGGCAAGGGGATATGATTGAGTCCACCCACCTGACAGGAGTCTTTACCCCCTCTGAGGTCACCAGCACAGATCATATTATTCGTGATTAGGCCATCATAAACACTGGCACCATTGCAGACTGAGGTGGAGATGATGCCCACATTCACCATCATCAGGTTGGTGGATACAGTTTCTGCACAATATACATAAATAAGAAGACTTGTAATCGTGAAATTATCAGAAGCACTGGCTACAAAACCTCATGTACAAGTTTTATTTAATTCATTACTATCCATCTATTCATCCATCCGTTATCTTCCGCTTATCCAAAGTCAGGTCGCGGGGGCAAACAACAGTCAAGGCCCATCGCCCCACTCGAAGGCGAAGGGAGGCTACCATCTCGTCCACTGCGGTAAACCCCAATGTGCAGGCACCCAAGCAGGAGGCAATAAGCATGCCCACCCCTGTCCACCACCTCTCCCCGTGAGCAACTCCAGAGTGGAAGAGGAAACTGGTTCCAGAGCCCAAGCCGTGCGTGGAGGTGAACCCGACTATATCTAGTCAGAACCTTACAGCCTCGCACACCAGCTCAGGATCCTTCCCCACCAGAGAGGTGACATTCCTTGTCCCTAGAGCTAGCTTCAGCAGCCGAGGATCGGATCGCCACTGCACCCGACCCCGATGGCCCCTCCTACAGGTGGTGAGCCCATTAGAGGGGGAACCCGCATGCCTTGTTCGAGCTGTGCCCAACCAGGAACCATGGATGCAGGCCTGGCCACCAGGCGCTCGCCATTGATCCCCATCCCCAGGCCCGTCTCCAGGGGAGGGGCTCTGGTGACCCATGCCCTGGCTCCTCACCCAGGACCTATTTGCCTTGGGTGACCCTACCAGGGGCATAAAGCCCAGGGCAACTTAGCTCCTGGAGCCATTGGAACACGCAAACCCCTCCACCACGATAAGGTGTCGGCTCCAGGAGAGGTAGTTCATTATTATGTATATTTTTATTAAGGCTGTAGCATACAGTAGGTGTGTAATTTATAAAGCTACATGAGAATTTAGATATCACACTTTCATCACATTACATTTGAAGCTGTAAACTGAAAGTTGAATTCCAGCATTTAATTTTTTTTCTCACTCATGCTTTTTACATTACAGCTAAACATATTCTTGACACACGTCCTTGTTCTACCATCTCCACATAAACATGTGTATTTATTTATTTGTTTGTTTTATTTATTTAACCAGGCTCGTCCCATTCACATCACAGATTATGTCCAATGTATACAATCTGTATGGCTGCAGGATGTATGCACACAGACAGGTGTATTAATTGTTTATTTATTCAAAATATTTCACTGTTTGTATGTTGAATGCATGATTGATTGTCAGAGGCTGGGATGATGACACTTTTTATAGTTTTTAAAAAAACTTTACTTAATACTAATGTTTGTGTGCATGCACACTTACATGGAGAGATGAGAGTTAGGAATCTTTAATCTATTCTCTATTTTTTTATTTTTTATTAATCCCCGGCACCCAGCCCTCATTTCAAGTTCTTCTGACCTGAGCCCTGTGATGTTACTCCGTAGCCAGAGGTATAGCAGGTGGTTCCAGGGGCAAACCTCTGGTTGAAGGCAGGAAGACAGACTGGTGCAAAGTTATCTGCATGATATACAAATACACACATCAGAAGCCCCCCAAGGGAGAGAGCCACGGCCAAGGCAAGTACAGCAACCATTAGGTAGCACTTACTTGTGAAGGTCACTTGCTGAGATAGTTTGAGCAGGGTGATGTCATAATCATGGCTTTTACTGTTGTAATTCTCATTTATGAAAATGCCGGTCACTTGTATTGGGGAAGGTAGCTGGTTCTGAGAGATCATTCCTCCGTAAACTTCCCAGTTTCTGGGGTTTGAGGAATCTGGGGTATTCCTGGGGTAATTTAAATACAAAGATATGGCGGTCTTTGGATATTGTTACATTTTTGGGGAATTCACATGAGCTGTCAAGTTTTACATTGATAAGTACACAGTGTTCTGAAACAATGGGATTTGGGGTTTAATTTATTTATCGTATATTTTTTAATCTCTGGTCTTCTATATCAAAATTTACTTTTGGAACCTCCATCATTGCAGATCATATCTTCAAGTTTGGTGACAGTCATTCCCCCAGATCAGGGGTAGACCAGCCACTTGGCACAACAGACTTTTCCCCAGGGGACTGATGGGGTTGTGGGCTGGTGGGGGACTGATTGTCAAAATTTACTCTGCACCTCCCCCATCCCCCCAGGTAGGCAAACTTTTTCATAGCTATGTGTGTGGTGGGCCAATATGGGTAAAAGCCCAGGGCCAATTTTTATACCAGTCCAGACCTGCCCCAAATGGATGTTATTTTATGGGATATTTTACAAATTTCAATGAATAATTCATTTTTATGCCTTTTCAACTTCTTTCATATAAATTACAATAAAAGCAATTCAAAAGAAAATTTTAAAATACAGTGACAATTATACAATGAATTGCAATGAAATACATATATAAGTAATACAAACAGAATATGTTTATGTGAAGGCTCTGACCCCCAGGTGGAGACGGATCTTTGCACTAACCAGGTGAAGCAGTGTGCAGCCGACACTACAAAGTTGGGGGCAATCAAGGAGCCGCCACACGAATGTGAGCCCTTGTAGTGGAGGCTGACTTGCCAGGGCCACTGGCCCAGTGTGGCTGGAGTGCCCCCTACGATCCGGGTGGCAGTGTGCTGCTGACCACAGTCTAGGGTCAGAGAGGAAACAAGCAAAACATCATGTAAGCAAGCAAGCAAAACATAATGTAAGCAAGCAAGCAAAACATCATGTAAGCAAGCAAAACATTGTGTAAGCAAGCAAAACATCATGTAAGCAAGCA
>JABFDZ020000040.1:9216137-9228196 GCA_019775955.2 Pollimyrus isidori | reverse complement strand
AGGGGTCCCATGGGCCCCCTGCACCCCAAGGGCCCCTGGGCAGCGGCCCCGCTGGCCCGGTCCGTAATCCGTCCCTGAGATATCAGTACACTTCTTTCAATTCGAAATACAGGTGATGGAACCAACATTTTCAGCCATTTTCATCTGCAGGTTTTCTTAATATACCGGATGAGATTAGAGAGTTCGCAGTAGCGTCATAAGGCTGGCGTCCTCAAGGTCATTTTTCACCGGAGTCCTCGACTCGATTGAGGCGGCAGACGGATGTGTGCGGAGGAGCAGTTCATAAAGCTTCCGATCTGTACGTCTGACAAACAGCTATGATCTCGGGAGACGGCCAGGAGTCTCAGCACTAAGCGGATTCCAAGGGAGGCGGCCTGCTGTAGCTGTTGATGGATATGGTGTCTCTTCGCAGGGTCCAGCCCGGCCCAGACCGCATGAGAGGAAGCGCAGGGCAGGGCCACACAGACAGTTTAATTATGATGATTTAGAAGATCGCGTTCTGAAGGGATTATGAGGAGTGACACAGTCACAACAGCAGCCCGGCGGGTACAGGCCAAAGGGGGTCTGCCGCTTATAGATTTAATGCCGCGCCCTTTTGTGAGGGCTTGTAAATATCCTGGCAGTTCATTGGGGGGGGGGGCTGGTTACTACTACTGGAACTGCCGGCTGGGGCTGAATGTAGTAGGGCTGGTAGGGGGGCACGTTCCCGTTCCACCCCCCTCCATGAGCTCTCTCATCATTGGCTGGAAACTGGTGCCCGGGGGGCATCACACTTCCATATGGCGGTGGGGCGTTTTCCTGCCAGAGAAAGGCAGGAGTGCGCATGAACAGGCGACGCTTCGGCGCGATAAAAGGTTTTGCATGTCAAATAAAGAGATGAGTAACCCTGGGAGGTCAGCTGGGATATTCATGAAGCGTCTGAACACAGAACGATAACGCATCTAGTAATGGCGGACAGTGTTTCGGGGAGATGTGGAAGGAATTCGCCTTGCTTTTGGCATACAAGCCCACCCTTTCATTTTGCCTGGGGGGGTTGCGCACCCAGTTGACCTTAGACCCCCAGGGGATTTTCCTTTTCCCCTACTGAGAAGTTTTTGGGTCCTCATCTTCGTTGGCATCTGACCTTTTCCCCCCTTTCATTTCTCTGTCTTCCCTTTTCCCTGTTTTTGAATTATTCTGTATACACGATGCAGGAATCAATCACAACACACCCATGTGAAGAGCCTCGGGCCAATTTTGTTGCGAAAGGTGTTAAATGAAAATAAATTGCATTGAAACGAACTGAGTAGTGCTGCATGTAAGTACAGCAATTAATTAAACAGCATGACAAGCAGAAAATAAGAACATGAAGCGAGAACAGAAATGCTTCAATACATCAAGCGTTCTGTATCATAGTGAAGAGTTAGACTACATTCCTAGGTGCTCATTCACCCATCATCAACAACGAATGATCTAATCAGTATGGCAAAGATCCCAGAGCAGACCGATACGTTGGGACACATACTGCATCATGACTTATTGCATTATTACTTTTTTGGGGGGGGGGGGTGTATACCACAGCTTTTTCTACATGGGATGTGAAACAGTCACTTTCTATTTACACATTCTCCCTCATTGTAAGCTGAAATATGATAAATTTACTTCTCTGAAAGTGAACGCAAGTACTGTATAGAACAGTGTTTCTGAAACCCTTGGGTCCTGACCCAGATTGCGTTGTGGCAAGTCCCAAAAGGGTCGCGAGCCAGAGTTGGAAAATTACACGAACCAATTTTTTTCCTACGTAAAGAATGGCTTAATATCAGAAACTGGCACATGCTTGTCAGATTGTAGTGGGCATGATGAGCTGGCCAGTTTTACTACTTTACTATATAGGGATATGACTGTGCTCCCATATTAGAAATTGGATTGCGGCGCTAAATAACCTTAGAACCACCGGTATAGAGTGAGAATGGCCAACTAAAGACATGGTTGCTCAGTGAAGAAATATTAATGCAGATTTATTTATTGCTACTTCCTCTTTTTGATTTTGCGGGAAAACCCAGTTGAAGCAAGCGCTATGGGTTTTGGCAACATCTACATACGTCACACATGTCACAGCCTATGACGCAATGGCCCGTTCTACGAATGGTAACTCGTCGCCGAAAGAGAATGACATGAATGTCACCCAGCTTGTTCGGCAAGTGAGTGGAAGGACATTGTCACAGAGTCCCCTTTATTCCATACCCAAAATCTGAAAGGTCAAAAGGAAATTCAAACACTGGAGTCTTATTTGTTAGTAAGTATATTTCTTCCTTGTCTTACCTTTTAAACTTATGTCCCGGGTTCACAGTCTCAGGGCATCTGTACATCCATTCGACCAACACAAGTGTTTAGAAAATGGATGTACAAATGAGTGGAC
Organism: Pollimyrus isidori; assembly: GCA_019775955.2. NCBI lineage: Eukaryota > Metazoa > Chordata > Actinopteri > Osteoglossiformes > Mormyridae > Pollimyrus > Pollimyrus isidori. The sequence goes on along the minus strand of JABFDZ020000040.1, from coordinate 9,225,798 downwards.
ACACAAACAGATGTTGGTATTCATCTTTGTGGGGACCGTCCATTCATTTCTATGAATAAAACCCTTATACCAATAATAATAATAACAGTAACCTTTACCCACCCCTAACCTTAACCATAAATATCCAAACAAAAAGCTTTTTGAGTCACAGATTTTTTCAAAATTGAGCTTCTTCTTGTGGGAAACAAAAAATGGTGCCCGCAACATCAAAATACCAGATTGTCACATTGTGGGAACCCTAATATATACACAATGTATAATGTAATATAAGGCCCCACAATGTAATATAAACATAGTCCACCAAACACACACACACACACACACACACGCCCATATCGCTACATTGAATCACTAATAAGCACTATAATTTTACTTATTCTTATTTGTCTTTGTTTTTGCTAAAAAAAGTTCCATTTTAATTGTACAATACTTCAGCAGCATCACATTAACCAAAATGACTGAGTTACAGAGCAATATAATCAGTGCTATTCATAAAAGTCAAAATTGACAGTCAAATGATATATAATTGACACAAGCATTGCATTCATTCTTTTTGCTTTCGAACAAACCATGTCATAAATACTGGAATGACTCAGTTATGCAATTTTTCCGAATTCTCTGTGATAAAGTATACAAGGAAATGTCTGCTGAGATTCTGAAGCTTCAGATTCAGTCAAAGTCTTTCCTCATTAAATTCAAGTACTTCAATGAATTTTCCCATTCCATCTTTCTAACTTTCTTAAAAATGTTACAATGAAACCCCAACAGTTAATGTAACAGACCAATGCTTTCTGGGCCACACTATATACCAGTGATCAAAACGCTTTGCTAGTAATCAGCAGTCCTTCATATTAACTCTAATACTTAGAGTGCACTTTAACTTAACAGAATTACCAGTGCATTACTTTTGTGGCTAAGCTCAATCATTCAGATTGAGATTTTTTTTATATTTGCAAGCGTGTCAATCTTATACCAATAAATCTTTTGCTCATGCTGGAATAAAGTGAAATTGTTATTGTCATTTTAACACTTTGATTTAAACTTTTTTCTTCTGTCTGTCTGTTTGGAAACCTCATTTTTATACCTTACTTTGTAAGACCAAAGGCAAATGTCCAACTTTAGACAAGATTTATTTTTATTCTATTCTATTTTATTCTATTCTATTCTAGCCTAAGATCTAGCTAAGCACAGCAAATGTACCTACCGGATAATATACTGCCATTGGACTTCTGTGAGGTAGCTTCTAGCAATCCAGAATCTCACGTGAGAGATCACGACACACCTTGCACTGAAGACTCTTCCCCTTGTCTTCTCTCTTCTCTTCTGTTCTCCTCTTGTTGTTATGGTCTTTACCTGGGCCACAGAGTGGAGGTTGGGGCAGCCCATCACGGTTTCTCTGTTTTGTCTTACGACCTTGTCGCCATGTGGCCCTGCCCCCATGATACTCTACAGCCGTAGGACCGGTTCCACCTGTAGGAGCCGGCTGGCTGTGACTCCAGCGGACTCTCCTTCCCATTGGAGCAGAAGCTAATCCAGCCTTGCCGTTCTCGTTCAGCAGCATGTGACGTGGTCAGCACAGGCCCTCAGCTTGACAGTAAAGATTCATTTTAGCCACTCAAAGTGGCCCCCCAGTCCAACACTGCATGCTCCCTCTGCTACACTGACGGCTTATAAATTCTGTAACGACCCCAAGCTCCGTTTTGCAAGCAAGCCATCTGGAAAACACCCAGACCTTGACTTTGGGCTGTAAGCAAATTACACACTCGGGCAGACTGTAACAGGGAATCTGCTGGAATTCAGGCAGGCTCTAGCGGGGAATCTGCTGGAATTCAGGCAAGCTCTAGCAGGGAATCTGCTGGAATTCAGGCAGGCTCTAGCGGGGAATCTGCTGGAATTCAGGCAGACTGTAGCAAGGAATCTACTGGAATTCAGGAAGATTGTAGCAAGGAATCTACTGGAATTCAGGCAGACTCTAGCGGGGAATCTATTGGAATTCAGGTAGGCTCTAGCGGGGAATCTATTGGAATTCAGGCAGGCTCTAGCGGGGAATCTATTGGAATTCAGACAGACTGTAGCAAGGAATCTACTGGAATTCAGGAAGACTGTAGCAGGGAATCTACTGGAATTCAAGCAGACTGTAGCAAGGAATCTACTGGAATTCAGGGAGACTGTAGCAGGCTATCTAATGGGGTTCAAGCAGACTGTAGCAAGGAATCTACTGGACAAAAAAAATAAATAAAAAAATCAACAAACAACCGAGAACCTTTAGGAGCAATAATACATACAGTTAGACTATTTTCTATTTCACTGTCATTTCCTTCTTTATTCGCCTATTGTGTTATGCCTCAGTAGTGCTCTTTTGTGATCTCATCTTCATCAATATTTAAAATGCTGCAGCTTAATTTGAATACAGTAAAACAGGCAGCAGACATTGTTTACTGGCTTGGCAGTATTGGTTATTTTTCTTTAATGTCCAGAATATAATTTTAGACAAAACATTTACAAGAAAGTAGCATGGTGGTTAACACCATTTTCTCAGATGTCTAAGGCTGGGGTGTGAATCACACCTCAGCTCTGTTTGAGAAGGGTAGGTATATTTTCCAACATTGGTTTCAACAACGGTTAGCCTGGCCTTTTTGAATGTGAAAATGGTGGTATCTTGAGTCAACTTCAGGGTGGACTGAAGTATACATTCAATATATATTCAATAGCATTTGAGATGGAAAGGTGGCAGAGATCCATTAGTATCCTAATAGTCAGTGTTGGTCAATGATTTCCTTTATAAATACGTAAAGATTTGTGTAAATACAGCTTTAAAATTACACAGAAAAGAAAATACCTATGTCAAACAAAGGAGGTATGATTAAATAAGAGAGAAGCTGACAGTTATTTAACAATGAAATCCCTCGAAAAAAAAAAAATTTTACTAAAAGCTGGTGCTTTTGTCTCTTTCTACATTCAGAATGCTCTGAATGCAAATACCAAAGAGGTTTTCCTGAAAAACTGGTTTCTAGTATTTGTATGTTTGATAATAACTAAGTGAGATATAAATAGGCTTCTTCATAAGGAAGGAAAAAATAACACAATATGCATATTTATATGTATATATATATGTGTGTGGGTGTGTATCTATATATTTTAAACGCTAGTGTTTCAGAGTAATTTGAGCTGAATTACTTTTTGCAAAGTTTTCGCATTTCTTATTCAAATGTATTGTTTGCATGGGACAGGCCTTTGGGTGTCGGTGTATTTGTGTTGCCACGGGCCGTAATGCTCCTTGCACACCTGTACGCAGAGCGAGAGAGAAGGCAGAAGAATGGCCGGCGCGTGTCGCTCAGCGGCCCGCAAGGGTTTCAACAAGGCCAGCACAACAATGAGTCAGCCGGGGAAAGAAGAGAGCTGAGGCAATTTTTGTACTTTCATTAATGGAGGCATTTCTTTGAAACCTTAGCCAAACCAGAAATGCATCCCACACACACTCTGTAAAAAAACGACTTTGGTAAACTCCTGACAGACATGTGGGAGAATTCTGCTACAAGTGCAGTAGCCAATAAGATAATTGCCACCAATAATGTAATGGCATGCCTCTAATGTAATGGCATGCCTCTAATGTAATGGCATGCCAATAATGTAATAATGTGTCAATAATGTAATAATGTGTCAATAATGTAATAAATTGATATATGATGTAATAAAAGTCAGAATGTGGTGACTGGTCAATAGTGTAATAACTTAAATTACTTGCAAAAAGTTTTCCTGTTATTGTTTCAGAAAATGTATTACCTAGTTGGCCGGTTGTTACATTACCTACTTTTATTACATTTATAATGGTAATATTATTATGTTACTGACAGTTATTTTTGCATTGTTCAGAATCACATGACTATCATAAGGGGAAAATGTATTTCAGCAGGTTCCCCTTTAATCACTGAGGTGTCCTAACTGTCTAAACATGGATCAAGTCCCCTAAGCACCTGTGGCTGGCAGACAGCATGTGTTCTGCTGATGCATGAAGGCTCCTGGCTCCTGCTTCGCAGAAGACGTGAAAGAAAGCAGCTACCACAAAGTACCACAGCATTCTCAAAAGGTCAAACTGGGCCATAATACAATACAATTCATGTCACTTGAATAGATGATTGCAAATCCAAATTTTAACAATGTATAGAAATATGTCCATGAGTTTTTCCATACTGAGGTACATCCAACAGCTGTTAGCATCAGCAAAATAATGGTTTCATGGTGTCCATGTAAATACACCTGAAAATGGAAAACCTGGAGGCTTGTGCATCCATTTTCAAATCAGAAGTCATGGACAATTTTATATCATCCTGAAGCTGAATTTTTTACCCACTTGCCATCTATTTTCTATACCCGCTTGTCATACAGTTCAATTAATTTTTATATAGCGCCTATCACAACAGAGTTGCCCCAAGGCACTTTACCTGGGTGTAATACATTCCTATATCATTAATAAACAATTATTCAAAAACAGGTCAAAGGGTAGGCAAATGAATGAATGAAAGACAGATGACAACAGAGGAGAGGAACCAAAAATTCCAAGAGGCGAGACAAAAAAACCTCTTTAGGTACAAGGACAACTGGCTGCCCAGCCCCCCAGGGCATGCTGACATTAATGAACGAGTGGGCTTGCTTGCTAAAAGCAAGGTATAGACTGTGATCAAAGTCAATTACCCCAGCTCAGATAGTGCCTGTCTCAGGCACTATCCCGGCCTGTGGAAATGACAAGTACAGCCACGGCAGCAGCAATAGATGGCGTGTGTCGTATGCTAGGGTGTGGGTAAGCTAAACTGAAAGAATAGGTCTTAAATCGAGATTTAAATAAGATTGATTCGGCATGGGCTGGCAAACAGTTCAGCTATATCGAAGCCATGTCGCTGAATGATTTACGGCCATCTCTTACTTTATTTATATGTGGAATAACAAGGAAGCCTGCATTCTGTGATCTGCATGTACGATGCAGCTCATACGCAGGGTCCGTAGGGTCTAGAGCCTATCCCAGAAGCTACATGCACAAGGCAGGGAATAACCCAGGAAAGGGGAGCTGACCAACATTGGACTGTGATCTTCCTACACAAACGAAAATGTAAACAACGTCAGTCCAGTCTGTGTGGCAGCGCGGTGGCTCGGTGGTCACTGTAGTGGCCTCTCACCTCCGAGGTAGAAGAACGTAATCCTGCCTCTGTGTTCATGTGGGTTCCCCACTCGGAAAAGATAATGTGCGTAAATGAACAGCAGTGTTGCTCGTAGAACATTCTGAATGAGGTGGTTATCGGGGACCAGCTATGTTTATGGGGGTGGCTGGGGGGGAGCTGTGTAAAAATAACGTAACGTCGTGACGTAAAGGCACAGAACTGCAGCCATATCCAAACCCCATGGTGACATTTCTATCGTGACCTTTGCTCTGGGAGTCTGCTGGAATTCCCCAGCTACGCCCAGTAATGCATATTTGTCTGACCACATGAAAGGACACAATCACTAAAGCAGCAATGAGTCTAGCACTGATCCACCAACACTAGCAAAATCAAACACATTTATGTAATGCAAGCAGTATTTCCATTTAATAAACAAAGTTAATATTTAATTAGCTAAGCGCATACTCAGTCACAATCACTATTTAGAGAAATCTACAACATTCTAGAACATTTTAATACCTTGAGAAGGTTTGGTACTGCTGCTCCAATACATGTAAAATATTTGTGTATGGTGAGCTGACTGTCTTCCCAAAAGCTAGTTGAATCGAGTCGGAAACACAGGACAGTAGGTCATTGAAGTCCCTGTAAGCTATGGTGCAGGTGCTACATTGGTGTTTACAAAGCAAAACTATGTCACCTATTGGGCAAAAGAAGACTCTACACCTTTAGGTGAGGCCCATATTTGTCAACTGTCGAAAGTTAGTACCTCTGTAGAAATGATAAATGCGTTTTAAATTCATGTTAATAACTGCATAATAACTAAACAGTATGGAAACTTTTTTTAATGTCTGGCCGTTCTTACACAGCATTTTAGCAAGATGACCCCTTAGAGATTTCATTTTATCATAAAATACCTGTTACTCATTACACATGCCAATAATTATAGATCAGAATATATTTATTGGCATTGTATACATATAATGTAACTTTGCCAGCTTTACCACCCATGCTACATAAACAAATAAAGATGTAGAATGATCCTACATGCAGTATTGCAACCATATATTCGATTTAGCAGCATTAAACACAACAACATGAGATTCAAAATTAGCAATGTTATAAATATGCAACAAGATGTTATAGACCAATGATACACTGTCTTGTATCATAACAGAGTATCCTCTTGGTCAAGATACGCAGGGGAACGTCAGCTGTTTGGTGGGGAGCAAGCTGACAGATGAGCGCGTACAGAATGTTTGTTGTTTCTGTCCATGTTAAGATGTTTTATGGCCATGTAAGACATATTCCTCAAACTAAGAGTGCATGATTAAATATTGCTGAAGGGCTTTCCAGAGGACAGAAGGATCAATTGGTAGCGCCATGGGTGTGTTAAGACCCTTGGCGGCTGTTGTCTTTGGCACTGCTACAGCGGTGGCTGTCCTAAGGCGTATTGGCCCTGCTGCCGCTGCTGTCGGCTAACAGAGCAGCACAGTCCTCCAGCATTCATGCGAGGAGGCCGTCAGGTGCTGCGGCCTTCCTAGAGTTCATGAGTGCCCACTTCACTCAGTGCGTCTGTAGGGTAAATGGGGGTGGGGGGAGGGGGGGAGTGTCCTTTGGTGTTGACAGCATTCTTGTTATAGTGTCCTTGTTGCCTCTGTCGAAGCAACCAAAGAAACTGTCATTGTAGGAGGAATGTTTGTTTCTGTCATTAGTGCTGAGGAGGGAATGAATGGCTTCCCAGACACGTTGTGGGTTGCTTTCACCGAAGTGATCTTGCTGTGTTGTACGCCACTGCATCAGCAGACCAATAGATTGTGGTTTGGTTTGAAGTACGTGCAAAACTGCTAACGGACATATTTCCATGGTGGAAAATGTGATGCTATGATAACGTATTTAAGCCCCAACACATCTGTCACATTTTGTGTTCTTAGGCTGTGAATATCTTCACTTTTTTACCCACTGATCTACAAGACCTTGAGGGCTATGTGAAATAAAATTAAAAACACTTTCAGTAATTTGCTAATAATGAAACACAACAATCATCCAATAAAATCATATTCTTATCATCAGTACCCGCAAGCTCAAATATTTTCATTTGTAATCGACCAAAGGAAGCTGCAGATTATACTGACAGCCCGCGAAGGAAACATTTGGTATTTAAACTTCTTCAGAACGGTTAGCCTGGCCTTTTTGAATGTGAAAATGGTGGTATTTTGAGTCAACTTCAGGGTGGATTGAGGACAAGACAATGTCAGTGCTTGTGTATCAATCGCCATTCAAATAAATGGTACCACTTCACAATGAGACTACCTTATGAATGGTTTATAATCTCATTATTAATTACATTGCAACACTTTGCAAATATTTAATAGACAATTATATAGAAGTTACTATGCAGTTTTTTTATTAATGAGTTACTACCATTTATAAATGGCAAAAGGGTGCCAAATTATAAAGTGGCACCAAATTAATTGTAGTTGTCTATCCATTTCCAATTAAAACGTTAAAGTAGCATCAATTTCCAGATCAATCTCACCTTGGGCACAATATTTTTGTTTTTCTTTTTTTGCTAATTTACCATTTTAGTAAAACCATTACACTGTGTGAGGTGCACATGCAGTATTAAGAATGAATAGGAATCCAGTTCACACTGGATCTCACCATGACTAACCACTAACGGCACAAGCACTTGTACTTTCATTTTAGCTCTAATGACTAACACATGTGTAATTAACGATGCTCTTCACCTTAAGATCTAGATGAAAAAAAATTCCCACGGCTCAATTATCAGATTAGTTAATGTAGCACACAACCAATGCTCTTTTGTGTAACAGTGCTTATGCCCAGTGCATTTTTCAGTGTGTATTTTGTGGGTTAAATGAAAGAAATGCAGACGCTCCTCTATCTACAAACGAGTTGCGATCCGAATGGCCGTCTGTAACTTGAAATGTTGGTATGTCATTATTCAACATCATTTCTCAACATCAAGCGCAAGGCCTTGGTACACACTGGAATGGATGTCAATGCAAAACATACCTCATGAATGCTGCCGTTTGTGGGTGCAGCATAAACATTTTTGTGAACTTTCGTGAACATCAAAAGGGGAAGATGATGAACCCTTCTTTCCATAGTGATGGCGTAGCCTGTGCTGCTTGGGATTAGCCCCAATCCCTGGCCCCAAGACACTATTTATCCGGAGTTGGGTCGCAGGAGCCGCAGTTAAAGCAGGGTTGTTCAGACCTCCTTCTCTGTTGCCACCTTCTCCAGCTCCTTGAAGGGAGTACTAAACTGGTCTTAAGCCAGCAAACACAACTCCAACAGATGTAATATGGACGTATACCTGCAAAAGATACTACACAATGAAATGACACACATTTGGGAAGTGAGTCTGAATAAGCTAGGGCACATCATCGAACATGAGCATCAGAGTTCCTCACCCAGGCAACCCAGCTGAGATTCATCAGGTCTCAGCTTGTGCCCTGGAAGCGATCTCCCATGCATTGTACACACAGATCTACCCCCTTCATCTAAAGCCATCTGGAAGCTCTCTATGCATCCTCTGTGCTGTTGCCATAGCTCGCCTTCTCCATTACCCTATGATGCGGGGCGTGTCCTGCTTAGGACTGCTCTGCAAACCCTCTACACCACGACCTCTTATCTGTGGCGTCCATTAATTGGCTTCTCTCTCTTCCACTCATAGGCCCCTTCAACATGCTCATCCTGTGGCATGGTAAATTCCAGCATGACCACACTCTCTGCTACCAGGACCATATCAGATCTCAGTATTATCTTAGCAATGTGCAGAGGGAACTCGAGTTGCCCAAGTCTATCATCTTTTGTCAGTCCTGTGCCATGCTGAGAAGCCCTGATGGTGCTTTGGGTACCTTTGGACAGGTACTCAGGGTTTCCTTGAGGGACCCCCTTCCATGGCAAAAAAGGCACTCTGGTGCGTCCAGTAGTCCTCAGCAGTTCATGCTGGATAGACTGTTTAGGACATCATAAACTGCCTGGGCCAGGAACTCGATGTGGTGTGGTTCTGCCCACCAGAGATCTGTCCATGAAACCATGCTCTCAAGAACCTGTTCTCATCTGGTACTGAAGCCTCGGTGTCTCATCCCTACTTCCTGGTGGGATCTCTCCTCCAGAACAGCTGCTCTACCTTCCCCTGGACTAGTAGCCGATGCTGTGTGTCCTGGACCTTATCATAATGGGAGGGGAGTGGAGGTTTTTCTTAGGCCTAAATCCTGTTGCAATAGTGAAAGTTATCGATAGCCTCTACTTGACTAGCTTATGCCATCCATCCATCTTCTAAACCGCTTATCCTTACTGGGTCGCGGGGGGTCCGGAGTCTATCCCGGAAGCAACGGACAGAAGGCAGGGAACAACCCTGGATAGGAGGCCAACCCATCGCAGGGCACACTCACACATCAGTCACTCACACATGCACACCTACGGTCAATTTGGCAACTCCAATCAGCCTCAGCATGTTTTTGGACTGTGGGGGGAAA
>JABFDZ020000040.1:9129809-9143609 GCA_019775955.2 Pollimyrus isidori | reverse complement strand
CGTTGCTTCCGGGATAGGCTCCGGACCCCCCGCGACCCAGTACGGATAAGCGGTTTGGATAATGGATGGATGGATGTACTCTTTAGCGTCATGGAGTCGATTCCAGATTCCTCGAAGGGTTAACAGCGCCCTAATCTGTCATCCTTTTCTTCTCAGAGATGATTTGTCAGAAACACGTGTCAACAATAGCTTCCTTACATAATCTATTACAACAATCTAAACATATCAGAACAATGAAAACTTATTTACCTTACCCTAGGATTACATTTCACTCCAAAATTCATAATCATATTCATAGCAAAACCTTATGCTCGATCATTACTAATATTTCAAGAACCAGTGTCAAGGGCCTTATGAATCTTGTCCTAATTTATTCCTGTCCTGTTCAGAGAAAATGCTTTCCTAGTACAAATGTCAATCTTTGACTCCTTATACAGTATGTGGTTCTTCCACAAATACTAGAAGAAGTTGTTATTAGTTCCTAACAGCTCGGTGGGGAAAACTAAGCAGCTCGCTGAACTTTTTAGCCTGTTGCTTAACAGGAAGGTGATGCAATGAATGGTTGATTAATGGCCTGCCTGGATGGATAAGCAAAATCCTAGCGAAAGAGCAGCGTGTGCATCACTACTCACTGTTCTGAATATGTTAGTGAGAAAACATACAGTTTATGTCAACTGCCAGGGCTTTGCATGCATTTACATTAATTCAATTGATGACTGAAATGAGTATAATTGTAGTGCAGCTGGTATACTGTTTACATGCTGTTTTAGCATTAGCAGCTAATTTGCTGGTGGTGTAGTAGGGTGCTACTTTCGAATAACTTCATGCTTATGAAGGATTCGAAGGATTTGCAATTATACTTTGAGGAAGAATACAAGGCAGTATCATTTTTAGTCAAAAACACCAAGAAGTCATTCATACCCTTTTTTTCAATTTTACTAGCTCATTTTTTTTTAAATCACAGGCTATTTTCGACAAGCCTGGATTTGAGATAGCCACATTGCAATTTTCAGTTCATCAGATATTTTCTTCAACTGGGTTTCCCCTCAAAGAAATCCTTCCTCAAAGCAGGAGAGGACGGTATTAAACAGAATGGGAAAGGTGTTGAAATGCAAATACAGTGTCCTTGCTGCATGTGTCACTAACGGAAAAAACATCCTGGGTGAGAAAATAAATTAATCACTACCTGTCAGTTCTTCTGAGGATCTGCTTTTACTGTTAATTAGCTACGTTTGTTCATCTTCCAAAGTAGGTAAGGCATATTTTCGCTTAACTTTTTAACAGTTATTAGTCAGTTTCACCAACAGCTTCGATTAACAGACAGATTCTCTGCACAGCCAGAAGTGTGAACGGTGGCATATATTTCACTGTAGCTGCTGCGTTTCTCAACAATGTTGTATCTCAACAATATGGTTCCTGCTGCTATTTTTGTAATAATCATGTGTGGCCCAAAAGAGAGGCTGAAGTCTCAACGAGGATGCCTTTGACAGGGCTGTCTTCTTGGGGGGATGATTGGGGAAATTGTCCTGGGCCACGGGTGGGGGTGGTATGGGGAGCAGGAGATGGCGTAGGTGGGAGGGGTTGCGCATTATGGAGTCACGCACACGCTAATGCAAACGAAAACTATCGCAATGTGCGATATCCACAGCTTGGATGGCATGAAATACTTTCAAAAGCGATGTTATTTTACAATACAGCTCTGGTATTTTGTAATCTTGGTGATAAATTTCACTGAGTGGGTGGGTGGGATGTGGGGGGCAGGTGTCCTCATGATAAGATTCGCTGAATGGAGACCATCGATAAATTTCACTAAAACTCTGTCATAGGAAACTTAGCAGTCTTCGCGGTTTGAATGGTGGTTTCTTTTCAAGATTCAAGATCTAGTATATGTTTTTAAAAAAGCATCAAAAAATCACCGCTTTCCCACGAACTCTGCATCTTTGCCAGAGGTCGCCAAGCCAACCATGATCATTTTCATCCTTGCTGTCGAACTCACTCTTAGACGGTGTGATGTGTTTGTGAGAAACTGAACAAAAATGAGTGAGGAGCAGAAAAATAAACTTGAAATGGTTGTTAAACGACAGCCTTCAGCTGCACGAAAATATTTTGATTTCGTTGAGACAATATTGAGCAATAGCAAGTAATATTTGAGCACATCAGCAACTATGTTGCAGTGGTACATTTTTAACTACTTTTCTGTATTATAAATTACGTTGGTTTTTTATTGCAAAAACAACTCTCCCACCTCTACGAACGCCACACCGTTGAAGCATTGCCTTTACACAATAATGGAATTAATTCTTTGGCTCCCATAATACATACTACTTCTCAAAGTCAGACAATACTTGAAGCAGAGTATTAATTGAGTTTATCACTGCGAAAGCCTCACGCTACTGCAAGCTCCTAAGAGTTGGCTTCAAATCAGAATTCTAGTAGCACAAAACCCAAATATCATTGTTAGGTTTCCAAGACCTACATGGGTATCAGTACCACTCTATTAAGATATGGCTCATATACATCAATTACATAACGTCATTTAAGTATTTGACATTAAACATTTCCATTTACTCAGTGCTTTCTCAGGTGAGGAATTCTTTTCATGAAGCGTATAACCTTACAAGGTGGGCAAAGATAATACTCCATAATCGTAAAAAAGGACTGATTTTCAAATGATTGGTGACCTTCTCCTCAAAAGCAAGCACCTGGTTATACCATTAAGTCTAAGTGGGATTTCTTAAAAAGAGTTCCGGCAATGCGGTAGACATGAACTTCAGCCCTGATTCGCTAAATGACAGATGAATTTTTATTAATTTTATCAGCAGAATAGAGGTCGACCACTACAGTAGCGAACAGATACGAGCTAAACCATAACCTCTGCAGAATAAAACATTCCAGATTTTATTGGGCCACAGAAAATTAGAACATGGAAAAAGGAAAAAAAAAAACATATAACCTTCAGTTGAACGACACAGGTGAACAGGATGTGAACACAGTGGGCAGAAGAGGCAGATCCTGGGACGTTTTGCTCTCTCCTTGTTTGTCTTTATTTGCTTCATCCATGTTCAATAAAAAACAGCATTCCGAAAATTTTGTATTTCACTACTAAATAGTAGCTACAGTATAAAATACAGTTTGTGAGATGATCCTTGGGGCCTAAACTGGCCTCCATCCTTAGAATTTTTTTATCCAGTCCTCATTTTTCAGTAGATGTACACTGGATGCCACCATCATAGGTAACTCTTTCAAAGTCCATTTAGCAATTTTACCCCATATTTTCCTAAACATTTCATGCTAATTTTATTGCCTGAAAATTTGATTTGACTGCCTTTTTAGGGATCATAGGGTGTTTAATATTTCTTCAGATTGAAGGCCCCCCTAACAGTCAAATCCAATGAATCATCCCTGTCAGCATCATCGTGTAACTCACACTGACTAGTGAAAAGAATCTCCTTTTGTGCTGTTACCCTGCAGCAAGTTAACCTTCTTTTACTCTGCTAACTGTCACCATCACCCAGATTTGTACCAGACCAACTCATGTATAAAGACTTTCTTACAATTGTAAAAAAAATAATTATTTAGTAGTTTGGTGTCACTTTTACTTTCAAGAATGCTTATAGTACAGGCCAAAAGTTTGGACAGACCTTCTCATTCAATGTGTTTTCTTTATTTTTATGACCATTGGTAGATTCTCACTGATGGCATCAAAACTAGGAATGAACACATGTGAAGTTATGTACTTAACAAAAAAGGTGAAATAACTGAAAACATTTTATATTCTAGTTTCTTCAAAATAGCCACGCTTAGCTCTGATTGCTGCTTTGCACACTCTTGGCATTCTCTGGATGAGCTTCAAGAGGTATAGTCACCTGAAATGGTTTTCCAACAGTCTTGAAGGAGTTCCCAGAGGTGTTTAGCACTTGTTGTTGAGTGTGTAATCAGAGCAAAGGGTGGCTATTTTGGAGAAACTAAAATATAAAACATGTTATTTCACATTTTTTTGTTAAGTTCATAACTCCACATGTGTCCATTCATAGTTTTGATGCCGTCAGTGAGAATCTACTAATGTTCTACCAATGGTCATGAAAATAAAGAAGACACATTGAATGAGGTGTGTCCAAACTTTTGGCCTGTACTGTTTATGCAGCAAAACTTGGACCGCTAATACCCTTTCAATTAATATCTGACATGCAACTACATGTTTTTTGTGCAATGGTTTAGCTTATGTAGGTAATGTCATAAAACAGCATATTACACAGTACTAAATCTAAGCACTGTTGGTGTCATTTAGGTTATCTATAAAAGACCGAGAAATAAAGCTTGTTTTTTTTTTTTTAATCAAGTTTATTTCAAAATATGTGTGATTACAGTGCATTTTTAGTTACACACGATGCAGCGCGAGCATTTTGGTGTTTGTTTTTTTCCATAAGGGGATTGATTATTCCACTCAGGATAACAGTGCAAAAGTAGCATGCATGGATATAGACAGACAAGCAGACACAGGATCCAGGTTTCTAACTGGCTCAGCCTTCACTGCAGTACTAAAGCCATCAGCTTGGTTTGGTGCAACTGTTCTTTTTTTTCCCCAAATAAAAATCCAGTATCCTTCACCATCCCGATCCTGGAGATCAATAAAATCAAGACAGGCAGTCTTTAACATGTACCAGACTAAACTTATACATCATCGTTGCTTTGCGTCCTGTACAGCCTAAGGAAGATCCAATTTGAGAAGCACAGTCACTAAACTGCATCACAATACATTTCATTTCAAGATTCTCATTGTTACGGTTTACTTCACTGTATAATTGTGGTAAGAAACACTTTTGACTTCAATTCAATTTTCAGTGCAAAATTCAAGAAAACCAAGAACAATTGTACAACTAAGAAACTCAGCAAATCCTATGAAGAGAAAATATTTAAACATATAATTTAAGAATACGCTTGGAAATATAACTGGCCTTTCATACACGGTAGCGAGCTACATGTACTCATGTATGCTTCTCCTTTTTAAGTACCCATTGACCGAGTTCAACGAAAGTCACCCCTTTGGTTACAGTATGTACACATTACAGGGTGTAGCATCCTAAGCAGGAGGTCACAGGGACCCAGAAGCCTTCGGGCATAACACAGGTCACTGCCTGCTGGACACAGAGAGAATCTACACGGTGATGTGGTCCTACTTGACCTGGCAGGTGAATAAAGGTTCGGAGGTGCTGGATTACCGCTTACTGCAGACTGGCACAATTCCCATCTTTAACATCAGAAATATGCCCCTGTGTCTTGGTTTAGTTTAGTTTGAAGTGAATGAGAATCCAAAGTATATTGCATGAAATAACAATTTTGGCAACATTATTCCGATGATGCATTTCTCTCTGCAGAGAAATTTTTGAGAGAAATTCTCACAGGGGATATACATTCTGTCACATACTGCAGGGTTAATCAGTTAAACAGCTCATATCAGAAGCTGTGTGAACGGTGTAGGTAGAGGTGTACTCGACTGACAGTGTGGGACGGGTTCGCAAATATAGTAAAAAGAACACAGCCAATTACCGTATTGGAATGAATAAGCTGCACCGTGATGATTCAGCAGTAAACAAAAGACTGACATGTCGTTATAAATGCAAGCTTGTAAATCTGTAGTTATGAATGATTCCAACTCCACCCCCTGCAGTAAATTCAGTGAAAGTTATATTCATAATTAAATACCGTAATCCTGTGATTAGTGCCCCCCCCCCAGAATTGTAAACAGTTTGAGTTAAATTTAATTACTCAAGAAACAGTAGAGTGATCATCCACAGACAGAACTCCTGTCCTCCAATGTGCACAAATACTACATCAAAGCAGCAATGGCGATATTAACATCAAAACACACATGAAAGAGAATGAAAAGACAACAACAAAAGCAGACAATACTTCACATATAATAATGAAAACGGCTCAAGCGAAAAACTGAGTCTGACAATACGATTTTGGCAAAGATATTATGTGAAAGCAGCCAGTTTCAAAGGAGAGAACGGTGTGTGTGAAGCGGAAAGTTCAGAGACGGCTGTCTGTCAGGGAATGTGCGATGCATCCCTAATTTCAATTAGGACTCCTGCACAAAGGTGACCTGCAGGTCCTTTCATGCAGCTTCAAACATGTAACCAGATGGTAAAATTCTGTTTACTTTAACTTTGTTTCCCAGAATCCTCCCAAAACCACTTTATCACACAGAACTAATAGCAAACTGTTTTTTTTATTTTCTCCAGACGATAAAGGATTGCTCACCTGTGAGTGTGCTTTTCCTCTGGCATTATAAAAACATACACTAACAACCTTGTCAATGACCTGTGGCTATTCTGAGTATTGCCATTTCCTTGTTGTTTTCAGAGCAGAGAATACTCAGCTAACGCGGCGTTTGCTTGCTGCTCCCGCCGTAAATGACTTAACGGCGTAAATCGCATTTCTTACGAAACGACCTGTGACTGTAATGGCAGAAAACCAGAGCTGACACAATCCAAATATATGAGATGGTATCAGGTCGCCACAGACTGGCAGTTCTCTCTACAAACAAACTGAGAGCGCTGATCATTACATAACAAAAAACACAGTTTTGCTTAGTGCAAGGTCAGAATTGGTCACTTAACACTGTACAATTCGACCTGATTGAATTCCTTCGTAGTCAGTTGCTATTTACAGGCCAAAGTCATGGCTTAGTTCAGATGTGTCCAGTATCACACCTCTCAGGCACTCCTGCAACCCTGGATTCTCTGCAGTCGCTGTATAAAAGTACCACAGACAACATGTACAGCAGACAAAAGTCCCAGACGTTTGAAAAACTGCAGTTAAGACAGAGAGTGCAGTAATAAATGGCAGTAACTCTAATAAACTGTATAATATTCATTCTATTTTTGGTTAAAAAGTAAAAATATATAGATTTATAAATTGTACTTCTAAATTTATACTTGAACTTGTTACAATGTACTTTTCCCTGAATGTATTGGAATTAAGAATTTGTCTTTATATATTTAAGTTTTTATTGTACTCAGTTAAGACTTTGGGGGGCAGTGCTAAGAGTATGTGTGGGTATATGTGTGTGTGTGTACGTGCGTGGGTTAGGTTTATATTACATTGTGGGGACCAAATGTGTCCCACAATGTAATAAAAAGTTTGCTATTTTGACGTTGTGGGGACCATTTTTCAGGGTTCCACAAAGCTTTGTGAATGCAATCAAAAAATTTAAAAATGCAAAAAGTGTTGTATTTTGTTTTGTTACTCGTGGTTAGGGTTAGGGCTAATTTAAGGTCGCTATGTTGGGATTAGGGTTCTCCCCATAGAACCGAATAAAGAGCCCCCACAAAGATATATTTACAAATGTTTCTGTGTGTGCGTGTGTGGGTTATGGCATGTGGGCGTATCTGAGCAGGTGTCTGTAGGGAGAAGGTTCAGCGAGGAGTTTTTGCTTCGGCTGTGGGCCTGACCTTAATCTGAGCTACTTAGACCTTGAGAGCTGTACAGGAATGATGGAAGCCACCACAGCCAAGACAGCAATGAATCACGGCAGATCCGGCCGCGGCCGCGATCCGCGAAAAAGGAGGGATCTCCAGGAAGTCGGTTATGTTGCCTATTTTCATGTACAGCTCCGGTAATATGACGAACCAAACTAGAGAGCGCCATGCATTTCACTAGATGCATCAAAAAAGGAAAAAGACTCCACATGCTGATGTCTACAGTGGCTATAAAGCTAATGTACAGGTGCATGTATGAGCAAGCAATAGAGATAACGCAGGATATCCCTAGGTTCGGAACAGAGGGGACCCACCCACCATATTTTCATTCAGGGTAATATGCTTCACATTCAGAGAAGAGCACAGACACACTACGACGCTAAAGATCTGCAGTGGTCAGATCGACACACACTCCGCAGGCACAGTCCGGCGCCCTGCTCTCCCCCACAGGACTGCATGCATGTGCACATTACTGCCTTTAGGCCGAATTATATTTCTGCGTGGAATCAAGACTGCAGGCAGCTGCGCAGCCCTGCGCAGCCAAGAGCGGCATCAGTAGAAAGACGCCAAAATGTTAGAAAAACTGCCTTGGCTTATGCTGCAGCCCAGTGTGTCCCGGTCCGGTGCTGGGGATGTGGACTGTCTGGTAGGGAGCTCTGAGGGAGCAAAATCGTGGACCGACCGTGGGTACCAGGGAACCGGATTGGGAGACCTTTGCTGTGGCCCGACCCCGCCTGTAGTTACGTTTCCGGGGAGGTGTGAGTCAGGTCAGGGTATAGATTCTGCGCTGAAGTATAAATCAGCCTTCGTTTGCTCAGAAGTGCAAATGGGCGCAAACTCACGCCAACGCGCATCCTGTCGAATGACGGTCGGACCAGAGTCTGCACGCAAGGCATGCTGCCGTCGCGAAATGCACCGCGTCGTGAGGTACGCCGACACGCGTAATCAGGCAGTCGGCAAAATATCCTTAGTTACATCTTGATATGGTCAGCGGATAAAACAAGTTTAAACAAACGACTATCTGGAACGAAGAGGGAGAGGTTTGCTTTAAAAATCACCCCTGTTCGTTCGGCCCTTCGCCGTGCAGTGTCCATTTACTTCGCGGCCACGGAACACAAGCGTAGAGTTTACTTAAGCTTTGCGAGGAATATCGCTCTGAGACACAAGTCACTTCTAAGGTGAAGCAAAGAGCTCAGGGGAGCAGCGACAGAACAAAGTCAGGACAGACAGCGAGAGGAACAAAAATCAAAGAGCATAAAAGTGGGGAGAGAAAAAAACAGGCCAGAAAAAAAGAACAGGGTCAAAAAAATGAATAATGAATAAGTAGTGACCTGACTATGCTAAAATCCCCGGTAGAAGATGGAACCCGAGGGCGACTCAGGGAGGAAGGTTTGCTAATTGGTCGTCTTCTATTGTCCGTGGCCTCCAAGCGAGACAGGAAGGTGAGGATGGTGGGAGATGGTGATGGATTGGGGTGGGGGGCAGCTGGAAAGGTGGGGCATGAGGGCGGCGCGATGGCCGTTTGAGCAAAATTCAGTAGACGTCTTCGGGCAGGGAGTAGGCGTGTCTGAAAGATGGGAAGGGAATAGAGAGCAGTTAAGTGCCAAAGTCAGCACCGGAGACATACGTCCTCAGTCTTAGAAAGAACGGAATAGGAGGAGCACAAAATGCATGCCAAGGAGGGCATCGCCACACAGGAAAACACACATGACACCAACAGACATCTCCATGCTGCCAGTAGGAAACTAGGCAAGATACTACAAACAGAATTATACCATCTCCTTGGACAGAAAATACATGATGATTAAAACAGACATAATACTGACGAACATTCACAGGGTAGAAGGTGAACAATGGAAACCATATGTACCTGCTGGTGACACCTGACATTCTTTATTCAACTGATTTATACAGTATGACCCCTGGACAATTTTCCCATAAAATAAGAGTAATACTTGCAGTAGTGTTTTGACATTTTGTTTGAAATAAGATAATCAGATGAAATCTTTGTAGTGGTCTGACCCCGTCCTGTTATGAATCTGTTGATATTGGATCCAGTAGCTCTTTCTCAAAGCTTTTCTGCTATGGTCAGTGCTTCGCCCTAAAGCAAGGTGCCACGTCGATCATTTGCACCTGTATTCCCTCGTTACACTAAGTGTTGTAGAGTAACAAGCACGTCCAAAGCGCTTGGCAATGTTTCGGCGCCACCTGTCAGGATAACGGCTCCAATGTCCATGGCAGCTAGAGGGAGGAAGGACTTAACACTCACAAGAAGGGTAAAGTTGTCATTCTCAGACAATGCCCGAGGGCCTTTAGGAGGGGAGGCCGAGGAACAGCTCATCACACAAACAAACTACACAACCACACAAAAACAACACTGACAGTAACAAAATGCTACCCAACAGCTTGGCCAGCAGCACTGCCCCCTCCACTCACGACGACAAGGTCCACAGACGAGGCACAATGTTCCTGCATTTTGGGCATGCAACACAGTGGTAGCAATGGAGTAACATTGCACCGGCAAAATAGCGACAACACCCGCGATTTGCCAGCTCGGCCAGGTGCAGAGATCAAGACGTATAATGCCCCCTGTGTTATGTTTACACACGTCAAATCATGGCATAGTGAGATTCAGCTCTGCATCTCACACTTTCATCCAAAATCACTTACAGCAGTGGGAAGGATCCCAATTCCAGCTCACTCTCTGGTATGTGAACCCATGTCCTTTGTATCATTAGCACAATGCTTTATTTGTTGAGTTACAAGAGTAGCACACAGCTCTTATCTGGGAGTGTCTGCAATGTCGTGGCCTGTGGTTCATCTGCCTACTCCATGACATTCTCTCACGCATTCACTGCTCCCCCACACAGGATCAGAACAAGAGAGCACAGAGGGTGGACAACCAGGCTGGTTATATTGTTAATTTGTGTCCAGGGAGGGGTTAGATAGTCACATGACTACAAAAGAAATCACCAGGCATAGATCTCTTTACCAGCAAGGGGGGGGGAAGAGGGCCATCACCAAACTCCCGGCCTCCCCAGGACGGTGCTGGCCGGTTATAGCTGCCTGGTAAAGTTACAGCACAGACAGATACGGAGAAGAAAAAAAAGAAGGAGAAAGGAGAAACGTATTGGTGAGAAGTTATGGGGCCAGCAAGTAGAGACCTTCCCATGGCTTAAAGGTGCAGAGGGGGGATGAGTATGATCGGCCCACTGGAGGCCCAAACAGTTCCCAGAATTCCACCTGGCTAATACTTGAAATGAAATCCAGCCGGTCCATCGGCCCATGAGAACCGGTTCTGCCCAATCTCTTGATGGCTTCTGGGACGTTTATTTCGGGAAACCCTCTGTCTCCGTAATGCTATTTTTGATGTGAAAGGCGAGAGGGCTAACACAGAATGATTATAATAAAAATAATTTCTGCATGGGGGTCTTTTCTACCTTGACCAGAAGGCCGCGCTAGACCGCCGCCCGCCCCCCAACTTGTAAACCTCTGCTCACTGCCACTCCATTCCTCGGAGGGGATGGATTTTGATTTTCCACTCGATTCGTTTTGCGTGTGTGCAGGGGCGTGGCCAGGAAATCCGGGCCCCCTGACGAAGCCTCACCTTGGGCTCCCTTATATTATATATTTTTTATCATTTAACTCAGGAGCTCCTGTAAAGTGCCGGACCGCCTGAATCTGCCAGGGCATCCAAGGAAGCTACTGGAAATACAAGAGCGAGGACACTATAGGGAGATGTAGATCACGAGAGGGGGGGAGAAAGAGGGGATGAGAAAGAGGGAGAGAGAGAAACGCTCACTTGGTGCCCTCCTCGGTGCCTCCCTCCGCGTCCGTCTTCCCCTCCTCCTCCATCTTCTGCTCGTCGGAGATGAGTTCTTGTTTCCTCCGGCGCCGGACGCACTTGATGATCACCATGGACAAGATGAGTACAGCTAGAATCCCCCCCACCGAGGCCCCCATGGCTACTGCGATGGTGGAGTCCCGAGGCGGGGGCACTGTGGACCCAAAAGGGGGACCCGGTAAAAGACCGGGGGGGGGTGGGGGTGAGGTAGAACAGGGAGAGGGTGACGGGGTGGGGCGGGGCTTATTTTAGTGCACTATTTTCCAGGGGTGGCCATAATCATCTTTCACCGCAGCAATTAAACCATTTGCCAGGGGATTAAACTGTCATTTGATGAGGCCCTTTATTAATCCAGAAAGCCTTGATTGTAGGAGATGGCAAGGAGAAGTGAGGGCCAGACAGTGGGCATACATCGCGTACGCCAGCGCAGGCCCGTAAACAGCCAAAGCCGATGGAGATGCCGTCGCATCGATAAATAAAAATGCACCACTGCTGAGTCATCATGCCTGGGGGGGGGCTAGACCTCCACTGCAATTTAATCGGGCAACAGAGGCCATAATTCATAATAATGTGGAGCGTCCTTTATTATATAGCATTTTTGACCACTTCAGAAATGAATTTCAGATCATATACTCCATATATATGCCACCCATACTTGTAGTCAACTGTACCCCGAATGCTTTGTTTATCAAATTTGTCTCCCTGTTATTGCATTGCATAATGCACAGGGCCTTCCCCCCTCCCCCAACACCCTGTACATCCATCTTTCTAGACCAGTTTCCCGACCCAATCCTAGGGGACAGTCCATATTTTTGCTCCCTCCCTGCTCTCAGCCAATCAAGAACACCAGATGCTTGGTATGGGTGTGTTGGGAGCTGAGAGGGAGCAAAAATACTGGTCTAGACTGCAGGCTCCCTACCCATAACTTCTCAAAAGCATTGGACAGGATCAAATGAATCTAGCTCAACATTTAAATGTGTATACAGATCAATTACCATAGTCATGTACAGTAAGTAAATTTTTAATTATCTGTATCCCGCCCTTTTACCCCCCCACACACACACACACACACACACACACACACACACACACACACATACACACTCACACTCACACACATCCAGTATCCTTACACTCTGTGACGACTTTCAGCGAAATCGAAGCATTGCCCAGCTGCCGGTCTGGGGGGTTTCGCACGTAACAGGTGTAGATCCCACTGTCCGACATCTGGACGTCAGAGATGGTGATGGACAGGTCGTTCTTCTCCAGGTTCCCAGCAAACACCACCCTGTCGTCGAACCGCTCCGTCCGTATGACAGTCATCCGGTGTTTAAATGTCATAAACTGAGTAAGGGAGAAAAAAAATATGCTGAAATGATCTTCATTGCCCTGCGATGGGCTGGCCCCCCGTCCAGGGTTGTTCCCTGCCTCATGCCCGTTGCTTCCGGGATAGGCTCTAGACCCCCCGCGACCCAGTAGGATGAGCGGTTTGGAAAATGGATGGATGGATGGATCTTCATGTTGGTGTAAAACTATAATATTATGTCTGTCAAAGTGTGTCAGCATAGTCACTTCAACATCTCTCCTAAAATCACCTCAGTATTAACAGGAACCATCCAATACACCCATGTATTTGTTGAGTGCCCCACTTGTGCACCACGTTCGGATAATCAATACCTCACTTAACTAATTAAGGTCATTAATTAATTGAGCTGGTGGTCATATTTAATGAATACATGGAATGGCTGAGGTGCCCCTGAGGAGTGGTTTGGGAAGCCAATCGGTGATCATCACGCCATCCAACAAGATATCAACAACTTTTAGTCTTACTTTGCTTATGTTGTACTGTTAAAATGTGCTTTTTGTTGTGAGAAAATGTACGCTTACTACCCATATAAATAGCTCTAAACAATTGCATTGACTACCTAAGATTTCAGCACTGGTAGGCATGCTCTTTATTTTAAGATGGTTTGATTTACAATTTATTGTGGTGCAATACTGATGCACATTCATTAGTTATCAAACTTTGAATTCTGTTCTGCTCCCGGGCTAGCGATACACCCTATGATCCTCTGCTCCCAGGCTAGTGATACACCGTATGATACTCTGCTCCCAGGTTAGCGATACACTATGATACTCTGCTCCCAGGCTAGTGATACACCGTATAATACTCTGCTCCCAGGCTAGCGATACACTGTATGATACTCTGCTCTCAGGCTAGCGATACACCGCATAATACTCTGCTCCCAGCTGGCTAGCGATACACTGTATGATACTCTACTCTCAGGCTAGCGATACACCGCATGATACTCTGCTCCCAGGCTAGCGATACACCGTATGATACTTTGCTCCTGGGTTAGCAATACAGTGTATGACACTCTGCTCCCAGGCTAGCGATACACCGTATGATACTCTGCTCCCAGGCTAGCAATACACTATATGATACTCTGCTCCCGGGCTAGCGATACACCG
>JABFDZ020000040.1:9105925-9117154 GCA_019775955.2 Pollimyrus isidori | reverse complement strand
CGGGCATGATCTGAGCAAGGGGGGGGGGGGGAGTTCTTAAGTTGGCTTGTAATGATAACTATGTATCTTGGACAATATATTTACCCTGAAAAAATTGCAATAAACAGTATTATTGTCATTTTATGCCACTGAAAACATAATAATAAAGCAGCTAAATAATAGAAGCACAACCTTTCAAATAGCAATGAACTTTTAATTCTCAAGAATATAATGTCCATATTGCAAATGAATAAAACAGAAAACTAAAATTTAATTGTCAATGAAATAAGCACTGCACTATGGATTGTTCATGACCCACACAGAAGTACAGAATTTTTCATTTTGGTCCTTCAAACTTAAATGAAAAGGGAATAAAAAGATGATGTGATTTATTCTTTACTAATGTTAAGAATGCGGATGGAGTCTTCACTCTGTTAACTGGATATTTTGGGTAACAAGAGAAGTACTGTTGAGTGAAGGAAGTATCTCCATGAATGAGTTAGTTGCTGTAGCTACACTGCTCTGGTGAGTGCTGCCATCATGCTTTCGGAATGCTCAAGAAAGAGGACCACTGTTTAATCATAAAGTTAAAACATTTCAGCTTCTCCTTCTCAACTACTCAGTGCCAGCGTATGCCAGCGTTGTGTTGTGTTTTGGGCTGGCTGCATCACTGACATTATGGTATGGCTACTTCTGTGGCAAATGGAACGCACCCGACTCAGTTTTCCCAGTTTTTTTTTTTAAACTTGGGGAGATTTAAGTTGGCTGTGTGAAATAAAACATGGTTTGCCAATTTGTATTAATCTGTTCTTTGTGTGCTATAGTTTTCCCATGTTTTTCCGTAAGGCACTGTAAATGGATGACAATAAGACAGTGTTAACGATTTTAAAAGGTTCAAAAGATATCAAAAGATATTTTCCATATTAACCATCAAAGTGGGGGAGATTTAAAACTGACTATCATGAGAGTAAGACGTTTTTATTGAAATGGTATGTATTCTCTGGGTCAGAATTAGGATGATGATGATCATGAATTAAAAATCAGTTATGGATCCCTGTTTATTCTGGAACAGATTTAAACATGATCGCCTTTAACGTGAAAATAACCCTGAATTCTGAAAACTTAAAAGCGTCATATATTATCTGTTCAGATAAAAAATTAAATGTGGAAAAAAATAGTCCTTGAAGTACAGTTTTTATTCTGAATTAAATGTAAAATTTATCTGCTGTAGTATTAAATTATTCAGCCATACGTAGGAGTCAAATGTTTCAGTGTTAAATTAATTCCTGAAAGTCTGGACCTATGTAGTGCTGGAGATAACAATAAAAATAAAACTATTTATTTCACACCACACTTTTTCCGGTGTAAAAACAACGTTTAAACAACGTTAGAGAATACGTGGTGGTTTTACAGCGTCGTAAGACGGATCAAAAAGCAGTGAAAGCGTTATACAAGGGGAAAATAATTTAAATATAAAGCCTTTTTATATAACGTGATTGTAAACGAATCGTGCTGTTCATTTACGAAAACAGCAGAAAACTTCCGGCAGAAGACGAAGCCTTTAGCGTTTGTCCTTTTCCCACGAGAGAACAGAAATCGCCATTGGGTCTAAGTGATGTGCAGAATAATTGATCCCTTTTATTATGCAGACACTGTTGCGTCATGGGTTACGACATAATTCTGCGCATCAGTTCAATTACAAAGTATTAGGATTTTATGACAGACTGATATTACCCAAATAAATGAAATGTAACCATGTATCAGTTTGCCCCACAGTTAACACAAACGCCTCCGAATGCAGCAGAACGATACGAATGGATCCCCAATATACTCCAGATGCATTCCATTTCGTTTATATTAGCGGCCTTGAGATAGATTATATACTGAACCACAGAGCAGAAATTCCATAGGCCTATATCAAATCTCGCATCCCCAAAATCGATGCTCGTTTATTTTTCAGTCAGTGTTTAATCATAATAACCGCTAAAAATAACAATATTAACAACGAGAACATTAAAAACGCACCTAAAAAAATAAAAGCATTGTTCTCTATGGACTTGGCTGCGCATTACTGCCAACAAATATGAACCGTTATCTACAATAGAAAGAAAAACACACGGAGAAAATACAAAACAATCTATTTAAAGGCGGGGCACTTTCAGAAATAAATTATAAGAAAGTGACAGCCAATATATTATTTGCTGCATAATTATTGCTTGTCATTTGTTTTGCTGAATGCGAGCTTAATTCATATGAAACTGTAAATCCCCTGTTGAAAAGGAAGCGATGGACTTGTAGTAAATGTAATAGGCGAGCGGGCCCATAGAGAATCCCCTCCCTCGTAAGCACAAACACACCTAAGCATCACTCAAAAAACATCATTCATATATATGTATAATGAATCACACACAAACACCCGCATCTGTATGCTAAAATAATTAAACGTACCCCATTGAACAGATCTTACGTATATGCATATTATATTGTGTTAAAAACAGCATTAGATACATTCAAATACCACACCAAAGCACCTAGCGACTACGGCGTGGTTTTCCCCGTATTTACCTACACAGTTCAGGGATAGCGCTTGTCTTGTACTTACCCATGACAAAAATCACCATTGCTATAAAGATTAAGTTGACAGCTGACTTCCGCGATTTGTTTCGCGCTTGGAACGAAAAAACCATGATGTATATAAAAAAAAAATGTGTCGTATATATAAACGCGGTTGTACTTTCTTTTATTGAAGTGACAACAGGATAGGAAAATTGTCTTATTTCAGTGCTATAATATGGCTGGCAGTGACTGTAGCCGAGGATAGAATTGATTTTGTGGTTGTGAGTGTCCAACGGAGGTGGAGAGGTTTGAGTTTGAGTCCGTACCCTCGTTATTTGGTCCCACCCCCTCTTTCATCTCCTTTCCAGAAATCGCATATTCTATGTACTGGACCCTCCTTGTTTCTTCATGCAATGAGTTGTCGTCATATTTGATAGTTTAAAGAGATCGTTGCGTTGGACAAAACAACTTGAGCTGTTATTCTGTCTGTTTAGAGCAAATAAGAGAGAAAAAAAAATATATTTTTTTTATGGGAAATTTGAGGAGATGCTTTACATGAGATGTTTAATCTATTCACTTGCCTGCTTGGGGGGAAAAAAACGACCAGTGTCTCCATTATGTCAGCACCGAGTAGTTAAGTGAATATGAGTCAGTGATGACAGAAAGCTTTGTGGGTTTAAATCATGTGTGTGTTTGTCTGTGCAAAAGCACTCATAAAAAAATCATTCATCACCTAAGGGAAACACTTATAATGTACACTCACAAATTATAAATGATGCAAACTGCATATTTTAAATACTATTGCATGGGAATATATGTAATTCATATTCAGTATATTGCTGTAATTTACAATAATATCTTAAATACGTACAAGAAAACATGGTGAGATATTATCCTGGAATCTGCCAGTGCATGGCAACACGTGACAGAGGATTCCAGTGTTAGAGGTAAGTTTAGTTTACAGGGATTCTCATGAACTCATGTTTTACAAGGATGGAGCAACAGTTTTAATAAGAACATATTAAAACATGGCATTATTTTTAAAATAGCACATATCTTTTACCCTAAAAAATGTTCAGGGTAAATGAATACTTATGAAACAGTATATTAAACTACTTAAATTCACAAAGCAACAGACAGACATTTCAGTGCTCCTTTTAGGTATACAAGAGTGCATAAACAGAAAGTTATTAGGCCACAAGTGTAAAGATTATCAATACAGCAAGAGCAAAATACTGACTATAGGCAAATGGCACAGAATTCATCGACATTCCATTAAGGCTTTGCAGCTGCGGCTTGTGAGATACTTGTGTAAAATTCAGGCCGTGATTTTTAAACAAAAAGAAAAAAGTATGAGCTCCCCATTTCTGCACCATGTTTTTCAATAAAAAAGTAAGGGGATAAATGTGCAGAAGCCCTGAACTGCAGAACAAATTGAGAAATCAGAAACACTGTAACATTAACCAGAACTGGAAAAGGTAGGTACTTACAGTATGGAATCTCATGTCCCTGGCACTGTTTGAACAGCAAGCTGTGTGTTCCGTTATGCTGTTGTGTTTTTTAAGATACACGTGCAACATGCAGTGAAATGTAACCGTGAATCACTCTTGGTTTAATATGGTTTAATTGCTTGTCATTGTGATTTCCAATTTGTCATAGTGTTTCTGGATCTGTCATTTTGTTTTCCGATTTGGCATTACGTCTTCTGAAGTCTCATTGTGTTTTCTTGTTGCGTTTCCTTATTTGTAAATCTCTCCTGCAATTCTGGACGTCCATAGTCTTTTTCATACTAGATGCATGTGTACAAAAAGGACACTTTGCATTCCTGTTGTGCGAGGGCCAAAATCCCGCTGAGGGAGGACTAGCAGTTTTCTGTGCAGCTACGCGTTGTTTTGATTGTACACCAGAGGGTTTTATTAAAAGGCAGAGTAGCTTTCTCAGACTGAGGGAAACATCTTCCTGTTGCAGTGGGCTGTGGGGGCCAGGTCTCCAGGGACAGGGCGCTTCAAGGGAGGTGTGGGGGCAGGGGGGAGGGATATAGATTAAGGCAACGGAACATTACATATCGATTCTGGAATTCCCACAGGAAGTCAAATGGGAGAAATCGGCACCAATCACAGACTCACCATAACCATGTAGATGTTCTCTTCTTGGGCGACATGGGGAGTTGGGGCCCTGCAAATGACATATATGTCCTTTGACAGACAGAGATAAACAGGACAGGGTACCGCTTAGGCTAGAGACTCAACTTGCAGCACATCCCAGCAAGCAAATAAAAAAGCCGACGTTCTATGGCGAGAAGCACAGCGCATACCTGGTTTTGGTGCGGAGGACATGTCTCTCCACCGGGGGCGCTCTTTCCCTGATCCGAGCTTTAGGCACCACACAGGAGATACTTTCAGTTCCTGTCTTTACAGAGGGATCTTTCCCAAACGCTATATTTAGCCAGGAAGAAGCTGAATTATGAGCACAGCCAGAGCCCAGGGTGTTCTACAGCTGTCACCTTATCTGCTAGGATGCTTGCTGGTTAGTCGGCCTGCGCCTGACCAGCACTCTCTGTCAGCAGGGTACACCTGATTGGCTGTAACAATCTCACCGTTCTGCAGTCCACCAGAAAAGTCTCTTCCTCCATCGCACCAACACTCCCAGTACCGCCGCAGCAATCAACAGCACCGGCCCCACCATCCAGAACAGCTCCAAAGCCTTTCCCAGCATAGGGCCCCTATCAGGGCTTACTGGGGAAAAAAATATATAAACGCATGTTATATATCTTTTAAGCATATTTACATAAAATATAACAAGAGGCAGTTTTGGTAGTCAACAATTGGTCCATCAAGGCCCCAGCCTACGACTGCCACCCAATCTACATTGCAGCCGACCCCCACAGCTCCCCCTGCAGGTGGTGGGTGGTCCTATGTTATTCCTTGGGGCTATGCCTGGCCAGGCCCCATGGCTGGAGGCCCATCCACGAGATGCTCGGCCTGAAGTCGCCCTCCCCAGACCAAGATCCTGGGCGAGGCCCCAATCTCCCTAATCCAGGTGGGGTAGCATGGTCTATAATATTATTAATTATGGGGAGTTTTCTGGATCGGACCAGTTTGCCTTACGTAGCTCCTAGGATCACAGAGGCACACAAACCCCTCGGTCGCAATAAGGTGGCGAGTCATGGACGGGCAGCTCCCTGGGGGGGGCGTTTGGGGTGTGGCCAACTGGGAGGAGTCTCCGGGGAAGACCCACGACACACCGGAGAGATTACTCACTTTCATCTTAAACTTGAATATCTAACTCATGATTACATCATTATTATGGCAATATGGATTATTCATTAATCCATTAATATATTCATTTATTCATTTTCCATATCTACCTGTCCTATGCAAAGTCGCAGGGGTCTGCATTCTCTCCTGGAAACAACGTATGCAAGGCGGAGAATAACCCAGGACGCAGTGCTAATCCATCACAGGGCAAACGCGACTGCAGTACTAATTACCCAATGATAATTGATAGACTGTTAATAAATAACAAAGGTCAATATATTCTTACTTGTTTTCTCCTGATTTTCATCTGAGGGGCTTGAATTTCCTGCAAAACATATCAGGACAGCATCCATAAGTAAGGGCATATATCTAAGCAGCAAGTTACTGGTGCCAAGGTACCAAAGAGTCATACCTGCGGGTTTGCAAGAGACAGTAAGCTGAGTGTAGCTCTTGTAGATCAAACGGCTGTCAGGAGACCGACTGCGACATAAATAGGTGCCAGTCTGGTTGCAGGTCACAGAGTGCATGACGATGGAGAAGCCACCCGCGCCAATGTCGCCGGTGAATGTCAGCGCGGGCCACGCGATGACCGTGACGTTGGCGTAGAAGAAGATGAGCACCTGCTCCCAGCGATGGAACACAAGAAGCATCTCAGCATCTCCGCAGTCCTGCGCATGCATGCAGGACGCCAGCGCGCCGATCGATCCTCAAATGCGCTACTACAGTTATTATAGCCTTTAAACTGAAAAACCAGAGGGCACACAATATATCACAGGGAGAACATTCTCCCCAAATATTCACAATGGTTAATTTCATGTATGCAAATATGAACGAGAAGCGAAAGATACTTTTCGCTCTTTGTTGTAACCAAATAATGCTGTAGTATATTTTGCCAAATCATGCTAATGCTAAAAGTCAAGAAAATTTACTAACAATTTATGATATTTATTTCAATGTATAATCCCCTTATACCGCAGCATGTAACTAGATTAAACACTGCAGTGGTGTATCGTCGTTTCTCTATCAACTGGTGACGGTTTTAATGCATTACTGTAACGTGTCGTGTTAATGCATAAGAGCACCGCAGAAGCTAGACCGCTGGA
Organism: Pollimyrus isidori; assembly: GCA_019775955.2. Taxonomy (NCBI): domain Eukaryota; kingdom Metazoa; phylum Chordata; class Actinopteri; order Osteoglossiformes; family Mormyridae; genus Pollimyrus; species Pollimyrus isidori. The sequence continues at coordinate 9,110,259 of JABFDZ020000040.1, read as the reverse complement.
GCTACCACAGTGTTATTGAATTCCCATTCAATGCTGAGTCTGCGATCCAGGGTCTGTGGGCACGAGGAGAAATTGCAGGGAAGGTAAACATCAGAGCCCTCCGAGGCCTCTTTCCTGAGATCGGTGTACACGCAGCCGTGCGCGTGGCAAACTGTGGAGGACATGAGGCAGACATACAGTCCCAATGAATCAATAAAACATGGCCTGGCATGTATATGTGTCTGTATTTTATTTAAGCCTTACAAGTCCACCCAAACAAAAACCATTAAAATATGCATCATTATAAATAGGCCTTAATTGATGTTGGAAGGCATTCAATCAAAACTGTATAAAATTAAATTGCATTGGGATCAACTTGAAAGTGGCATGTATGATTTTTTTTTTATCATTTATTATAAAGCCTTTGGAAATATGTTACTATTGTGATTATCGTAAGTCTTTAGGCTTGGGTTTCCCAACTATAAGACCCGCAGACCGGTGTATGTTGGGGGGGGGGTTGCCAGCAGATCACAAGTTTAGCTATTTCCTGTTTTTTGAGATGCAAACAAAACAAGCAAACATGAGGAGTAAAATAAAAAATAAAAACAAAACTTTGCTTTAAGAAATCGTGCCACGCACCCCCAGAAATAAGCAGGTGTTTATTAAGCGCAGCAGGCAAAAAGTGCCTTTGATGGTTCTTACTTTCACCTCTCAATGTTATATATGATTCTCACCCCAAAATATCACAACTATCCAGGCAAGGTGCTGCATTCGTCAAAAATCTGTCACCAAAAATCTGTCAACAAAAAACAGACAATATAAAAACCCATGTATCAGCCTGCGCCTCGTGTGTGCCATTTCAACCAGATACAAGTACGGTGATCACGGATAAAGCAACGTCCGTTGGCTGGTTAGCACTTTCATCAGAACTAAATGACAGAAAAAGATGTATTGATGTGCAAAGCAAGTCCCACCACTTCAACAAGTACAGCTGAACGCCTGACTGCCACGGACCCGCCACTCACCGTGTGTTTCTGGACGTCTTTCAGCCGGAACCTGCGTGCGAAACTGCAGCCGGTTGCAAAAGTTGAGTGTGTTCAGTGGGTTTAGTCAATGATAGGATCTGCGGCAAAGACGTTCAGCACGATTCGACTCCGGAATTAAAGGGCTTCTCCATGCACTCCTCAGGCCATCGGTAACATTTTTTTTTAACAAATAAAGCCATTAAGCATTGAAATTTGAGCCCATGCATTATTTGTGCACCAATGGTTTATGCCACTCTCTCCATCTTTCGCTTCTCATATCACTTATCATGGACAGCCAGAGCTCACCATGCCTAGACAGAACCGGGTTTCACAATGCCCGAGAGAAGAAAAGAAAAGAAAAAAAAAACACCTACTTCTGCAAAAACACACAGAAATAAAAACCCATATGCTACGGAGAAGACAAAATGTTCATTACTCCTAGTTCACTCTAACGTTCTTCACAGCTCTCACACTTCAAGACAATTACATTCAACGCGAAACACACTTGAGTTCCATAGGAAAAAAACACAGCGCTATGCACCATGTAGGCAAGCAATAATGAAGAACTGATATCTTAACTGATTGATTATTACTGTAGGTATCTTAGTGTAAAACTTACCTGCGCTAGTGGACTACACCAGCAAAGGGCCCTTCACATAGCCTTTCACCAAGCTTTAGCTCAGACAAGGTAATGAGACTTATAAGAACCGGAAGCATTTGTTTCCCATCATCAGCGTGTAAGTATCTCCCACCTCATCTCACACCAAGCTTAGCATCAAAGTAACTGGTTTCTTTTTTGTGGCAGTTGAGCAGTACTGCGCAAAGCGAACATCTTTCCTGTACTGTCAATACCACTGGGGCCACAAAGACCGTGGTGGCAAAGCGTCAAAGTGGCAAAGCGTCTGGATAGAAAGTTCCCATGCACTCCCTCATGATCATTGAATCACTCATGTATAACCTCAGACTGTTAAATGCTCATCATTTACTTTAACAAGACTTAGCTCAGCTTATTGCACTTTGACTTTTTAACAAATACATACCGGTACGCATCAATATCAGTGCAGTCAAACGGTAAACAAAGAAAAAGAAACTACTGACAGGCGCTGCCCTTTGCTGGAACAAGCAGCTGACAGACAACATTCCATGTTAATGACATGATAATTACAATTTAATCATTTTAATATGAGTGTAATATTTCAAGCAACAGTTCATATGAACAGCTTCTGGAGATGCACTACAAGGGGAAAAACCACTGAGAGTTACATATATGCTGGATACTGAAACCAGGAGATGCCGGCAACACTGATCATGAAGCGCAGAGAACATCAGCGAGTACAAGACCAGCAATGATGAGAACGTGATCAAACGCTAAAGAACCACAATCGCACGCTTCCAGGATCAGCCCCTGTGCACCAGAAACATCACAGCAGACACAGTAGTTTATCGCCAGGTTTGTACAAATCTTAATAAGTTAGCCTGTGGAAATCCACGAGTACTGAACCAGAAGAGCAAGTGCATAATGTACATCGGGGCCATCAACGGCACGTCTCTGAGCGGCAGTGAGCAAAAATAAAATTAAATAAATAACTGAAAAATTGCCAGAATCAAAATGAACAAGCTGATCTTACAACAAAACAGTACAATCGATACAACTAATGATTTGTGCTATACAGGGTGACTGTCTCCGTTTGGCTTGTTTGTATACTGTACACATAGGTTCTTCTGAAAAGAGTAAAGGAGAGAGGGAACTCAAAAGCAAACCCCTTTTGGTTACAGCACTGTTTCTCAACTCTGTCTACAGGGACCTCCAGAAGGCCCATGTTTTTGCTCCCCCCGTGCTCGTCGCCGGACAGTGCACATTTTTGCTCCCTCAGCTGGGAGCTTACAAAGAGCTGGGAAGGAGCAATTACATGGACTGTCTGAGGCTCCCGGAGGATCGAACTGAGATTACAGCATCAAGTTTAGTCGTGAAGCTTCAACCTCGTAGCCACAGAAACATGGAAACAAGAACAGGCATTCAGTATCAGCAGGAATTAAGACTGACTTAGCGATTTTAGCATAGAGCCACACTCTAGTCTCAGTTCTCTTTTCAGTCTGAGGGACGTGCACCTTCCCAGCGACGACAGCTATTAGCACTGAGATTCAGCAATGGCTCCTTTTCCATCCTTCTCTGTGCATGGATAGAATTCCTCATCATTGGCTGATTCCTGGAAGGAAAAAAAAAATAGGTTGGGAGGAACCAATGAAGCTCACTTGTTAGATTTAATGGATTAGTAATGGCTAGATGCGAGTGGTTTATTGGGCAGAAAGTTTTGTGTTCATAACCCAGAGACAATCCAAAATGAAACACCTCAGTAAAAACTGAAAAAAGAACTTCTGATGATATATAAGGGTTCTCTTGTTGATATTTTGTACCTAAAGGAAGTTTAGTTAAGGAATCAAAAAATATTACATAGTTTAAATAGCGATACCTGCAGGTACACCTCGCAGCAAGGGAAGGGGCCATTTTTCATTTTGTGCCTGCTGTGGCCAAACTCCTCTCTGCAGAAATTAATACAATAACTCAGTTTCTCTAAGCAGGCAAAAATGAAGAACAAATGGCAGGTGTCAGCATACTGATGGTAGCACCAGGAAATCCAACCTACACCCAGCAATCCTTCACAAGTCGGTAAGCATGACAACGATCCTCAAGGTATGAAGATTGGAGAATGGAATAGGGAGATTTAACTGGCACCCTCAGGATATATCGGATAGGAGAGCTGAATTCACATGTAAAATAATCATTTGGCTCTTTAGCTTAAATGCACTAAACCTGGAGATCCACTGGGGCTCATATAATCGTTAATTACAGTCGAGACCCTGCCTCTCCCCCAAAATATCCACACCTCCCTCGACGTGTCAAAGCACATGTCCTTACTCATCAGTGACTTCGATGGGCGAGCGTCTGACTGTATTCTTCTTGTGCGGCGAGCAGCAAATTGAACCCAGCAACACCAACGTGATGATGGCTGAGGGTATCAAGATGAAGGCCATCAAGACCGCCATGTCCGAGAAGCGTACGCTCGTCCCTGGTAGAGGGGAGGGGAAATGTCTATAAAGATCCAAGACAGACAAGGAAGAATACAGTGCCACACATATATAACAGAAAAAAATATAGATTAGTGGTACTTTATTAAATATTTCTCTCCTATTCCGTCATACTTTCCACAAGACACGCATATAAGTGTCAGTTAGCTTGGGGGGTCGCGTGGCAGGGTGAGTTAGAAGGGGGGGTGGGGGGAGGGCTAAGGGGGGGGGGTCAAGGGGGGGGGGGGGGGAGGTGGGCAGGAG
>JABFDZ020000040.1:9090856-9105825 GCA_019775955.2 Pollimyrus isidori | reverse complement strand
CCCCCCCCCCCCCCCCCCCCCCCCCCCCCCCCCCCCCCCCCCCCCCCCCCCCCCCCCACCACACAGCAAGGTCAGTTAGCATGCAGCGACCCTGTAGCTGGGGATTAAGGGCCTTGCTCTGGGAGGTCATCAATGGCAGCAGTCTGCCAGCCCTGGGATTTGAACCAGCAACCTTCTAATCACGGGCACGGGGGTTCTAACCTGCACAGCTGCCACTGCCCAGCTCACAACAAAATCATTCTCAATACACAAATTCATGATCGTGAACCCAAATGTACCCCTAGGAGTGACTGTGAGCTCAGTCTGGCATGGGGATCCGTGGACATCGTCGGGGGGGTTCCTCACGGCACAGGTGTAGGTGCCGTTGTCGCTAAGGGAAGCGTTGAGGAGCAGGAGGGAGGCGTCGCCTCTGGCAACGTTCCCCGGCCACTTTATGCGGCCCAGGAAGCTGCCCTCTGCTGGCAGGTATGGCTGGGAAATGAAGTGAAACACCTGGGAAGAAGAAAAGATTCGTAACAATGGCAGAACTATTTAGGTATTCTCATTGCACAAGTCTGGGTTAAAATATATCCCCCCCCCCCCCCCCACTGAGAATTGACAGTGTAATTTTCTCTCACAATTTTGAGAAATATCCACCCAACCATCCACAACTCCATCCATCTTCAAAACTCTGTAGTTCTATGCAGAGTCACGGGTTCGGAGCCCATCCCAAAAACTACAGGAACAAGGCAGGAAATTACCCAGGATGGGGAACCCACCCCTTGAGCAACTATTTCTCCTTATAACAATAATAACAGTAATAACAACATCAATAATAAAAGTATTATGATTATTAACACTATACCTCTAAATGAAATCAGAACCAATAATCCGATTACTGGAAAAAGTACCATCACATCAATTTTGCAGAACCATTTTCAACTGCAAGAAATATGAAACTGATTTAATTTTAACACCTACAAACAAATGTTTTTACTACAAAATTGTTCCACATCCTCATCATCTCCCAGGTGTTCAACACAGCGGAAGGTAATACTGCACATGATAAGCTTAGCGGGAACGCCTCTTCTGTAATACCCCCCCCCCCACCTTCTGCTTTCATACGTCAAGCTTTTACAACTTCCTTCCCAAAATTGTCATCCGCAGACCGAAGTTCCTCAGACTCTCAGACTGAAAGAAAACGTAGTGAATGTGTTGGGATGTGCTGGTCAGCTGCTGGTATATAGAGAGCTATGGAATAGTGACTCAGTAGGTAACACTGGCACCTCACACCAGCGAGTTTGGCACCTCATTCAGGGTGTTGTCCTGCTTTGTGCTCAATGCTCCTGGAATTAAGTCCAAAGCTCTTTGCAGCCCCCTACTGGATGCATGGTTGGGGCGGGATATTCAGACAGATGCAGCCCATACCTCTACGGTGTGGTAGGAATCATGATATATTGATATGTCCAGGGTTCATTTTTTTTCAAACAACAAATTTGCACAACTTTTTCATGACTTCAAGATGAATTCCCAAGAATCAGTTGAAAGAGATTTTTTTGTTCAACCCATTCATGAAGATGGCTTGTTTGTATATACATAGGTTCATCGGCACTTTTTAACTAGTAAGAATACAGTTTTTAACTAGGAGAGTCAAGGAGTTTGTGAATATCTAAAATGTAATTACAGATAGGAGTGACACTTGAATAAATGTTAAAACAGCTTGCCATAGAAATGCACTGTGAAGTTTCAAAACACCTCACACAACTGCACACTCATGCCTTTTTCTACTGTCTGATATCTGCACATCATATGGTCTTTACACATTCTACTCGAAGGTAATGTTTTATATATAAAATTTCTCTCCTAGAACTGTCCATAAGGCCACATGAAATATGACGTTGACACCACACACACACTTTTTAAAAAATAACATCTATTATTTCAACTTTCTATAACTAACAGTGGTTCTCAACCTTTTTGCACCCCAAAGTAATTTTTACCAAGCCAGCTCAAATCGCGACCCTATATCAAGTACAGATTTAAATTAACACTATGATAAAGCATGTATCGTGTTGACACGGTATAAAACCTTGTCACCACGGGTGTTTAAATGTGTATTTTAATGCCACCTAAAGAAACTCTGTAGGAAAAGGCAGTGTTGAGACATCCAGAGGCAAAAAAATTGTGTCTAGAGCATAAAATATGCTGTGTTGAAACATTTTCTCTCGTTTTCTGCCTCAACGGCATTCCACACGCATGACCGTATAACTACGACGCTGCTCGTGAAAGTCTGGGTGATATTGCAAATGTTTTCAAAAGTCCTATGATGTTTCTAAGACTTTATTTTCCATAACTTTTCCAGGTCTTGAGTAAGCAATTACTTAACCCCATGATTTTCCCAGGATGTTCATGACTCCACAAACCTTTTATGCCACATCACCACAGACTGGTAAAGATCGGAGGACGTCTGGTAGAAGGTTAAAAAAGCCTTACATGGTCACCATCAAAAGTACTGATTATCAGATTGCTTAAGCTGCGTGTAATATTGCAGCATGCTGCAGAAGGAGAAGTTTCTTACTCAAACCACAAGAGGGAGCCACTAAACTCCTTCGTATAGAATATCAGATTCCGCTGAAATATTTAGTCCAATCCCTACCTAGAATTTTTCAGTTTTCGCTGAAGCACTCCAGAAACCAGTCAGACCAATCTGATTTTCAATTTCATTCAGACACTTCTCGCAGAAGGGAGCTAAACTACCTGAGGACAAGGCTGATGCATACACATCCACAAGATGCAGAACAGCACCACCAGCCCAGAAGAAAGGCCGTAATAACCAGAGCTGGAATCTGGACTTCAATCATGGGCCCGAGCTTGCAAAAAATTCAATAACACCATTGAAAGTGTTTTGTATATTCATCAACATTGTGATCTTCCCTTCATATGCATAATACTACGACTGGGCGATATCATAACAATATTGTATCTCGCATGCTCAATAATCCCCTTTTTCGGTACTATGCGGACATTTATTTACGCCCACAATGCGGTAAGCAGATTATTGAGGCATTTTGTGACGCCCAAAAGTCAGTAAATTCGGCACCATATGTTTAATAAATGCGTCAGACTTTAAACTGCAAAAGGTACCGCCACACCACCAATGTATTTTTACCTTGTTTATGCGCAAGACCTCCTCTTACAAAAGATGTCGTGGCTGCTGAGTTGTTCCTTTCTTCACTGACCCTTCAGTACAAATTGCACTAAAGTATACCACACATAGTATACCACACATAGTATACCATACATAGTATACCAAGGCAGCATGATGTGATGTGCTCCGCTAACCAAAATGAATAAAGATTACCAAGTTTTTGGTATCATAAAACGAATCTCATTAATATTTTAGCTGTACTATTAATCTGCTTACCCAATACAGGGTGTAAATAAATGCCCGTGTAGTATGCCATGCCTTTGATCTGAAACCCTGGTGATTATCGTGCATGCACCATATAACATCAATATGATATCGCCCAGCCCTACATAATACATACACATTTTTGGGTTGACTTTATGACTTGAAGTTCCCAGAAGTTTAAAAAAAAAAGCTTTAATTATTCAATAACAATAATATCTCGATCAGCTGCATGTTCACAGATGTTGTTTTACAGTTGCGTTCAAAGGTCTTAAAACGAGAATCACTCATTTTATTCCGTTCTTGCCGTTTCTAATTTCATTCATTCATTATTTGTTTGTTTGCTAGTTTAAATAGTGGCCATGGGATTTGAACTGGCGACCTTCTGACCACAAGCATAACACACTGTAACCTACTAAATCTCTCAAAACATTCTTTCATCGAAACTGTCGTTACCAAAAACAAAATTAATAGCAGTCACCTCAAATTGACCTATCCCTTTATAAGCAACAGTCTTAATGGCTTAGCAGTCAGTATCCTGTCTGGTTTCAATTCCCCTGGTGGGGGGACAGAGACTCACCGACAGCGTGTTGCCACCTCCCTTTGGACGGTATGACCATTCCACAGACGTACGTCTGCTGGTGTCGCTGGTGGAGTAGAAGGAGCAGCTGAGGGTGACGACCTCGCCTTGGACGGCCTGAAGGGTACCCAAGCAGCTGATCTGCATGGGACAAACCTGGCACGGGGCTAGGGGCAGGAAACCAGAGAAGGGGGGTGACGAGATGGAGCACAGACAAGAGGGAAAGAAGAACGGAAAATGTGCCATCTGAGAAATAACCAGCGGGCTGGGACCTTATTACCAAAACAAGAATGCAATCCAATGAAGAGCCATTATTCATCTCAAACATAAAAAAAATATTGTGCTCTTACTCTGTTCTCCTTTCTGATAATGTCACCTTTGTAACACACCCGGCCAAAACCAATTTGTAATAATGCCTTTAATCGTACCTTAGTCACTGTTTTTTAAACCAACACATACACCATGTTATGGCGATTATATTTGGAAAAATACCACCCTCACATAAATGACCAAGAGCTGAAATCCAACAGAGAAGTACAGCATATATTTTTCAGTACGTTCCCAGCATCCGAGATTTAAAAGTATTCCTTGATTAACTAATTTTCAGTATATGTAATAAACTCACAACTCATAAAATAAATTCACAGCAGTTTACCATTGTTAAAACGAAAAGCAGGCTGCATACTGACTCAAGTAATGACAGGAATATGATAGAATCGATTTGATCAGAAGAATTTCTCTTTTTTTAAATGACATATAATAAACTGAATGTACTTCGAGGCAAACTAACGTGCATTAACATACAAATAGTTTATGCACACTGTTTTCCTGAAGCACATCAGGAAAGGGCTGCGATCCGCATCCTGTTGTACAGAAACCCTGACTGCGCTCGAGAGACGCCGCTGTCTGGCCGAAGATCGACATCGGTCAAGTTTTAACAATTAATAACTGGATTAAGGGAACATTTTCAATACATTTTATAATACACTTTTTAAACTAATCATTAAAATTAATCATTAAGATTCACCAAAACGTTTACATGGATCGCAAACGAATGCGAATACTCATCATTCACGGATACTCATGACACTCGTATTATTTTGTAAAATATCCCATCTTAATAATCCCTAGCAAACTAAAATCGATAAATGAGCAGATTTTTCTAATAAAAAAGAGAAATTCAGCCGCAACGTAAACTTTTCCGTACGAGGTGATTAGCTTCGTGTACAGCAGGAATCAACAAACAAACCAAAACTGGAATAAACTCACCAAAACTGAGGACCAGGAGGCAGAAAAAGACGGTTTTGGGATGTTGAGGGCACCCCATATTTTAATAAAGTGGTAATACACGTGGGGAAGGAATACAAAATACAAAATGAAACCAAGCTAGTCAAAGCTGTAGATGCGGGCTCGGCGCGTCCATGTTGTCTGCGGCAGGGCGCCTACCTGCCTGACAGGTGTTTCAGGAAGTGGGTGCCGCGCAGCCCCAGCCTTTCCATTTTCGGTCAAAAACATCAAAACATCAATTAACAGAAGTGGTGCATACATCCAGTTCCATTCTCATTCTTCTTATTTTGCTTTCACAGTGGGTTGGGTCTTCTACTTCAAATGCGTCCTGCTTTCGTAATATTTATTTCAACTTAAGAGTTGGTAATCTGTTGATATGCACTGCGTATTTTTCAGGCTAAAACATTTATCTTTTTTACAAGTATATCTACAATTCGTCAAATATCATGTTCATGTTTTTGTGTGTGTGTGTTTGTGTGTCAAAGTGCACTTTTTCTGCGTTAAATACTTCGTATTTCTCACTTTTGAAATGTAAGGGTATAGGTCTCTATAAGACTCCATCTCCAATGTAAATGTTTCAGTTAAGCCGTTTTCAAACCTGTAAACCCATGATATTGAAAACATGGGAAGGCAATTTTTTTCCTCAGTCCGCAACTGTCTTCAGTCCTAGATTTACTTTTAATCTTAGAAATGTTCTTACCTACTCTATGTTCATTCTGTTAAATAGTGTATCTGGCAGTTTACTGAAGGGTAAACCTGTTAAATGTATCTATATGAACACTTCCTGTATTTTACCCAGTGATCTACTATTGACGAATAGGCCTACTTTTTGTAACTGAGAAAATACACACAAACCATGCAGAGACTCAATTCCTGGTACATCTCCTATGTAGATTTTAGACAAAGGGGCCTCTATCAGACACAACAGTGTGTTTTTCCACTCTGTGCTGGTGTTCAGTTTCACCTCTTCAATGAGGATGTCTATACAGAGGGGTCTCTTAGCAACAGTGATGTCAGACCCAGAGATATCATTACCAAATCCAGAGTGGAATGGTGGTTCACTGGGTACCATAGTTATCTCACATCTTTAAGGTTGAGGGTTTGAATCCTAAACCCCTTTTTCACGCAAATTTTGCACGTCTTCATTGTGCTCATGCGCAGACTAACTTCCCTGGGAGTTCTGGGCCATTTGAGCTATATTTTGAGCCGAAGGAGAAAGATGAAACATCAATAATATACTAATCAAAGTGCATGGTAAAACCATTATCTGTTCCTTCCTTTGGTATGGTTAGTCTGGAATTATTGCATATGCCCATTTAATTGTGTTCTCTCCAAAGCAATGTGTCCACCACTCTACCGGGATGGTATAAAGAATAAACTGGATGTAATGTTAGTTCCATATGACTACACCGATTTCTTTGTGTTATGAGGCTACTTTGTGTCAGATCGTTTGACAGTGAAACAACGAGTCGACTCCAGTGTTAAAAGAAAGATGAAGTCTCAAAGTACAATAATCCATTATAGTTGGATTTGTCCATCCTGAAAACGATCACCAAAAATGTGAATAATTGAGTTAATAACAATAATAATAATAATGGTAAAGAAAGATACAACTCTGATTAACCAAGATTTGCTCTGAGAGTTCAATGAATACAATTGGCTTCAGCATTTTGTAATGCCTGACAATTGCAGCATAATACTATTCTCCAGTCTCCTGGGTTGATGTGAAGTATCACTGTGTTTTGTCTGTAGCGGCTCAGCCATCGCCAGATGTTGACATGCTGATACTACTCATCAAGGACAGTTTTTTATTTTCTTTCCACCACGCCCATGGGTGGAAATGAGGGAAGGGCCTCTTCTGGCCAACAGCAGGCAGCTTTTCCTCCGTGTGGCTGAAGCACGTCATTTAGGAGTTGTGGAAGATTTCCTTGCAAAGGTCAGTCTGAGTAAATGTGTGTAATGTGCTGTATGGTAATGATTCAACAGACAGTAACGCAGTGAATGCAGAGTAAGCACATTTTCTCTCTCCTGGAATGAAAATTATTGGCGTTTATTTTCATTGGTGTATTTTGATACGTGAAATGCTTATTCTAAAACCAAATCTCCAATAACGCAAAGCTACAACTTTCATGCTTTGCACAGTTTGTTGTAGATCTAAACACTTACTAAATTTAAACACTGAGTGGTAGATGTCTGGACATGTACCAAATACTGATGTGCAATACAGTAGGTATTTAACCACAAGCACTAAATGTTCCTTGCTTGCGTATATAGTTCAACATTAAATAATAGATATGAACCCGGTCTGCTGAAATTTACTTACCTTTATCTATTAGGAGAACTATCAAATAATGAAAACAGGCAGTTTGTTGAATGGGTAAGATGAGGAAATGGTCATTTCAGGAGGAATTAAGGAAGTATACAGATAAAATCTTGGTGCATGGGATGGCTTTGTTTTCTTAATAAGGGAAACTGTATGTATGTACGCATGTATGTATATAGATGCATAGGTATGTAGGTGTTTGTTTTCATCATCCCCATCACCTTTAAAGATAATGTTTCCATTGTACTTCTTGTCTCTTTGTACCGCTCCTTAAATCTCCTCTTTCTCTTACCTTTCTATAAGGTTTGGCACTGGAATCGCTAGATTGCTCAACAGACCTGGACTTTGATTCACTCCGTGTAATATTTACTCCTGCACTCTAACACGCACAAAGAACGTCTGGCACTAGCTAAAATGCATGATTCATGACTGACTGCTCTTGCACTCAACTGCTTGAATTTAACAATCTTATAACAATAATATATAAAAAGTCAAAATGTGTTTGTTTAAATATTTTAATACTTTTTTTTTTAAAAAAATGAAAACTATGAAGAGATATTAAAAACAAAAATTATTAAACACTTTTCAAAATATACCAGGTATAATGTATAGAAACAGAACCATAATCAAGTTTTTCCAATAAGATTTTTATCAAGGTTTTAAAGTGGTTTTCTGAAAATTACAACCACATTTAGCTACTCCAAGAACTACTGAATAGTAAAAACAAGTATCTCAGTGAATGGGTCGGATGAGGAAATGCTAATCTCAGGATGGTTTGAGGAAGTTCACGACCTCTGGCCGCCTCTTGGCTTTCAGGATTGGCTGTCATGTCCTCCATTTCTTAAGGAATATATTCTGACAAGGTAAAAACGTGGGTATATCTGCACTGTAATGGTACAGTCTGCAGACCACATTTACTTTAAGGTCCACAACAAGAAACTGAAATAATAATTTAAAAAGAGTCATGGGTGAGATGCATTATTCTTTTGCTGAAAAAACCCACATCCTCAGTGGCCAGCAGTGGTCTGGTGAGGCATGACCTCCCTCACGCGAAAATACTTCCACATAGTTCTTCGGAATGCTGCACGGTACTTGTTCGGGGAGACATGACCGCTACTTTATACACGATGTGAAAAATTCCAGGTTTCCGCAAAACACAGATTTGCCTTCCACATAGAGCAATAATAATAATTAAAAAAACTTGTAGAATTTTTGTTTTCGCCATTTTCGTCTAACTGTTTTTCATTTACAGTTAAAAGCTCGATTCCCCAGTTGTAGTGAAGTTCTTCCATGGTAATCCTGCCGCACAGCAATACTATAAGGGGTCATCTTTGTGCTCACAGCCAGCCGGTTCACCGGTGCATCACCGCATTTTAAAGTGCAAGTCCGGAACATTCCGTTCCGGGCCCGAGAGCATGGCGGCCGCATCCTGCCTCGGCCGCTTCAATCCAGCACCACCACGCTGTTGTCGCAGAGCTTCTCTCCCTCGTCCTTCAAGCTGGACGCCGAAGCTTGGCTCGCTGGCCTCCCAAAATGAGCCTTCTCCTCCATCACCTGCAGGTGTGTGGCCTCCTCCACTCGACTGAGACACACAGATGACCGACGTCAAGAACCGCCAGACGGCAAATGGGCGGAGAGCCGAAAGAGAAACTACGATCGCCAGGCCAGCGAGGCTTAAGGAGAATAAGGGAACTGTGCTACTGGGGGCCGGGAGGGGGAAAAGGGGGGGGGAATGTCTGCACAGTCCACTGGAGGGAGAGAACTGCATCACTGCTCTGCATGCACTGGACAAAATGTGACCTCTCTTTGTTGCACTAATTTTCCTCTCCTTGCCTTTGTCTTGCAGAAATTGGCGTGCGGTTTCAGTCATGTCTGACCAGTGGCTATGCAGCGCACTCTTTCAGGGGAAAGTGTGAGACGGGACAAAAGACCTGAAAACCCCACAGAACAACACTGCAGCCAGTGGGGCTGGATTTAACAATCAAACGATTACGGCGCATTAGCACGCCAAACGCTAAGCATTTAGCTTTCTGATCTCTGAGCACAGGCAGGAAATGCAGCCGATTTAATCAGTTATTATGTATAACAATGAAAAGTTCTTAACCAAATTTAGAAACTGTTCGAGGGATTAGTAGCATGAAGCCATTGGCTAGCAGTGTACTGGGATCCTCAAGAAGAATCAGTGAAAAATTTTAAGTTTGATTGATACAGGATTGAGAATAAAGAACTATACAATCAATTTTTTTTTCAGCAGTTATTAATATATTCTATTAGTATCCTTAATATAACACTTTTTAAAAAGACAGAAAGGGAAAGTGCAGATTTTAAAGAAAAAAAAATGCTACACAAGAAGCCCACTGTCAAGGCGCTTTTCTGCCAAAGAGTGGCTTAGTGTCATATTTCCACGGCGGAGCCCGAGAGGAGGAGACGCAGGGCCCCGTTTCAACACGACTCGCTCCTGATGTTACCGAACCATAGGGAGTCGTCAGGGTTTTGGCCCAACTCCATACCGGGAGACGTCAAGGCCTTCGCTTGGCTGAGATGTCAGATTCAGCATGACCTTCAGAGAACAATGTTCTGCATGTTTTGTTTTTTTTTAACCGTAATACTGTAAATGAAAAATAATACTCTCAAGTAAATACAAGTTCCTTTTTCCCATAGCTGTTAACGCAGGAACTCCGCCAGCTTCTATTTGACTGATACTTGGAATCCTAGATGCCATTTTCTTTAATTACGGTTGGTACTTTGTTTTTATTTCATACCGCTCGAAAGCCACTGTGACCTTGCGCTGCCCAAACAGCAAGGACCGTCAGCACGAGCTCACCATTAGCGCCTTACAGCAGCTTCCAGATTGTAACAGAAGGACAAATTACTCCCCCCCTCCCCCCCAAAGCCCAGTCGGTTCCTGATTGGTCAGACAGTGGAAAGACAGACGAAGAGTCCGCCTGTCTTTGGATTCAGAGAGATGCTGTACAGGAGGAAAGCTCTAAAGGGTTTCAGAGTCCCAGGGAAAATACCCAACATGCTCCTGGAGAAAGGGGATTGTGGGGGCTTAGTGTCCCTTGTCACATTTCTCTACACCCCCCACCACCGCTCTCTATCTCACCACGTGGTGGAGCCCTTCTCACTGGGACAGTGCTCTTCTATGTCTTCGTGTCTCTTCTGGTGATGTTTGACTGTGACGACAGCGATAAGGATGATCAGCATGAGCAGAATGCCACCCCCGATGGCTGCAGCCAGTATGGTGATCTCAGAAACGGAGGCTGCAAGAGAACAACAGATAATCCACCTTTCCGTCCTTTCACCCATCCATTCATCTTCTATACTGCCTTGTCCCGCACAGGATTGCAGGGCTACGGAGTCTATTCATTAAACAGAGGGGATAAGGCAGGGAATAACCCAGGGTGTGGCGCAAACCCAGTGCGGAGCAGACACACGATTCATGCAGATAGAGGATTTGGTAACTCCAGGTCACCTTAGCATGTTTTTGGAGTGTGGGAGGGTAAACCAGAGGAAACCCCACGCCAACACGGGAAGAACATGTTAATTCCACATACGCAGATTTAGAGTATATCTTCCCTGAAATGGGCCTGTAATCCCAATCAGGGTGTTTCCCTATCCCTGCTTCTTGGAATGGACTACAGGTTTCCCATAATCCTTCACCATATAACTGGCTATGGAATATGGGTGAAAATATCAGTGTGGTGTCAGACTGACCTGAAGTAACCACCCGGAGGCGTAGTTCTCCCGCACGGCCGTGCACGTCCGGGGCATTTGTCACCCGGCAGGTGAACGTGCCGTTATGGCTGAATTTTACGTTGCGCAGTGTGATGGAGGCATCCTTTCGCATGATGTCTCCAGTCCAGTCCACCTGCTTGTGAAAGTGGCCAGAGTCGACCATGAAGGGCTTCTCACTGTAATACAGCACCTGCAAAGGGGGACAGATAAATCGCAGAGGCCCCATCAGGAAAGAGGCTTCCAGTGTCATCAAGCAGGAATTTTGGTGAATTTATCTTTGAAGGCTTCTGTGAGTTTTGCATCCAATTCTTTCATTTCTGCATAAATTATATTACAAATCTAAGCAATCATATCTTTTCCAGTGGCTGTTTCCCCATTTGTCATTCAATTGTTATTTGTAATAAAAGTCTGGTAACACTTTTGAGGCACAATAATGTAGCAATACATTACTTAGCTACATACAGTACGGTACTGATCCGATGTTTGTTCAATACTAACCAATAATAACGGTTCCCGTATTTCATGCAGTAACTATTTGTTCATGATTTGCATTTGAGTAGTAACTGAGTTACTAAGTTACTTGTGCCCCTTCAAGTAAAGCATTACCATTTGTCATTTCAGTTATGGAAGCTAAATTAATGAATGAAGTTGTGGATGTTACCAAAATACAATCCACTAAATCATCACCGCTATCTGATCTGTTCTCTTATTTTGGTGAGAGAGCTGGTTCACGTGCGCACGTGTCACGTGACTTACCGATTCTTCATGACTCTGGCCGTGAGGTCGGAAGGTCCAGGTGACAGTCACACTGGATGAACTGACGGGCTCCGTAGTCTGGAAGGTACATTTCAGTCTGGTGCTGGTCCCATTGACGGCCTCCTGCTCACTGGAGGTGTAGGTCGTTATCCCATTGACCCACGGCACACCTAGGGGCAGAGAGACGCAGTGGGATCCCGCTACGTAGCACATCGCACAGTCAGACATGTGGCCGCCTGTGTTTATGCATGTTGTGCAGGTCTGCAGGCCAGGATCTTTGGGGTAAAGGGACACTGAACACAGGTTCACAAGGCAGGGAAGTGACTTCAGATGGCATGGCCGTGTTTCAGTGAACCTTTATTCAGATATGGACACTTCGGGTCCAGAAATTAGAAATCCGGTTCAAGATTTTGTTTCAACCAACCAGTTGAGTATAAAGAGTCACAGTGTACTCTACTGGTTGGTTGAAACAAAATCCCGGACTGGATTTCCAATTTCTAGACCTGAAGTGTCCTTATCTGAATAAATGCTCCCTGCATCACTGCCATGGCATCTATAGTGACTTCACAAGGCTGGGGTATACCCTGCACAGGATGCCAGTCCACACATACACACACACACACACACACACACACACACACACTGACACTTTATGGGGAATTTTTCGACACACCAGCTAACCTAGCCACAGTTCAGCAGGAGTACCCCAAAGTAAGCGGTGGAAAGTCAAGCAACACAGAGGTAAATATTGTGCCACCCCCAACACAATCAACCAATCAGAAAACAAAGACATCTCAGAACATTTCAATCCCAATATAAATTCAAAATATTTGTTAATGGTTTATTTAATGTAAAGTGGACGACTTGCAAGGCAAAACAGCCGACCAGAATTTGCCAATGAAACATGTTATACAGTATATAGCAAATGCTTTATAATAATAATAATCATCAATCCTTTATTGTCCCCGTGGGGAAATTATTTTTACGCCTCTCTCAACTTACTCTTTTTTGTGGAGTAAGTTGTCCACAAACCTGTTGGGGCGCCCAGAGAGCTGGGGGTTAAGGGCCTTGCTCAAGGACCCGCAGACGTGCTAAGGCTGGGTTTGAACCTGTGAGCTCATGATTACAGGCACACAGGCTTAGCCCACTGAGCCACACGCTGCCCCTAATCAGAAATGTTCAGTCAGAAATGTTAAAAATAATCAGAAATGCTAAATATAAATCTATGTGTGACCATTCAGAACAGCAATGTGTGTTGTTATGGTTTAGGAGCAGCACTGGGCGGGAATCGCCTGACACAAAGGAGGGAGAAATGAACAGGAACAGCGGGTGGAGAAAAGGGTTTGAGTCCGGACAGGAACAAGAACAACAAAATATAATCATTCTGCAATTGGCCTAAGAGAAAACACTCAGGGAAACAAAACACAGTTCAGGCAAAAGACCATAAAAGGGAGCAGAGTCGGGCACAATGGTCTGGGTGTTTGCTTTTGACTTAAACTGCCATTATTACTCATATAATATATAATGCAAGGTTACATTTCACATTAATTGCGCCTTCATAGTGCATTCATAGGACATTCATAAGCAGCATGTAAGCATACCACAACAACAGCAATAAACATTAACAACAAAAATTATAATAAAAATAACAAACAATACAATCCATCCACCTTCTGAAACTGCTTAATCCCAACCAGGGTCATTGGGCGGACCAGAGCCTGTCCTGGGAACGATGGGCACAGTAGGGAGGAACCAACCCTGTCCTGCACACTTTTGGACCGTGGGAGGAAACCAGAGCACCAGGCAGAATCACACAGAAACACGAGGAGAGTGAACTCCACACAGAATACAATGTAAATACAATATATGAGTGATAATGGCAGTTAATGTAAGGTATCACGTAACAGAATGCACAATACTACAGATTTTCCTATCACTTCAATTGCTGCACTGTACATTACGCCAAAACATTCAGCAAAGATTAAAAAAATCTTTGCAAAAAGTCCCAAGCCCCTGATCCATGGGAAGATAAATACATCGATTTAAGGCAACAGCAGTGGCAGTAAATTGCAGCGGACGGTTTTAATGTAGATATTACAGATTCTAAAAACCATACTCAGATTTCTAGAGAGCAACACAACATTAAAAGTCAACTACACAGGAACACTTCCCCCAACACCACAATTCCCCAAATGCCAAATGTAATTTTTTTTCCCACCCAAAATGAGATTTTGTGTTGTGAAACTGCCATTTATTTACAATTATTGTCCTAGGATAATTGCTCAAGCATTTTTAAGCAGGTTCCTAAATAAGGCAAAAATATAAATGACAAATTGCTCAATAAATGCAGTTCATCTGTTTAAATAACCTCCAATTCATGTGTCACTTCCTTTCCTATCGGGCATTCTCAACAATGTTGTCCATCGTTCTGGTGGCGGTAGCTCGCATCGCGATGAAAGAACTTTGTGCGTAATCGACAGGTTTCAAGTTTGCAATTCAAGGAGAGAGACTGTTATTCTACACTTATTCCATACAAAAATATACTTTGGATTAAAGTGTGCTTCAGGCTACTACAGAGGACTTATTAAAATTATGCAAATAGTCAGTTACGTACGGATAACATTTACACACATTCAAACATGGAAACAGTCTGACATTATTTATCACTGATTCTGTTGCTACACTGTAGGGCGGGGGCATTTGCGCAACATGAACTCGTTCCCACAGCTGGGAAAACCCCGCCCCCTTTGCTCAGTGACCCTCCTGCTCTTTCCTGCTGTCAGTGACAGGACCTGCAGATCGAGACGGAGACAGAGGAATATGAGGATGCAACCGTCTCCTGCGTGTCCTAATGTTCTTCGAGCAAACTTGCCGATTCCCCGGGGGGGGGGGCGGGG
>JABFDZ020000040.1:9078518-9089405 GCA_019775955.2 Pollimyrus isidori | reverse complement strand
AGCCCGAAGAATAATCTCTGGTATTTCTTACATTTATGTTCCCTTTTCGTTTCTGTGAATTACGATACCCTTAACGAGAAGCTGCTAAGAAACAGTGTCTCTGCACATTGGGTTATACACCAAACTCAGACAGCAGCTCGCTTGGCGTAGAGCCAAATAACTTCGTGACAAGAGTAAACGGCAACTGGAAATTCTGATAACGCAATAATGTCTGACGGTTCAGACATTCCCAGTAGTGTTAAGGGGGGAGTCACGCAGAAGTACTCATAGCAAATCGTAATTCTAAGATCTGTGAATTTAAGTACCGTAAACAAAACCTTAATCCCTGCCTGAAGTTTATTCACGATTATTCAATGTTACAGTCTATGTTACGGTCCCAGGTCGAGAACCTCAGCGTGTTCTGTTTGCTCAGACAGATTCCGTGTGTGGCAGGTGGCAGGTATGAATACTTTTACATGCAGCTACTTGCACAGTTGTGCAATGCTCAGACCCAGAACAATAATGGGAATTTAAAGGTACAAGTCCCAGAATGAAACAAGCCCTCTCTTATTCAAAATTTTAAAGCGTTTATCTGTTTTGATTCAAGATATCAGCATTTTTTTAAAACAAAATTTATATACTGTAATAATGCTTTATCTGAATATAACAGTATTGTATTCATAATGGTAATACAATAACCATCTTCAGGTTTCATTTTCTGATAAGTTGATTACAGAATTTAGAAGGTGGTGGTAATGTTACCTTCAGAAGGCTCCATCTAAGGATTATGACTTTACTGTGGTGGAGAGGATTGCATGCCTAAGCAATACAAAGAGTTATGTATTTCATCTGGAGCCTGGTGAAAAGCTACTAGAGACTGATCAAAGTGTGATCCAACTAAGGCCTTCAATGAAAGGTTGTAAGAGGAACAGGTATACCCTGCTTAGAATAGGGTTACTGGGACCCACTGTAAAACTGTGTTCAAGGCCTTATTCGCTGCAGTGGTTGCTACGACCAGAGGACAGGCTGTCCCCATTATAATGGTAACCTAAGAGCCACTGGTGAACACCTGGGGTGAGCAAAGCTCCACAGCTGAAGAAGGTGGCCTGCAGGGAAATCTCCAGAGACAGCTGAAAGGTCAGTATGGTAAAAATGTCATATTTTTGGTTAGAATCACAATCCACATGATCATGATTTGTCTTTTGTCTGTTTACAAACCAGCTAAATTGGAATGCATGCAGTAATGCTAATTAATCATCTAACAAGAAACACTACTTGTAGCATTATAGTAATAAATGTACATTTGGAATGCTTACATTTCGGGTGTTTTTTTTCCTCGTCAGCCATACCGCACACTCTATTTCAAGGGTTAAAACTCCGGTCCTGGAGAGCTACTGTCCAGTAAGTTTTGTATCATACCCGGCTTCTGATGAAGCACAGAAGTTCTCAGGTCAATACCAGGAGCAGGTGTGGCTCATCAGAAGCAAAGTAGGATAGAAAACTTACTGGATAGTGGCCCTTCAGCACCGGAGTTGGTGACCTCTGCTATATACAGTACAGCTGATCTCTCTATGGACCACGTGTTGTTTACCATGTTTCATGAGTGTAATATTGGTTGTGTTACCGCCATCTGATTAGTCAAAATACATGAACATACCAGAGATCTGAGTTAACATGATGGATTAAGTAAAAACGGGTACATTCTACATATTATTATTATTATTAGAAAAAGTATCGTACATTGCAATGTTTTGATACATTCCCGATAATTGAAACTCGAAAAATTTCCAACCCCGTACTTGAAAAACATCTATAGAAGAGCTGAACGGAAAAACGTATAATGCTTGCAAGTTTACGCAAGCAAATACTAATTATGGTAGCGTTCAATGGTGAGGGAACACATTCTCACTGACGTAGCTGCAGAAATTAGCACAAACTAAAACATGAAACACACTGTAAATAAGCATCTCTTCGGTTTTATGTCACTGTCGCTCTCAAAACCCAGCAACGCCTTTACCAAACCGACCCTTCTGCAGTGGAAAACTGAACCATACTAACTAATAACTCTTCATGGTACAGCCCAGACACGGATCTTTGTTTCAACGCATATAATAATGCAGCATTATGTAATTACTCGACAGAATGCAACAAATTCATGATAGCAACAACAATGAATGATAACAATGATGGGGTAATATAAAATTATAATACAGTCTAGAAGTTTATTACATTTTGTCCAGCTGTTACATAATGCAGTGTTTTTGCCATTATGTAGTAACATCTCATTATGTGATGAAAATTTGTTACATTTTGCCGAGTTATTACACAATGCAGCATTATTACATATTGTATTGTTACATTCCTCTATGCCAGTGGAAAAGTGCAATATCACTGCAAATGAAGTTACTATAGTGGTCAGAAGCCTCCACAGTGGACAGGGTGAGGAAATCCAGATAAAATCTAAGCGTTCCTTGATTCTCATAGCTGAGAATTCAGTAATCTTTATCCGATAAGGATGTCACAGAAGGAAGCTATCCAGCAGACTCAGGGCATTCTGCATTCTGAATCTGGGAAGATTCAAGGGTACCACGGAACTGGCTACGCTCTGTGTCTATGCATAAAGAGGTCGGGTCTGACCAGTTCCGCATACTGCCAAAGTCCAGCAAGCCTCACAATCAGTGCAGCGGACAAGAACCACAAAGACTGAGGAAACACGAAACAAACAAAGAAAAACCTTCAGACCTGAAAAACAGCTTCTCGAGTCTCACTTGGCATTGAGGGAAGCAAGCGTCCAGAAGTCAAAACCTCTGGCAAGAAAGAAACTGTTTGGTAAACCAATGTGAAATCTTCTGAACGTGTGAAATAAGCAGAACACACTGCATTTCCATACTCCATAATATGTCCTATCACTCCAGTCATGATTGATAACATTTGAATCCAAGGTTATATGACGGAAAACCCCCCCCCCCAGCTTTTCTGGGTCCTCACACCATCATAACGCAATGAACTGGCACTTTGGGGTATGACTCAGTTCCCCCATGAACTGTAGCAGTGCTTACAAACGGCAATCTTAGATCCATCAACTGACAGCAAACATCTAATCAGGGTGACGGTCACTATGACGGAATTTTAAATTGTAGGAAATATAGATCAAGTTAAGATTAGACTAAGGTAAACCCTTTAAAATGTAAAACTCTTAAAATCACAGGATGTTCATCAGTCAATGATACATTACACTGATATAAAACCACTAAGAGGAGTTAATACACAAAAAAGAAAAGGAAAAATACATGCTTCAGGCTAAGATTTTAAGACATATCGGAGCACTGCCTGGGGTACGCTGGCCCACTGCAGAGCACATGCATGCGCACACAATCCCATATTCTCTGGGCACTTTAAAGACACTAGTTATCCTTCAGCGTTATGAATTATTTTACCTTTTTCACAGACTTTGTCATGAGCCTAGATTTAGCCTAACGTGCATATATGGTTAACCTTTTGTCAAAGACTTGCTGAACAATACCAGCTAGCACTCTGTTTTGCTTGACTTATATTTAGTATAAAAAAGTCAGTTCTTAATAAAAGGCCATTGTTTGGGCGCCTATTGTCACTGTCATTCCGGTAGAGTCGTGCCAAAACGCCAAAGAAGAGACCAGGTAGGTATGCGAGTGGGAAAGGCAATAAACACAGGATTTCAGCCACTGCACGCAATCTACGTTTTTATGTAGGAGCAGGAAGCAGACGACGTTGGATCACTTCGAGACAATGTGTCTAAGTCGAGAGCGACAAATGCTGAAAAGTAATTAACCATTTTTTACATTGGAATAATTCCAAAAACAACTAAAGGTATAGTGTAGATTTTCAATCTCGCTCTGAATTAGACAAATCTTATATCAATATGGCCTTTAGAGACTCCACCTGTGGCCAGTGTGTATTAATTATTAATAATTGCTCCACCCTAAAGACGACAAAAACTTTTCAATCTGAAACCGAAGACTAACTCCTATACATGTAAACTTAATAACACCTGTACCCCCCAAATAAACGATATACAGCAATATAACAGCACAAGCAGTAATAACATTTTCCCTGTTTATAAAATCTAAGGATTTGTACTGGCAAAGAAAAATAATTGTTCACTTCGTCTCACCTGAGGCTGCGAGTCCGATCAGGACAAGGAGCTGGAGATGAGATCCGTGCACTGGTTCGCCGTATCTCTTCAGCATGATTAAATTTGCCCAGTTGTAATACTTTCCCAGTGTATTTATTTGCTTATTTTTAATCCGTAGCGCGACCTGGCCAAAAGAAATGCTTGCGATGACTAATGAGATCCAGATCCTGCGTGTCAACGCCCTCCCACATAGTGCAATGCCGGGCGTGGTTTCACTGAGTCCAGCGATCGCTTTCTCTGCAATAACTTAAATGACCCGCACGAATCCATTGATCCATTGTAAGAATAAGGTCTTGTCCAATTTGTTGAACAGTGGAAGATTTTACCTTCTTCATTAACCCCTTGTTATCAGGAATTGAATGAATTCTCACCGTAAACCTTATTGTTTTTGAATTATTGAAGGCTTTTTCTTTTATGGGAAAAGCTCCCATCGTTATAAATATTTAGAATATTTAAATATGTTTTCTACTGTTATTTTTGTTCAGGATGGGTCTGCAACTATAAACATAAATGTATACACATAAATGTGCTGACTACTCTCAAGCAGCCTTCCGGCGCTGATTAGAAGAAACCTTATGAAGCTCAAAATGTTTAAACATAATTCACATGTATGTTTAGATCAGGGGTCATCCACCTTTTCGAAATTGAGAGCTACTAAAGTGAGCCATACGATAGGCTACCAGATTGCAACGCCCCCCTAAACTTATCTAATAGTACAACAATGTATAATAAACATATTTTAAATTAAATGCTCTTTTAAAAAGATATTGTCATTTTCAAATCTATATAAATGCACATGTAATGAAAGAAGAATAATAACAGGATAACATTACATTTTAGACGCCGCTCACTGGGGGATTGTGCTATTTTTACGACAGGTCCGCGGGTGACTCATGTGGTCCTTGGGGGCATCCTGTTGCTCGCGGGCGCCGTGTCGGTGAGCCCTGGTTTAGAGTCTATCTAAAACGTGGTATAGGCAATACATAAAGGGCAACTAATTAACAAAGTTCCGATTTACCGTGATTTTTAAGAAACACTGCCAAAAGTTACCGGTCATTCTGAGCACGTGCTGATTTAAGTTGACTCCACCATCTAGGGAAAAGGTGACGAATGACATTGGCTTTGTATGAAAATCAAGCCATTTTTGTCTAAATAACAATCACTAAGACACTGAGACCAAGAAAATATAGTTATAACTGGAAAGACCGAATTAGCCAATACATTACGGTGCATGAAATTTTGCGCTGTACTATACGTATGTCTGGGACTGTGCAGGAAGCACGTCAGATGGTCACAGGAGTGGCTGAGTATTCAGACTGAAAAAAGCTGATATATTTGCTCTAACATAAGCCATACAAGCAATTACACTTTGAAACTGGGTCAGGTTGAGAAACGTAACTCTTAATTTCTTTGAACAGAAAATCTGTAGTTTGTATTCCAGTTTTTAACATGATATCCTTTTACATGCATGTCACTGCCTGGGTCCATGCTGCATCTGACCGAACTTTCCATTACAATTTTATTCAGCAGTATGTGTCTTTCGTCGCTTTTTGTGAGTGGAAAACATACACTTTGACAGTCAGGCGACATGCACTTGAAAGGGTCTTTCAGGTACCTCACAGATGGCGACTTCAAGCAGCCCGCATCCCCCCCCCGTGACCGACCCCTGTTGTCCCCCTGCACTGCATGAAATCTCACCTCTGATCGACTTCAGGGCTCAGCCATAACTGCTGCTGCTTCCTGCCATAAGAGAGAGTGAACAGAGGAGCAAAGTACTCCTAAGGCTCAGTGTCCAGGCTGAAGGCTGAGGTAGAATTCGAGGCCCAAATCTGAGCTGTTTCTGTGACACTTCGCTACGGTTTGAACGCCAGTGGAGACAGAGAGAGAATCAACACGTGAGAGAAAAATGATGAGAGTGGTGTTCTTCGTCTTCTTCATCATGGCGGACAACGGTGAGGGAACGTTTTTTGAGGACTCGGGCTTCTTCTTTTGTTATAAACTTAAGCCGTGTCTACAAACTGTTCCATCAGGTTATCACCACGGCGCTAGCATCTGCTAATGATGTAGAATCTGTATGCAAAATCTATCGGCATGATAAATTCTTTTATCAGTATAATTTAAAAAGTGATTTATCAGTGTTGTGCTTAATATATAGGTTCAGTACAAGAGTAAAAAAAAAAAAGTCATTGTTTGTTATGCTGGGGATTCTGTAATATTTAATATGACAAAAGCGTATAATGGTTTAATACCTTTATTTATAATTTGCTGCATTCATTATGCATGTAACAGTTCTGTGAATAAATAACAGGAGGTGCCATATAAAAAGATAACATGCACTCTGTCTGAAAAAAGTACCATTTATACTTTTGTGGGAACATGTACTTGTCCCTGGGGCTGTACCCTGAAGGGTCTGCCAGTTATACCCTTAGCTATACCTGTAAAGGTACAGAAATTGACTCTGTGGAACATTTCCGTACCATTGCGGTACATTAATGTTGTTTGTACCATTGGAGTACATTAATTCTATTTGTACCATTTGGGTACATTAATGTTGTTTGTACCATAGGGAAGTAAACTGTACCAGGGCTGTACCTTTTTATCTGACAGTGTAGAACATTTCCTGTGTGTGTATTCATTTTATGTATGTATTCATTTTAAAATGTCTGTATGCTGTAGCTTAGTGAAACAAAAATTCATGGTGAAAAAGCAAAACAAATGAAGTGGACTGCAGTGCATGGATGTCTCCTTTTCTGTTATTTTAGAGAAAACAAAAGTGCATTCGGTTAAAAATGCATTGACATGTCCGGAAAGCTCCAAAGAATTACAAACTGGAAGTCACCTCAACAAAACCAAATATTCATTTACATATTCCTGCAATAGTACAGAAGATATACATTTTTATTTTGATGGAAAGAGTGAGTATATAAATGTTTTTACTGGTTTAAAATGTTATATTATATATTATATCACTATATGTGTGTTTATCATATGCAATAAATAATTCTGTTTTGAATCACACACTTGTTAAAGTAGGACAAAGCAGTGTTTCCCAACCCCTTCCTTGGGGAAGCCCAGACAGTCCATGTTTTTGCTCCCTCCCTGCCAGACAGTCCATGTTTTTGCTCCCTCCCTGCCAGACAGTCCATGTTTTTGCTCCCTCCCTGCCAGACAGTCCATGTTTCTGCTCCCTCCCTGCCAGACAGTCCATGTTTTTGCTCCCTCCCTGCCAGAAAGTCCATGCTTCTGCTCCCTCCCTGCCAGACAGTCCATGTTTCTGCTCCCTCCCAGGGGGTCCCCAAGGACCGGATTGGGAAACGCTGGAATGAAGAATTGACGTGCTTTTGTCATAATCCTACTGGCCCCTTTTTAATGGCCACTGTCCCAGTACTCTATAATGTCCCTTTTTCTGTTTTTCCTACTATCGTCGGGGGGCTGTTACCCTGTCTCACTTTTTTCTTTACAGGAGTCTGTGATGGTTGCTATGAGCTGGACGGGATGTGGCTGCTGGTCATCATAAGTGGGGACTTGCTGGTGACTGGGGGAGTTATACTGTACGCCTACCACCAAGCTCAGAGGAAGTTGAAGCCGCCCCCTGCAACAGGCAAGGCTGCTGTTTTCAGCTGCGCTCCAAACCTCATAAGCAGCGTTTATGGTTTGTAGTGAGAGAGAACTACCTGTGGTATGTTTAAAGGACATTCTGGACAATTCTATGGCACAGATAATTCCATTACCAAAATGTCATGCATTTGGTGAAAGATGCAACCCATTGTGCAGTATAATTTGATAGCTAGGGTGCAACAGGAGAGAGCTAATCTCAAGCAAAGCTAACCTGTTCTTTTTAACCTATGTAGGCAGATTTTCCTCTGATCCTAAGTCCATTACTGTGGAACTAACCTGATGTTCAACAGGCCAAAATATTATTCTGATAAGATTGAAAAAAGCAGGAGCTGCTGAGGGCGAGAAGGATTTTCCTTTTTCAGGTGACATTTAGATGGCAAGTGAGCTTTGTAGTTGCATGCACCACATACACTAAATACAGCTTCTTGTAGTGCGGTGAACTTAATCTTTAATGAGCAGGTACAGATAATACACCATGTTCTTACCAGAACAGGCATAGCAACATGAAATAAATAAGTTGGCACCTCAGTGGATGCCAACCAATCACATTCTTTATAGATTGGAAATGGTTATTACTGTTATTTACTCGGTGCTTTAAAGAAGACCACGCCTTTTGTTGAATTTACCTGGTTCAAAGTTTGCATGCAGTCACATTACGGAGGAAGGTGCAGTTTATTAATGCAACAATTATCCATCTTCCATACAGGTTGATGATACTTAATCTAATCAGTGTTGGGTCCAGTAGTTAGAAATCCATACCGGGATTTTGTTTCTACCAGCCACCTGAGCATAGAGAGTCACAGTCATAGAGTACTAAGCTGCTGGGTAGAAACAAACTCATGATCTGGATTTATAGCTTCTGGACCTGCAATGCCCAACACTGCATCTAATTATGTGTTTTTAGATTGTAGGAGAAAATATGAACAACACAGGGAGAATTAAACACAGAGTGACGGACAGGAGACACCGCTGCCCCCCCCTTAAAGTGACAGTGACAGTTATTACAGTAAATTTCAGCCACATGGAATGGAACAGTGTTTCAGGCAACGTGGTCGTACCACATGACAGCATGTGACAGCCGTTTGTGTGCATGTCTTTCAGCTGCTAACCACCAGAGTGCCTCAAGAGAGCCGGAATCAAACTATGAGGTGTGTCCATCTGCAACTGCATTCTTCTGTTGATTTTATTGGTCGACAGCCATTCCTAAGAGTTACATTGATCCTTAGGTAGCCGTTATGAAATACCATTTCACCCAAGGCATCTTACTAATGCCATTTCTATACACAGATACTTACTATCTAAATGGAAAACAAAATGTTGACATGAAAGATATTGCGCCTCAGAAATGTAGTTGTCTTGTATATAAAAAATAATTAAAATGTAATTTTATGTCAAAATCTAAAATCGTGCTGGTCTGTAGAATATAATTGATTTAAGAAATGTAGCGTGATGGCAGAGGTCATGACCAAGGGCTGCTGGCCATTCTTATGTTTTGGATCTGATTTGCTTTTGCTGGAATGCTAAAGTTTGTCATTCGATTCTGAGTCGACGTTTCTTTTCTTATTTTTCCCTCAACGACCAGGATCTAAGCCCAAGAACCAGAGACAATGCAACGTACGCTGGGGTGCACAGGACGGGATAGACGCCCGCTGTGCTCTGAAATCCCCTCACGCACGATGTGAGGTCTTCTTGGTCCAGGCGTCACCTCCACCTTGAAGCTGGTTGAGATCTTTGAAACATTTGCGTGCTTTTCGTACATCTTTTATATCTCGCAGTTTTTGATGCAAATAAAAGCTTATATTTTTTTGTTTAAAAGCATTTAAATTTAAAAATAAAACTGTTACATTTTGCAAACAAATAAAAATATATTGGCATTTGCTTAATGTGAAGATAATGAAGAGTCATCATTGGACCTATTCTTACATTGATCGTGTTACTTACTGTATGATGTCCTCCACGATGCTTTTAAACACACAATAGCTGGTTGCTACTTCCTGTTTCCTTTCCTGAAGGTAGAAAAAAGTTGGTTACTAGCAACAGGTCACTTTTCTCTACAAAGTCTATTGTAATGTTTCAGGGGAAATACTGATTTTATTGAATTAAAATCTATTAAGTTAAAGGTTAAGCCATCAAAATGTGACAGGAGGAAACATTTGAAAGTGCACGTTTTTTCACTTCCGCAAATATCCAAATATATGCAAATATGTAATAAGAAAGGGTGACATGTTGGTGCAGTAACACTGGCATCTCACACTGCTGTGCCTGGGCGTCTGCACGTTTCTCTGGTGCACCAGTGTTGGAGAGAATTGAAATTAGATCAAAACAAAAATTGGATGGTATTGCCCATCCATCCAGTTTATTTTCACACAAAAGCAGGTTTGTACCATTTAAATTTTTTAAATTTTAGGGAGTGACAACACATTTTCTCCATATGCGTGTGTTGCAGGGTCATACCACTAGGAGAGGGTTCTGTTTTTTCATCAATTTACTAAACGTATGTACATTTTTTTATGTAAGATTAAGATTTTAAAGGTGGTGAACGACAGCTCTAGTAGGCCAGAAAAGCCACCGGCCCCCCAACGAAAATGCTCTCAATGGCCACTCTGTTCCTGACGCCATAGAGAACTAACGTGCAAGAGTTTTTCATGCCAACCTCAACAAGGGAAATGTAACAAAGCCAGAATCAAGCTTTATCAATTTGAAACCTCTTACCCAGTTAAAATAAAGTAATCTTGACAATATATGTATGAATGTAAATCGGCATTATGCACTATAATCCCATTGTTTTCCAAAACCAAACATTCAGTTCAAGATCATGGTGAGCATGAAGCTTAACCTCTCAAACCGCTATAGCAGCCAGACCATCTGCAGGTCCCACTAAGTAAGACAACTAAGTAAGTTTGGTTCTGGCCAGTTTGGATGGGTGACTAGGATAGCTGTGTTGCCACTTGAAGAGCTGTTGTAACTCAACTCAGTTCTGTGGTCTGTGTGAATCCCAATGCCTCAGTGTAGTTACGAGGACATGGTGCCATCCTTTACCTGAGAGGTACAACAGAAGTACTGACTCTCTGAGGTCATAAAAGAGTATGGGGCAGTATCCCAAAATCCTGGCTAAAATT
>JABFDZ020000040.1:9029830-9041334 GCA_019775955.2 Pollimyrus isidori | reverse complement strand
GCAAGAGGGCCAAAGGCGGCCTGCCTACATCTACGCCTCCAACACAGAGACCATATTTCCTTTTACACTTACGTTATAGGAGAGTCTAATAAAATGGCATTTCTTAATCCAGTTTGTGGGGACCACCAGACAGTCTGCATTTTTGTCCTTAGAGATTCCCTGCACACCTGTAGCAGGTATTCGATGTTCCTGATTGGCTGGGAGCGAAAATGTGGACTGTCTGGGGATCTCTGTGGAATGGGTTAAGAAACGCTACACTAAAAGGCATCAATAAGACGACAATAATATACTGAAAACTGAAGGTGAGGGAAATTACTAGCTACAGCAGCAGTTCAACAAAACCAGCACCTCCTGAGGTTAATCTGTAGTTTATTAAAGGAAGACAGTTTTAAGTGCTCCAAATGAGGACAGAAAACTACATTTCTGATCCTTCCCGAAGCAGGCCAGTTTTGTTGAATGAACAAGCCTGTCGGACCTCAATGGCCCAGTAGGGGGAGCTCTAGTCCAAGTCCAGCTATCAGCTAGTTTTACAATGCAGCCGAAATCGACTTACAGCATCCTGCTTTGCTGACAGTGGCCAGGATGAATAGATCTAGTTGAGTGTTGCGAAGGTGGGGGGGGGGGGGCAAGCTTGTGGCCATTTGATGATGTCATAGTTTTCATAGAAGTGGTGGATGATTCAGCTTTAAGTTGTTTTTTTTTTCTTTTCAAACGTTCACTTCCACATTCGTGACCTGAACTTCCCAACCGCGAGTAATGTAGGAACTACGGCCCTCGCCGTCCATTCAGAAATAGGATGGATGAGCAAACCGTGCATGACGACCACGACCGTTTAAAATCCGCCTCGCGTCATGGTCACGGCAGCTGTAGCCCTGCGGCTTACAGGACATTTCAACAAGGAGGCTCCTGGCCATCGGCAGCGACATGAAACACGCATGCAGGCAATGTGTTTTACATGAGTTTCAATTAAATGAAAACATGAAAAATAGCGTAAAAATCCAGAGGACGGGAGGAGAAAAAAATCAGGAATGTACAAGCATGGATACAGAAAGAATTGTCCAAAGTGAGGGAGAGTGGAAGGGGAATGGGAAGAGAGGATGATGGGATATGGGGGCGGGCCATCTGTGGGCGTGGCCAGAGTACAGCCAGTCACCTGTGGGTCTCGGCACTGTCGGCGCTCAGCTGCTTCCCGAGCACCCGGTGGCACGGTGTGTTCAGGAAGCCCTGGCGCTGGGCCCCACCCCCAAGCTCCGCCTCCTGAACCTGAATGGTCACTTGCTGCTGGGGGACGGCCTGGGCCATGCCAACGCTGCGGGGCAGGCCGGAGGGCTGCTGGGGAAGTGCCATGCGTGGGAGGCTGGTGGGTGGGGGGCTACCGCCAGGGGCCTGATAGAGGCTGGCGCCGTGCGGGTACTGCGCTGAAGATGGCCCACCTGCAGGGGGAGATGGAGAGACATAGAAGAGGGATTGCGTTTCTCTTTCCGGCAAAATGGGGGCCTGTAAAAGAAGGATGAGGTGTAGGGGCTCACCCACCATGGCCCTGCATCATGCCTGTACTGCCAGGGGGGGGGCTCTGGTTGGGCTGCCTGAATAGATGATTGCTGGGATGTGTTGGGGGAGGGCTTGACGGCTGGATACGCAACCTGAGAGAAACACACGCGGGCATGTCAGAGTGGGACAGCACTGGGCAATACTATGGAAGCCTAATTAGGACAAACCACGCAGACCTCTCAAAATGCCCATTACAAACAGAGAAGCTACAAAAAGTTGTGCATCTACCATCCCATTTGCATTCTTAAGGGCTCTTTTTCCCCTTTTTGGTCATTCACACAAAAAACCTGAGAACTCCTCACAACAAAAATGTTGCCATGAAATACAGTGTTTGTCTTTTGTGTCGACCAATAGTCACAAACTTAAAATTTTAGGTATATTAAAATTGTCACTGCTTAACCTGCCTTTTTTAAGCATTTTCCCCAAATTTCTAGCAAAAATCACATTACTTTAAGATAACATCAAACAACAAAATACTGGATAAATGTTTTTTAATCTTTCAACTTTATTGCACGTAATCCTCAATAAGTCATAGAATGAGGTGTAATTTTTTTTCCTCAAATTCTCTCTCGTTTCCAAACTCAAACTCTTGCCCTGAATTTGACGAAATACTTAATTAATAAATAAGTGGCAAAACTCAAAAAAAAAAATGCACACAATCACATTGTACAATTTTAGTCGGTCTTCAAACAAGTTTTAAAAAGTAAAGAGAAGTGATATGTTATGGCAATGAGCTTGTGAGAATGACCCCTTGAGTGATGTTTTGCGGTAAAGAGTTCGTGAAAATGACCCTTTTAATGGTGTAGCTATCTAGCTGTGATTGGATCCGTTTCCTCCGATCGTCTCCCGTTACTGATACGGCTGATGTTAGTCAACACTGGGGACCGGGGGCTGGAAGGAGACGGCTCAGCTTACAGATCTGACAGCGGAGGTGTCAGATTTATGCTTCGCTGCTTTATGCCTCATAGGAAAACGTAGCGAGGAACACGGGCGACGAAGCACCAATCGTTGCTCAAGACAATGCGTAGTATTAGAAGAGGCTTCAGAGCAATTACATGGTATTTGACAGAACTACAAGAACGTCTGTCAGCTTCAGCAGAGGCTGCCAATAAGGGGAGGCAGAACTAATTTGATGCACATTTGACTGTCAAAACACGGCTCAATGGGACAAGTATCTAACAATACAGGGCTGTGCAGAAGTCTTAGGCATTCAAAGAACATTTTTAAAGCTATTTATCTGAGTAGTAAGTGTACATTACCTCAGGAAAAAAAACACAATTTAAACGTATTTTAACATTAGAACATAGCAAATGAACAGTAACATAGTAAAAACTAATAAGAATTCCTCCAGACGTTACTGATACCTTATTAGACAGCTAGACGAACATTACTTCAGTGTTCCATCTATTTGTTACATTTCACCACCAGCTCACTTAATTAATTAATTACTCTAAATAGTCGGAAAAGGTATTAATTAGCAAAGCATGGGGCCTGTATCGCAAAGCCGGATTTATCGCCAAGCCAGACAACTTGTCAGATTTAATGCATCCCACTTTAAACGGGCTTCGTCTTTGTATACAGGTAGCGCTAGTTAAACCCGAAAAGCATTCAAGCTATGCAAGAAATCCTGCTACGTGATTCTGCCCCCTGGTGTGTTAGTGGTTCAGGAAATACATGGGTATGCATAGGTATACTGAATGGTTGCCACAAATACAGGGGTGACTTTAGCAGAGCTTTTGACATGGCTAAGCTTACACACTTCGGAAGACACAACATCGTAGTTTTAT
The DNA here is from genome assembly GCA_019775955.2 of Pollimyrus isidori. Classification (NCBI taxonomy): domain Eukaryota; kingdom Metazoa; phylum Chordata; class Actinopteri; order Osteoglossiformes; family Mormyridae; genus Pollimyrus; species Pollimyrus isidori. The sequence goes on along the minus strand of JABFDZ020000040.1, from coordinate 9,037,996 downwards.
ACCATCGTTTCTGCATCAGACTGCATAAAATAAATGTGCATGATCTAATCTGATTTTCACCACTGGAGGGACCCGAGCCCTTTCACAGGGTTTAAAGCTCTGGTGTTACCTTTGGAGCTGGTGAGTGAGGTGGCTGGGTTGTGTCTCTCCGTGTCCCAGGGACAGGGCCTGCCGACCAGAGCACGTGAGGTCAGACATCACACACGCGCAGCACGTCGGCTAAAAGAAAACTGACTGCAGACACAAACAAACGGCACAGCCTGGAGAACGTCAACCCGCAACACTACTGTTCTTTGCGGCCGACACAACTCTGCCCCCATTGTCCTGTTCTGAGCTCCCATGATCCTCCGCAGGCAGTGAAGCCTTCAGGCACCTCTGCATTTACAGGACCCACGACCGCAGACGAGAGTGACCTGGATCTGCTGGTGTAGGATCTGTTGCTCTTGCTGGTACAAGACATGCTGCTGCTGCGTGTGTTCCAGGAACTTCTCATCCTGCGGCGCCGAGTACAACTTCTGCAGCTGCTCACACTCCTAGGGGAACGCAAAAGTGGGGGAAACATATATGGGGAGGGGGGGGGAGGGTGTGTGGGTAAGAGCACCAAGAAGGTGTGGCGTGCCATATTCATATAGTTGTTACCGGATGGCTCGTGGAAGTTTTACTCAGACAAAAATATTGTGAGGAGAGAAGGAAAAACGATTGGTTCAGAGAGATAACCAATCAGATTGTGGAGAAGGTGGGACCAACACGTCTGATTGATTGGTCCCACAACCTCTAGTTGCTCTGTATTAATAATACAAATCAGACAGCAAAGGGATGAATGTAAACAGCAGGATAATCATCAAGCCCCATTAGAGACCCACTTGCTCAGGTTTTCCCGAATCACCCCCTACAAGCTATTCGGAGAACAGCGACGGGACACCACTGTACCTGCTTGATCTGCCGGAGGATGCTGCTGTTCTCCAGCTGTGCCTTGAAGGCCTGGATGGAGGTGGCCCCATCAGAGAAGCGTCGCACCGGGGAGAACCTCTCCATGGGCAGGTGTAGCGTGTTGCAGTCCTTGTAGCTCGACCTGCACAGGGGGCGTAGCACGCAGGCACGCACGCACACACCCACCCACACGCACGGACAGACAAACACGCACAAACAGACACTTTTACTGAGTGCAAGGCGGCAACCCCACCGGCCCACACAAGCCATGCTGGGCAGGCGCGGGGGCAGGGGGAGGCTGGTGGCGACGTCGTCAACGCCCACTGTCGTCAAGAAGCGTGGGCAGCAATACCCGACCCCGTCTGTCTGTCAGAGAGTCTGATCCATTTATCCTTCAAAACCAGCCGGCAGCTTCTAAGGAGAAGAGGCCTCATCCCTAAGCGTCACTACGACCGGGCCAGAGCTCCCCGTATCACACAGTACGTCTTTCCCTAAGTCTGAGCCCTCTGATGTTAAATGAAAATGAAACTGGCAGGCCTTAGGACCTCTGGGAGGAGCCCCTCCCTCAGCAACTGTGCACGCTCTCTCTCTCTCTTTCGCTCTCTCTCTCGCTCTCTCGCCTTCCCCCTCAGTGGGCGCGCGGCGATGTGCCGTTTCAGCTGGGTGGGGCCCCCTCACCGGCAGTGTTGCTCCTGGGCCCAGGCCCGCTGCCAGGCCCCCTGGGGCCTCTGCGTGTCTGGGGGTGGCTCAGTGGGCGCCGTACTCAGGGGTACATGCATCGTGTGCCGCTTGGACCTGTTCGCCAAGTATCTGGGCCGCAGGGAGGGAGACAGGAAGCAGTATTCACTCATAAGCTCTCTGACATCAAGTTGGGTCTCACAAGGGGGTGCCACAACTTTTGCCGAATCTTATCTCGGGGCGCGGGGGAGGGGGGGGGGGGTTCGCATAAAACACACCTCCCATCTGAAGTAACAGCAGGTAGTGTGCAAAAGAAACTTGAGTTAATTTGGCATAATTTGACAGATCACAGATTTCTTTCGCCAGAGGAAACACATTAGTTGATTCCATTCCCACATCAAAGCCAAAGAAGAGGACCCACATTAACAGTGGCCTCTTGTGGCAGAAAGCAGTACTGCAGCCTCTATCCACTCACTCCCAGTAACCCAGGCAACCTGCTCCTCTACATCTCACCCTATGCGCCAAAAGCCAGCTGGCCCCAATGCCCACCACAGCACTCACCTCTGCACGGCCTCTTGGTCTGGCTCCCCGTCCGAACCTTCCTCATCCACGGGGGCGACCGCTGGAATGGGGTGCTGGAAACAGAGGGTGGTGTGGGAGAAGAGAAATAAACACAAGAGAATGGTTCTGATAATGGCGACTGGCTAATTGGACATGTTTTACTCGGACTGGTTAGTTTTTCTTGAAAATGTCAGGTCAGAACTCATTTTTTGAGACAATATGCAAGTTTTATCAATGCAGCAGTCGGAATGCTTGTAATAAAAATGAAATTAGTAAGTAACTCCAGTAAGTCATCCCAACCAAAACATTTTTCTTCACACAAAGGCCTGGTGCCAGATTTCTTGCTTAGCCAGATAACTTGTCAGATTTAAGGTACCCCAGTTTAAACGGACTTAATCTTTGCTCACTTTCACTTAGCCCAGACTGCCTAACAGTCTGCCTAGTTTTCCGGCTAAGCAAGAAATCTTGGATACAGGCCCGTAGCTCTACAGCTAACACTAGCAAAGCTAACACACCTGTAGCCAAGGCTGAGGGAGTGAGCGGCGATTCACTGTGTGCAGAGAAACCGAATGACAGCTCAGAAGTGACACTGGCCACTATTATTAACCTGACATCCGACGTTTCCTCTAGACTGGATGGAATTTTAGGAGTCGTGGAGAAATAAACAAACGCACATAGTCAACCAAGCAGAGACTGCCATATCGACAAAGGAGGATGATTTAATTTCACTGCAGGCTAGCACTCTGAATCTTGAGAAGGAAAACAGAAATTGAGAAAATGGTGCTGCGGAAATCTGAACAAAAGTTGCAGTACTCAAGTCCAGTCTCCATTTCACATATAAATCTTGGCACACACTTGGGCGAATTCTTACTTAGTCCTGACTCAAACACTCGCAACTGAATCATGTCTGTCAAGTCAACACCTATCCGTTTGGCAAACATAAACCATAAGGAGTTTCTGTGAAAGACAGCCAGTAAGAAGCACGCTGTTGAATGCAAAAATTGGAAATTGATTACTGAGGTAGCTGGTACAACTTCCGATTACTATCGACATCTGGAAAGGAAACAAACACAAATACGAAATGCTAGCGAAATCAGTTTGTTTTAGATAGTAATCCCACAACAGCTATCCAGCTAGCTGGCTAACGTTGCATGATAATTACAGTGTTAAAAGAGAATCTTGGGAAGCTTGCTTAATTCACACAAAATATTGCAAATTTGTTGGCTTTATAAACAAAAATCTATTACTTTATTCATTTCTTTACATGAAATATTTATCACATTAGAAACACATTAGCCAGCAGTTTTAAATAAAACATTCCTTTCAAATAGTAATAAATTGAAACCCAAATTATAGTTCTGAAACAGTTGTGCTAAGCTAAAAGGGTCATCGACAAGCAGTCTTATTGGGTGCTTTTTAATTAGTAACACCTTTCCAGTAGCATAAAACACCAAACACTGGTATTTAGTATCCCTTTGGGAGCCAGTGACTATAACTACAATTAATAGTAAAAGGGCAAGAACAGAATTGAATGAGTCAGTCAAAAAAACGGTAAGAAAATGTTGTGCAGATGATATGTTCAGGTATGTTAAACACTGCTTGTCAATGATGTTCTGTTATGAAGCCAATATATTTGCAACATTTTAACAAGGTTAAGCAAGGATCTCAAGGCTTTCTGAGAGCACTGTAATTATTACTGTTGTACTTTATTGATCCCAGTGTCGAAAACACTTGTTCACACATGAATCTTCAGAGAGACACAAGCGAGAGTTATGTTTTGGATTAGATCACAGGGCCAGTCAGTGTTCAGCACCACTGGAATAGTTACGTTTAACTAAAGGTATTAACTCAAGAGCCTAATGGTGATGTGATTGATTAGAAGGAGGGGAAATCAGACTAGCTATACAGAGGAGTCTTAACCCCCCCATCGTGCACATTTAAGCCAAAAAATGTTCAAAGCCCTTGCCTTTCTCGAAAAAATAAGATATTGCTATAGTGTAGACAGTGCCAACAACAAGATATCATGCAGTGTGTTAATGGAACATTATGTGTGTTCACATTGGGTAAAAATTACAAAACATTTAATGAAAGGACAGAAAGAAACTTTGTACTATCCGATGCATATTCTTAGGTTCCAGTAACAATTTTAAATGTGCTCATCAGGATACGGTCAAGTTATAACGAAATTAATAACTACCAGAGGATGCAGTGGAGATGCATTTCTGTCAGTTTCATATCTGACAAATCGTTTACTTCTTTGATGAAGTTAATTATTTCTTAGTTGGTTGTCATTTTAAATTAGTTTAATGTAAACAATTAAAGGTTTTGTTTACTCTTCAATTTGTAGTTTTTAAATGCAGAATCATTGTCTACAATTAAACTTGTATTTTTCAAGACTCTGTTCTGGTACCAGACCAGATCTATTTCAGGTTGGTTATGTAAATAACTTTTGCATAACTAACTTGTATAGATGAAACCGTGCATAGAGTTGATGGCCGATGTAATTATGTCGAAAGCATTCATATCAAAGTAGAATGATTAGAATTAATGGAAACTCAGATGATTCACTCCACAACCCAAAAGTATTCATATAAAAATGATTAATACAAAATATAAGGTAAAAATACATAAAACAAATTAACCTGCAATTTACCTTTGAAAATAACCGTGGATGGTGTGAGGGAGACGAGAGAGAGGAGAAGAGGAGGGTTATTTTGTAGGACGACTTTCACTATAAGTAATGGAATCCCTGCTATCTGTTGACTCACTGGAATCTTTTTCTGTTTGTGCGACTTTAACAAGGAACCTAATGACAGCTGCTTTTGCCTCATTTCCGATTTTGCGGAAAAGTGACACTGCATTGTTGTTAAACAGACTGCTATGCCTTTATTCAAGTGGTGCTTTTCTACTAAATATTGACTATATGAGTGAAGCACGCCGCCTGAGACCGAGCATGGGAGACGATTACCCACAATCTCACAGCAAGAGAGAGAACTATCGGCTCAGTTGTGATCACGCGATACTCCGCAGACAAAGCATGTACATAATACTTGTATTGCGAGACCTGATTGATTGTGTTAAGTCAAAATTTATCTTAAAATTTTGCATGTCTTGCAAAACACTCGCAATCGAGGTTTGACTGTATTTAGGAATCGATTAGATGGAGAAATCTTTACATTAATATCACGATTCAATCTGTTTAACAAATTACTTAATTATTTTGAAAAAACCTCTCAACTTTACTGGAAAAAAAACTTAATTATTAATGGGATACAAAGAAAGTAGAATCTCAGAACATTCACAGGGATTGAACAACTGTACCAAAAAGAGCTAAGCAACAGTACCAAAAAGAGCTAAGCAACAGTACCAAAAAGAGCTAAGCAACAGTACCAAAAAATAAATGAATTTAACATGTAACGAAGCTCTACCTGACCAGTCTAACTGGGGGAGCGCCGATGTGAAAATTCTGACCAATACCGATAACCAATAATTTCACGTGGCCCAACAGACTTGCTGAGCTACATGCCGACAAGGGGGAGGCGAAACTTGCCGAGCGTGTTGGCTCAGATTACTGGAATGCCTTTACGTCATTTTTTTTATTATGCCATTTCATAAACATGCAACAGGCCGGTACTTTAAGGCCTCTTATACACAGTGAATGACCTGAAATCCCTCGTCCTCCACTACAGAAAATATCTGATTGTCCTGATTTTTATTTTAATGTCTTTAGATCTGATGCTGCTAGCTTTAAATACTGATAAAGTTCAAATATCAGCAGGTATTACTGGCCAAGGTTGAGACTGATATATTGATTTTTAATGCATACTGGGCAATACTGATACGTTAACTGATATATCGTGCATCTAGCTGAGCCAGTTAGCTGAGCACTGCTGCTGTGGCTAGCAAATCAGAATGGCTTCTTTTTCGTGCAAAGATCATCGTCAGAGCACAAAGTTCATCAGGCAGTACTTCCTTTATGAATATTAATGCACCTTCCCATGCCATCCTGCTTTTCCGAAATTTGCGTGCTCCACTGCATCTCGAGTTAGTACTCTCTCTGGAAAAAGCAACTAGCCGAAGATTAATGGATGGTTTAATGGGGTGACTACGCCCTTCAGAAAAAATAGATACACAGTGAAAAGCAGTCAGTTTTTATAAATATTTGGGCCCCTATTATAAGTTAATGAGTCCTAATATTACTAATATATTGCATATGTCTGGGAAACTTAATTCAGCTATTTAACTGTTTATTATTTAGGGCTAGCTATACTGCCTCACCCACTTAGCTTAATTTAAACAGGTCGTATTTCACAGAACTTATCTGGAAATGGAGACCTTTTTTATTGGGACCAGTACGTTTGTCTGGATTTTTATGTATGGTTATGTCATTCAGTATAAGAAATAAAGGTTTCTTATGAAAATATAAAAGAACAAAAGGCAGCAACGAAACAGGTGAGTAGTCAAGGGAGGCCAGGAAAGGCAGAGCCACACGCGCACACTTACAGGGCTGGTGACGAGCGGGGACTGGCCACGCGGCCTCTTCAGCAGCTGTGCGTGCACTTGGATGTTGGCCCCGCCGTCGGAGGCCCTCCGGCCCAGGGGGCCCATGCCGTTGAGCAGCTGTAGGGTGGGGGGTTGCAGGAGGGACTGTTCCTACACACACACGGGTGACAGGGGTCAGCACAGGCACTTAATGTGTTCATAGGAGAAATACTGACTCTGCATTTGTAGAGTTCTTTTTTTTTTTTACTCCCCAAGGAGCACCGCTGTTGTACCTTTAATTTAAAGGCCGTACCTTGTACTCCAGTTGCTGTGTGGGCTGCAGGTTCTGCGGGGGCACCAGCATGTGGTTGTTGCCGAAGGCGACGAAAGGGATGGGCGGTGGGGTGACCATGCGGAGATGGTCGATGTCCTTTGGGAGGTCTTCCTGCGGGTCGGACCTGCGGGAGAGAAGAGTGGGGGAGGGGTCAGCACAGAGGCAGGAACGTGGGAGAGCACAGCCAGCACAGAGGCAGGAACGTGGGAGAGCACAGCCAGCACAGAGAAACGGCGACACAGTGGAATATGGCAGGAACAGAAGGGTGAGCATGGCTCTGGAGAAATGATATGAAGAAGCGGACACGCACACACAGTCCACGCATTCTTATCTTTATGGGCATAACACTAATCCCAACCAGGACAACCTGAACCACTACCCAGCCCTAACCTTAACCATAACTAACCAAGCAAAATACAAGAGTTCAGGCATTTTTAGGTTTTTTCACTGCAGTCTCAGATTTTTATGAAGTTTACCCTTGTGGGGACCAAAAAAAAAAAAATGTTCCCAAAATGTTACAGGTTATCATCAAATTGTGGGGACCCATTTTCTAGACGTCTAAACATTAAGAAAACCAAAAAAAAAAAAACAGCAAGAGTTTGTGTGTGGAGAAGCAGCACAGCACACAGATTTACAAAACACAGATTGATATACAAATGTCCCATGTTACTGAGAAAGAAGCGGAAAGCATGGGGAGAGAGAGCGGAAGTGGGGGATGGGGACCTGGGGTCGGGCACTCCCACAGTGTGCCGCCGCATGGACAGGTATCGCGCCATGGCTTCTGGCGAGGGCTCCTCCCCCTCATCGCTGTCCAGGGCCATGTTTCGGATGGGCTGCACACAGGAAGGAGGGGGTAGCAGAGTCTCTCAGACAAGTCCGACAAAAGGCCCAAGGTCTTCATATCTAACACCACAACTAAGATGCGATGAGGCGATGAAGCAGTTCAGAATACAGATTATAACAAAGTTCTAGGATGGCCCTGACATTTACATTTAATTACTTAGCTTCAGCTACTTATTTAATGACACGCAAGTGAAACAGAGAGCAGACTCAGCCAGTGTCCTGGGATTGGAGTTAGGGTGTACTCACACTAGGCACGGTTGTTGTGAACCGCGCCCGAGTACGATTGTCCCCCCTCCCCACTCCCCCTCTGGCCTGCACTCACATTAGAGTTTCAGCAT
>JABFDZ020000040.1:9017381-9029730 GCA_019775955.2 Pollimyrus isidori | reverse complement strand
TAGTCAAACGAACCGCGCTTTGGTGGTCAAACGCACTCGGGCGCGGTTCGAATTGCCTAGTGTGAGTACACCCTTAGGGGCCTCGCTCAAAGCTCATTACTGGCATCCCTTTGACAGCAACGGGATTTGAACCAGCAACCGTCAGGAGCACCGAGCCCTAACCCTCAGTTCATATAACTGCATGTCTTTGGACCTTGGCAGGAAACCCACATGATTCAGGGAAAATAAGTAAGATCCAAACATACAGAGTGGCAATGAAATGTCAATCTGGTAGCTACTGAGCCCTGAATACCAAGCTACAAAGATGAGTAGAAACTCAAGGTGTTTTTGGAAAAACTTGCTCCTATTAGGCCAGTGTTTCCCAACTCAGCCCTCTGGGCCCTGCAGACAGTCCATGCTCCGTCTGGCAGGGAGCATGGGAGAGCAAAAACATGAAGCATCTATGGGTTTCCTGAGGACCGGGTTGGAAAACACTGCATTTGGTGACCGAAAATACCCTGGCAAAGCATTATGTGATTTTAGTAATCAAATACTCTCTTAAGTATATATGAGCTGCCCATAAACAGATGTGTTAGAGCTGAAAATTTCAGGACAAATGAATCTTATGTCCTGCAATAAGTGATATATGAATTGCAGCGGCGCATACGATAACTGACCTCTACAATCTGGTTTTCTGGGTTGATTAATTGGACATGAGGCACAGTCAGGATTGGGGCATCCATCTGGTGGTCGGTCGGTCGGTCGGTCGGGGGGGGGGGGACAAAGAAGTGGTGAGAATGAGTAGCGTAATTCTTACAGGTCTTACAGGTCCTGACTGACGCCTACCTGCACTATGGTTGCATGACATCGGAAAAAAAATTGTAATATTTATTGTTTCGGCAATATATATTGCGATATTGGGACCCCTAATTAGTTCAACAGCTCTATTGCAGGGGTATTCTGCTAAAATTTAGAGGTCCAGTTAGAGAAAATTTCTCGAAGCAAAGGTCCCGGAGATCATAATGTCTAACTATTTAGTGTGACGTATATTTAACCAGCTTCTTAGTTATATCAACACATGTAATCAGTCAAAATCAAACTGACTGTCAAATCAAGTTAATTCAGTACAATTCAGTTCGAGATGTCTGCATACATATGTAAAATATGTAATGCTTTTGTATTTACCTGTGTAAATACACCTTTGACAAAGCTTATAATGGAATAATAAAGATTTGCCATAAGATTTCTTGAGCAAGTCTGAAATCGTGAGTATGCCGGCATGCCAGATGCTGAAAACGTACAATTTCTGTTTCACCCGACTTGATTTATATAACAGATAGCATTACTTTATACAGTTGTTAAAGGGCGGAAACTTCTACGAACATGAAATCGGCGATAAACTGTGTCTATTTATCCAACATGTTAAATAATACATGCTGTGTTTGAAAACTTCAGTCGTATATGATTTCAGGGCAGATCAGCCACTCTGTTAGGAACATTACCCCTTTTTGGTGAATTCCCTGCTGCTATTAACACTAACAGCACATTAGGGCAGACAAAGGGATGCATACGCCGAACTACGTCTTGCTTCGCAATTAAAGGCGATTGACATTCATTGGTGTGGGAAGCAGTGGTTCTACAGCTAAACCATTACTGAAAACACTGCGTCGGACAAAATGAAAGCATCCCGTCAGGTTTTAAATCGTAATTTTTTGTTTTGGCTATCGGTTCGGGTCTGTATGGGACAGCTTCTGGGTCCTGACCCCGACCGCATGTTAGTGATCGCTGCTCTATCAGTATAATTAATCATTCTAGAAAGATTGCACTGATTTTGCCTAAATATAATGTTAATGATTACTTAATCAGTACTAAACAGCGCATGAGCATTAAACTAAGGAAGCTTATCGCATATGGGAGTTAACATGAGTGACAAAATAGCACTGGGTTAAATAGTTAGCGCTGGGATCGAGAATGTTTGTGATTGGTGGTTCGTTCTGTGATCGTCAGCCTGGTATCCAAAAACCTTTAAATTAACCTAAATTATATGACAGACTATTGTGGATTAAGAAAAAGAACAGGGTGACATTTGTTAGTCTAGCAAAAACAGCAAAAGTGTTGTGCACGCCGCTTAATTTAATTTGCGTTATTTAACATCTCACGTCCTGCGATGTGACTGCTGCACGCGCGTACATCTCGATGACAACGTTGAAATAACATATCGCGCAGCCCTAACCTGCACACTGCCGAGGGGGATGGGTAAGCCTCGAGGACCAGGAGGCTTAAAGCGCAGCGTCTTGTGCTTTTTGAGCCGCTCGCAAAGCAGACTGTAGATGGCGCTACAGTGATCATAAGCGTCTGTCTGGAGTGACTGGGGAGGCAATCACACAAAACAGTGAACGGGTGCGTCCGAAACAGCATACTCAGCAGTAGGTACTGAACACTGCCAGAAGCCTATTGCTCAACCATTAATGTAGTACATACTATATATATGTATATACGAGAACAGTATGCATGCACTCAGACACACTGCAGCTCCCACCTTGCGTGTTACTTGGTTATCAATGACATAGCTTGACCCCCCCCCCCCCCAAAAAGATTTTAAAAAACTGTTAAAAATTACAACTAAAAAAAAAAGAATACATAGAGTAAACGTATGTCACTGGGTACCGTTTTTTACTTAAATTTATTGAGACAGAACTTCCCCGCCATCTTGACAGATTTTGAGCACACTGATGATTCGGACTCATGGCTAACATCCCACGCTGCATTTCTCCTACTGCACGGCACGCAGGTATGAAATCCTGGAATGCGCCCGATCTCATCACGCGCTGTTTTTCTCTATGTTACAAGATCTCTATGTTACAAGACATGGCAGTAACCGCAGTTTTCTGACAGCGCCCCCTAGTGGCCTCACCTGAAGCGTTTCCTCGCGCTTGAACCCCATGTCGTCCATGGCCATCAACACCTGCTCATTGATGAGCTCCGTCTCCCGTTCCGACTTCACCTGCTCACACTCTGCTATCAGCTGGGGAGCAGAGCGAATCGGAAGGTGTTTGCTTAACGTTACTGAGCAATCTGATTGGCCAGACGACTCTGAAGAGTCACATGTGCAAGGCAGAGGGAGGGGGTGCGGGTGAGGGAGGAGCAATGGCGCGTATTATTGGCCGGCGACTCTGCGCTCACCCTCTCGAACTCTGGATCAGGCTCCCCCTGCTTCATCCACTTGTTCTTGCAGATTTGCTCCATGGAGAGGCGCCGATTGGGATCCAGAACCAACATGTGCCGGATCAAGTACTCGCAGTCTGGGGTACGCACAGACGAAAAAGCCTAAGTCATCGTTACCGCACTGATCGCCGCTGTACACCCAATTACCAGAGACTGCAACTCAACACCAGCAGTCCATCTACCGTAATGCCCTCAACAGCTTCTCTTAGGTGCCCAGCGATAGGTTGGATCACTGAGAAGAGCACTGGCTCATTGATTATTTTAGAAGTGTTTCTCAGCCCGGTCCTCAGGGACCCACAGATGCTTCATGTTTTTGCTCCCTGCCACACATTTTTGCTCCGGGGAGCCAAGACGACCAAAAGTGTCTTTGGGTCCCTAAGGACCAGACTGGGAAACGCTGTTCTGGCTTCTTTACAGCTGAAGCAAACTGACCCACAAAAGTACAGTGGCGAGTCACGGTCATCTAATTGTTTCCCCTAGTACCTGTCATATAAAATAGATCACTTCCTGATTCCTGGTCTATCTGCTGTAAAGTAAACTATTAATTTCCTTAGGTTTAAAAGGCACTCCATTGTGGCAATTTACGTATATTGTTCTCATAAAATGGTGATTGTTCATGATTGAAATGTAGCTGAATTTACAACGTGAACAGTTTACATTTACATTTACTAATTTAGCTGATGATTTTTGTCCAAAGCAACATACAAGTTGGGTCAGAGAGAAGAGACGACAATCTCTGGACCAGTTGCTGGAGGGCCTGAAAGTGACATCACAATGCCAGCCCCAGGATTTGAACCAGCAACCTGCTGATCACAGAGAGGCATACCTGCCACAGGCATTGTTTAAAAAAATACTGATAAAAAATTTATAACAACAACAACCTGCCCTGGAGAATAAAGCGTGCCGGCATTGTAGCAGTAAATGAGAGAGGAGATAATCATGTGACCATATTGCTCTAAGTGATGTCACACTAGAGATGGACCCTAGCAGCCTGCTCAGATCCAGCGGGGGCTCACCCGTAGACATGAAGAAGGGGATGCGGAACTTCCCACTCAGAACTCGGGCCCTCAGGTTCTGCAGGGTGCTGCCGTCGAAGGGCAGGGCTCCACAAACCAGCACGTAGAGGACCACGCCCAAGCTCTGCGGACAGGCGGGAGACTGAGTGAGGGGAGAGCCCGCTGCTCTGCCTAGGGGCCTGGGTGGATCGGGGCCCCGCTGCCTCACTCACCCAGATGTCCACCTTGGGACCGTCGTACTCCTTGCCCTCGAAGAGCTCCGGTGCAGCATAGGGAGGGCTGCCGCACCATGTCTTCAACAGCTGGCCCCGCGTGAACATGTTGCTGAAACCGAAATCTGACCAATGGGAAGCAAGGAGAACAGAAAGGAGGGAATCGGAAAAAAGGGAAATGGGAAAAGGGTGGGAACAAGTGTGTCGGGGGGAGGGGGGGTAATAAAGATGGAGTGAGGGATGAAAAACAGAGGGGGAATGGAGAAGACGGGGGAAAATGGATAAAGGAAGGGAACAAAGGATGAGAAAAACGAGGGATGATAAAGTGAGGATACGGGAAAGGGTGGGAGCGAAGGGCGAAAAGGTAAATGGAGAAAAGAGAAAGAAGAGGGAAAGGGGGGAAAAACAAGGAAGGGAGAGGGGGAAACAAGAAAGGGAGAGGGGGAAACAAGGATGGGAGAGGGGGAAACAAGGAAGGGAGAGGGGGAAACAAGGAAGGGAGAGGGGGAAACAAGGAAGGGAGAGGGGGAAACAAGGAAGGGAGAGGTAGAACAAAGGGAGGAGAGGAGAACGGGGTGGAACCGCGTCAGAAAAGGTGCCTGCAGATGTGTATTCAGCTTCTCTAGCTGCTCAGCACCCGGTGAGGCAGCCTGGTCACTGAGAACATCCCCTTCAACTCAGAAGGAGAAATGAGACTATTACACAATACTAAAAACTGGCCTGTGCATGGCTGGTTTCACCAAAGCCGGACTTGGGATTTCCTTAATAATACTGTTATTTGGAGGGGGAGAGGGCTGTTAGGTTAAGGCTGGCAGGGCTGCATCCGCTACCCCCCCTGCCTGCTCCACCGGACCTCCCCGCACACCTGCAATCTTGATGTTAAGGTTGTGATCCAGCAGCAGGTTCTCGGCCTTGAGGTCTCGGTGTACGATGTTACGACAGTGGCAGAAGTGGACGGCTGCCACGATCTGCTTGAACTTCCGCCGCGCATCCTTCTCCGCCATGCGGCCGTGGGCCACCAGGTGATCTGGGGTGGGGTGGGGTGGGGGTGGGGGCACGGGGACCAAACGTCAATAATGTGCAAGCGGCCAAACCCATTCGGATTCCAATTATTTAGTTACATACGGAGGAACGTGTTCTCTCTGCTTTATTTACTCAACGAGAAGCTCGCTTACCGAAGATCTCGCCCCCGCTGGCGTACTCCGTCACCAGGTAGATGATCCTCTCCGTCTCCATCACCTGCGATGCGACAGGGTTACCGTGAGACACAGCCTCGGTCATGCAAGGCTTAGAAACCGGGATCTGCAGACTACGAGTGACTAATAGGCACGATCCATACGTGAAATAAAAAAAACTATATGGTGAGAGAGCTACTGCCAGACTTGAATGATAAAATGCTCCAGTGAGACCAGGATATCACTTATTTAATTCAGTGTTTCTCACCCCAGTCCTTTGGGTCCCCCAAGCGATTCACATATTTGCTCCCTCCCAGCTCCCAGTGCACCTGAACCAGGTATTCGGTGTTCTTCATTGTTTGCTTCAGGTGTGTTGGGACTTGTGTGAGAAACACTGATTTAACCCTTTAAGCACAACGTGGCCAGTTGACTGACACGGCCGTATTGTTATTGTCGATGACAGCAGCTACAGTCAGGCATGATTTTCATCAAAACCACATAATAATAATTCCACATCATATTTCCATGAAGATAATCCAGGTCAAGACTACAGAGTATTAAGGAAGTTAGTGCTTTGGAGGAGTGGAAAAAAGAATGGAAAGAAATGGACAGAAAATGACAGAACGGCTGATGCACCGAAAAGGAGAGACAGGCTGATGGTGAAGAAAAGCAGACGGATCGAGGGGTGACGAGAAGGCAGGGAGCCCCCACCTGGTACAGGCGGATGATATGTGGGTGCCTCAGCATCTTCATGATCTGAACTTCTCTGAAGATCTTCTTCAGGTTCTCGTCATCCAGCTGGGTTTTGTCTACTATCTTGATGGCCACCTGTAAAACACAGATCGAGCTGTGCAGTTAATTTCCACGCCAGACATGGAGTCATGCTCCATTATTTTTGCATGGTTACGTACATTTTTACTTGGCTAGTTAATGCTTTAAGTCGAATCCAGCAGTGCTGATTCAAGGTCTGTCAGCTGTATGAAGACACAGGTAATCCAACCTCTAAATGCTCTCCAAAATACAATGGTTAACTTATTATTAGCTGGCTACAAGGCTAAGGACATAAGCCGACTCAATTAACCAAAAGAATTAAGGCCGTTTTACTGAATGCTATATATGACACTGCCAAATACAACAGCATAATTACTCAGCTATATTGATCCGTCAAACGCAATTCATTGATTAAGCATAGTGAAGTAAAGTTAAAATATTAATTCAGAAGCTTCATCCAAAGAGAACCTAAACGGTTGAACAGTGTTCCTGTGGGAAAATCAGATTATATTTTCTCTTCCAAGAAAAAAAACCTCAACACAAAGTCCAAAGACTGCCTAAGATACAGTGCATGGCTATCCTGTCAAACAGCATCTGGTAGAAGGAAATCGTCGAGTCAAGTATGCATCTATGGACTCTTGCGGGATAATCAGGCTTTTTTGCTATAGACCATTGTCCCGAAGAAAGCAGATAAGTCATTCAGGTACAGAACATAAAGCCCAAAGGTTGTAGGTTCGAGACCGTGGATTTAAGACTCATGATTTATACACCAAGTGACACGCTCGGATGAAGAGAATGGGTGTGAATCTTGCAATCTGCTTCGGGATGCAGCTATATGTTGAGTAAGAAGTTGTTATTTAAAATCAGTGAAGCCCCACAGAGCTGCAAATGTAAATAACTGCAATGACGAAGCGGTCGGGCTGAAACAGAAAACATAATTCGACTAATGGAATGGTGCATTTATTTCACTGAAAATGGGACACGTCGGCAAACGGCTCGTGCTGGTCTCCCTCAGATCAACTGCTGATTAACGCCGCAAAACCTTGACTCACCGTTCCACCTGGCAGAGAAAGAAAAGGTGTGACCGCTGCTTAGGCAAATAAAATGCAACCAGGTCATTTTTTTCCCCTTAACTTTAAATTTGTGCTGCCTTTGTAATGTGTTTATTCGCTTTGCTGACGTTTTTTTTATTTTTCTTTTATCTAAAACGACAACAGCAGTATAGCCGGGCTCTTCCTGTGTCTGAATCAGCAGCCTTCGGAAAGCAGGTCGCTGCCCTAATCTGCCAACCCACCCTCGGCCAACATAACGCGCCATCCTCAGACGGGTTCGCGTACCCCAAACTAAACCTGAAACCACAAACTACATCTGAACTTGGCCTAAAGGTGGAAGGTGGACATCCTGACTTTCGAGCAATTCGCGTTATCGCGACGCTCAACACAAAAGGGGCGATCGGGTTGAGCGAGTTAGGCCTCCGTGCCTTCGATTGGTAGAGGCTGCCTCGGCCGAAGAGTCGCATCACCACTAGGCCCTTGAGCGAGGCCTTATCCCCCTAAGATGCTCCAGGGTTGCCAGGTAAATGCCCTAACCTCAAGCTTCACTCTTAGCTATATAAGTGCGAGGGTGTATGCCTCAAAGGAGAACAGGATAGGATACGAGAAAAGAAGCCTTCCAGTATCTGTATTTGTGCACAACCACAAATAAAGCATCATTTTATCATTCATGATGCTTTATTTGCCATTTGCACAAGTATGACCACGGGTACACGCTATGCTTCTTTTGCATATCCCATCTTGCTCTCTGTTGACATACTCATTCGCAAACCAGTCAGTCAACACATTAAAACCACCTGCCTAATGCGTAATTCCCACTCGCGCCGCCAAAGCAGCTCTGACCCGTTGGGGCCATTTTCTCTGAAGGTGTCCTGCGGTATCTGGCACCGAGAAATTAAAAGCAGATCCTTTAAGTCCTTTAAGTTGCACGCTGGCACCTCCACAGTTGGACTTGAACTGATTTGAGACCTAGGGAATCTGGCGCCCAAATGAACACCTTTAACTGTTTCGCATGTTCGTCAAACCATTGCTGAGCAGTTTCTGCAGGGCGGCAGGGCGCATTACCCTGCTGCCGTCGGAGAAGACCACTGCCATGAAGAGGTGCACTTGGTGTGTAACCATGCTTAGGTAGGTGGTAGGTGTCAGTAGCTAACATCCACATGGATGCCAGGACCCAATGTTTCCCAGCAGAACTTTGGCCAGAGAATCACATTGCTTCTGCAGGCTTGCCTCCTTCCCACAGTGCATTCTGGTGACATCTCTTACACAGGTAAAGAAGACACATGTACTCAGCCATGCACAAACAGTAACATAAGAATGCATCTCATCAGATCAGATCAGATCAGACTACATCATTCCAATGCTCCAGTTCTGATGCACACATGCCCATTGACGGTGGACGGGGGTCAGCATGGGTGTTCTGATCAGTCTGCAGCTATTTAACCCCATATGCCGCAAGCTGCAATGCAAGTTGCAATGCACTGTGTGTTCTGACACCTTCGTACAAGAGCCAGCACTAACTTTTTGTGCTATAGTAGTTCCCCATGTGAGATCAGACCAGACAGGCTTGCTTTTGCTCCACACAGGGGAGGGTATGGGCTTTGTTCAAGGGCCCAAAGGAGATGTGACTATTGTGCTGAGATGATTGAGTCATACAACAGTCACATCAAGCTGTATTGCACGTCTTATGATTTTCTAAGGACTAGTCCAGTCAACACAATGTTCGCCATCCCTACATATTGAAACATTTACATGCAGTAATGTTAGTTTTAACAGGAGTGGGGAGCTTGAGGTTGGGGCAAATATGCACTTGGAAAAACATCTCACAGTCAGTATTAGCCCCCCACCACCAAAGTCCAACTTGCATGTAACTGTTTATTAGTGAGTTCAGTTTAGATCCTGTGGGGTCTGTGACATCCTTTAAAAATAGTGTGAATGGTGCACAAAATCGACCACAGAAGATAAGGTGAGCGGGATGGAGAAAGTGATGACTGGCTGGAGGCTGGACGGCCCTAAACAGCAGAGCACTTTACACCCCCATGATGAAAGTGCCGTAACTGGATGATGGTAAAGACCGCGAGGCTTTTATAGGGGCCCAGGATGCACATCGCAAAACCATCAGCCGTTTAATTAACGTTTGCCGCGGTCAGTCTCGATTTTCAGGGCAAGTGAGTGTCGGGATGGGCGTCCGAGGTTTTGTTCTGTGGCTCGTACGAGACGGACAAAGGAGGGAAACAGAGCGGTAAAGTGAAATGAAGAGGGGAGGGAAGAGGCACAACAGGAGGCAGAGAGAGAGATGGCTGTCAGGGAAGGGAGCCGAGGGGATTAAGGTATTTCGACAGAGCTGTGTGACAGTTTTATGGAGAGGAAGAGGAAAAGAAAAAAAGAAGAGTCAGAGGATAACGACCACAAAACAAGAGAATGTCTTTTTGATGAAAACACATGGACAGTCAAAAGCAACCGGTGCTAAAATCCCTCATCTTTCTAGAAAAGTCCTAAAAGCTGTAACACTGGTCACATTGGTCCGTCACACCTGAACAAGCCTATGATGTCACAAAAAGCACCTACAATAAAAATTATCTGCCTTGAACTTGTGTTCACGTGGATGTTTTAAGGCAAGTCCAACAGAAGGACTTGGTGGGGGGGCAGCATATTACATTTAAGAATCATAAAAAAAGACATAAATCGAGAGGGAGGGGTAGATATAATGGGCAGATGCGGGGGCGTTGGATGAGATCGACGAGATCAGGCCTGTGTGAAAGAACCGCCCCGTCAGGCCAGACGTTCGGCGTGCAGGTAAAAGGGAATGAAAGGCGACTGCACCCCGACAGCTGGAGGCTAGGCAGGGCGAATAGGCTCAGCCAGGAATAAGCGTCATGTGGTTGACAGACTCGCTGGTGAGCCTGAGGGGCTCACGGGGCAGCCGGAGATGTGGGAGGTGAAGTCGCTGTGCTAGGAGGCGGGAACCGGGCACCGGTGATGGTACAGAGAGAGAAGATGGAGCCATAGTTACACCGAAGAGAAGGAACCTGGATGCGGACTGGTGGCCATGGTCAATTTCCAGCAAAGGAAACCAAGAATAAAATCAAACCATAAAAGCTCCATCAAACCTGGGGATTATTCAACACCTTCCACCCGAGGAATGGAACCCAAAACCAGACCAAATAAACAGCACCCAGGTATACAGCTATATAGGCCGAGAAACCCTGGAATGACCCAATAATTCCGACGCCCCCTGCATCTGCGCCGCCTTCACCACAACTTTATCGAAGTCACGCGCCAACCAAGGACCGAGAAGCTGAACACTTGGCGTTTGGCAGAGACACCATTTACGGTGGAACGAGTCTCAAGTTGGCCACTGTTCCCGTCTAGATAAACCAAATCTGTACTGCAGAAGGTCTGCAATATCTGGTCAGTTCGAACCTCATATGACTACTTAACTCTCACACGCTCCTACAAGAATTATGCTACTATGAAAAAAGTCACCTGACATGTGCCTTGTATGAGAGATGTGTATGTATGAGACCCACCTTAAGGATCACATCGCCACACACAGGCAAAATACACGATGCCAGAGACACTGGATAAATGACCTGACCCAGAGCTCGGATCCAAAGCATGCGTGTTTCTCAAAGGTGAGCAAGATAGGACATGAAAAAAGTATCTCAATGTACTTGTATTTCTGCACATAGCAAATAAAAAGCATTATCATCATCATCATCACCTTCTCAACACTACAAACCCAATTCAACAAACCCATTTGTGAACATAGGAGCCTGTCAAATAACCCCTTGTTCACTCTGGATAATATTCTCATCTCATTCTCATGTTCTCCGATCCATCAAAGCCCGGATGCATCAGTTTCCAGTGTGTCCACGTCAACTTGGAGAACACTTCATTACCACCGCCCACACGCTAACACACGCGTCACTGTCACATGCGTCTCTTTCTCCCAGTGCACATCCTCTCAAAATCTAGGATATCTTTCACTCTTCCAAATTCAAAAACCAGAAAGCTAATCAGACCAGTCACAGTCTGGTGTGACCCGGCTCTCGCGAAGGTACAGGATGTCACACGCGAAAACGGAATCACAACACGTTTCCTCTCACTTTGATTTGTCGAAAAAGAACACCTCCAGCGAGCTCTGTATCAGCCGGACCCATCAAGAGAATAATCTTTTTCTGTGTGTGTGTGTGTGTGTGTGTGTGTCATATGACAGGAACTGCAAGGTTACAGGGGGGGAAAAAAAGCGCAAGGTAATCAATATCGCTCAGCGGTGTAGGCGAGGAATCGGTAACGCAGAGGTGTCCTTAGCAGAAACTACAGCCTAGCATCAGCCACCTGTGGTGAAAAACTCACAGGGAGGACAAGTACTGGGATGGTGCGAAGTCACCACAGAAATCACGACAGCAGATGTGGGAGAGAAGTAACTTTTAAACCCGTGCAAACTTCACCCACTGCTGACCATTAGCATTAAACCTGAGCTGCCAGCCCCTCAGCCATCTCAACTACAAATATAGGTTAGAAAAAACCAGGTCATTAGCAAACGGCACTGATCTTGTTTTGAGTTAGATACATAGTACTTAGGGCGTCTGACTCACATGGCTGCTATAATGACTCAGCCCTGCACGCGCTTGTTCAAAGGGGAGTTTGAAATTTATAAGGGGGGGGCATTCACCGCGGTCTGTACGCAGGACCACTTCATGTGGCGCTCCTCCCATTCCAGGCGGATGATGGCGACGTCGGATGGTGCTCAGGCAAGGTTATCCAGCAAAGGGCTCCAAAAAGAGGCAGCGGTGTCATCGGGGGGGGGGGGGGGGGGGCCGCTGCTTATCGTCAAAAGCTTCTGACAGGTTTGCGAAGCAAAAAGATAACCAGTATTTTTTTGTTTATTGTTTCCTATCTTATGTGCCCGCAGA
>JABFDZ020000040.1:8953850-8967908 GCA_019775955.2 Pollimyrus isidori | reverse complement strand
AAACTCTAAAGTCAGGCAGCACCCTCTTGCACACCACTGACGGAGCCTATCCACGTATCTTCACTTCCTTTCACACCTCATCTCCACATCTCCTCATCTCCACATCTCCACATCCTGGCTTTCACCCGCCGGTCTGCCTCACTCTCAGCTCTCACGTCGCATCTCTGCCGCCGCACTTGTTCCTGTCCCTCTTGCCTTCCTCCTGCAGCAGTCCTCCCTCGCCTCCGTCTTGCCGTCTCCTTGCCGCTCTGGCACTTTCCCAGGCTGCCAGCCACCTCCCTCTGTCCCCTCTTCCTCTACTACACTGGCAGCGAACCACCCGTTCCTCTGTTTATCCCGAGGTAAGTTACTTACTTTTCAGATAAAGCATATTATGATAAATCGGCTGAACTCGCTCACTGCGTGTGAGACAGTGGGTGTGCGTGGTGTAAACCCGTTGTCTATGTGGGAACCAGAATGGTGTCCATGTAAATTGGGCCAGAGTTTCCCAACCAAGTCCCTGGGGACCCCCAGACAGTCCACATTTTTGCTCCCTCCCAGCTCCCAAAAGGCCCATACCATGTATTCAGAGTTGCTGATTGGCTGGGAGCTAGGGGAGAACAAAAACATGGATTGTCTGCGGGTCCCCAAGAAGCGAGTAGGGAAACAGTGACCTAGAGAGCATTGGGCCTGGGAGCTGAGTATTCAACAGAATTAACCCTCCCTATCATCCAGAGGACAGGTATTACTTCCAAGTTTGGCCTCACAAGCAGTGATGTTCTTGTGACTATAATCTGACTCTGCAGAGTCAGTGTTCATACTCCATACTTCATACTCCATACTTCACCACGAGTTACCCCTGCCCACTTTCATGGCAGTCCCACACTGTGTTTCCATAAGTGTCCCATTTCTTGTCACTTGTCTTGAGCTAATGGGGACAGTGTCACCCACTCGGTCCTGCTAAAAGAACTTCTCTTTCTACCTTCAGTGGAGGGACCCAGCTCTGAGCCTTACCATAGTGTTGTCTCAATATACACTACATGGAATAAAGTACTGTGACACACATCTTAATCGTTGAATTCAGATGTTTCATTCAGACCCAGTGCCACAGGTGTATAAAATCAAGCACCTAGACATGCAGTCAGGTTAACAAGCATTTGTGGAAGAATGGGTCATTCTGAAGGGCTCAGTGAATTCAAGCGTGGTGCTATCATATGATGCCACCTTTGTGATAAATCAGTTCATGAAATTTCTTTCCTGCTAGATATTCCATAGTCAACCGGAAGTGGTATTATTGCAAAGTGGAAGCGTTTAGGAAGAACAGGTAGGAAGACCATATGAAGTAACAGAATGGGTTCACTGAGTGCTTAGGTGTGTAGTGTGGAAAAAAAAAAAACGCCAATGATCTCATTAACTGCAGATTTCCAAACTTCCTCTGGCTTTAAGTCCAGCACAAAATCTGTGCGCCGGAAGCTTCATGGAACAGCCTTCCCCGGCCAAGCAGCTGCATACAAGTATCACCAAGCACAATGGCAAGCACTGGATGCAGTGATGTAAAGCACGTCGCCACTGGACTCTGGAGCAGTGGATACAGGTACATGCTCTGTAGAGTGACAAGTCATACTTCTCTGCCTGCCAGTCTGATGGACAAGTTTGGGTTTGGCGGACGCCAGAATAGAATTACCTGTCTGACTGTAAAGTTTGGTGGAAGAGGGATAATGGTATGGGGTTGTTCTCCAGGGGTTAAACTGGGCCCCTTAGTTCCAGTGAAGGGCACTCTTAATGTTTCAGCATACACATAACTGTACGTATTAAAGGACCCTTGTAAACTGCTGGGTCCCCCCGCCCTCGAATCTGCCCTGGTATCCATGCCCCTACTGCACCCCAGAACATAACCACAGACTTCTGGTGTTCTACGGTTCTACGGTGACTCATTCCAAGACACGGAATCCCACATCCTAACATTCTTCAGCATTGCCCATTGGCTTCCAAAAATAAATATCTGAAATCTTTACACACGTAAATAAAAAGCAGAATGTTATTTTTCTCATGGGACTGATTATCAATGTGGTTAAATAAAGTTTTTGTACAGTTTTTTTTTTAAAGAATTTTGATCCAAGAAACAGAATTATTTGTTCTGATAATATGTTTGCATGGACAGAGAACACAGTGAAACAGCAGGTGTCTGTATTACATTGTTTGTTTGGATCTAGCTCGTCTGTGTGTTTTTCAGACCCTGTACTTGTGTGTTCGAATTTATGTGAGATTAGATACAGTAAAGCCTCTTATTTGCATGACATGACCTTGATTTGATTGAAAACTGGGTCCCAGTGTCACTAAACTGAATTGCATAGTGCAGCCCCAGTCGAAACAAACTGAGATAAAAATCCCTGTGCTGTTGTCAACATTCCCTTCAATTTGAACGGATCTATACATTAGGCCTAAATATTTTTGTCATTATAATACAAGCCATATACGGAAGTCCTACCAGTGACGTCATTATAAGTTACAATAAAGGTGACAGTACTTACGTAGTTGGCCGGTGAAGAATGCACACTCCATTCAACAGAGCAATTCCCTGCCGTGGCAAGCGCCGCCGTGTCATTTTTATGATTTAATATCGTTTATAACATCAAATACCGATTGCAAAGTCGGTAAACTGAAGCAAATGACCCTCATGACCCTGACTGATACGCAGTATTTTAGCATCGAATTCTACATTGTAAATGTTTCATTTTAACTTGCTTGACGGCTTAGACCTGCATTCTTTCAATCGCATTAAATGTTCTTTTTTAAAATCGAAAACTGTGGAATATTATTAAAGATTAGATTATTTGAAAATCTGTCATAAAAACGCACATGGACAGAGTCTCCAGAGACCCTTATCTCGATCGACTTATTTTGTATTATAGGTAAATTACGCTTTAGGTATTTGAACTGGCTAAGAGAAGGTATTATGCACGGACTTAGCAGTTTGTTTTGGTTAGTTATTTGGATGTAGTTGTTTGCCGTCAAGGCTCAGTAAATCGATAATGTCGTGCTGTATACTGGCACTTTATACCTATGCATAAGCAGTAGGCTATGCTGTTACCATATAGGCAGACAAAATAATATGTGACGTGCGTTGTGCGTTAACACAAGAGGACATGCAAGATGCGTTTTTTTTACCCCAATGCAAGTGCAAACATCAGACACCGCTTACGAAATCACGTAACAAATACATTTAATTTTTCAATTTTTTACATTTCAGAGACTTTGAGTACATTAAACACGAGCTAAAAATAACAAACAAGACATTTGAATGGATATAATCAGATATTATGCGCATATTCTGAAAAACAAAATAATAATGCAAAATATATTTCATATTTAATACAAATTTGAAATTGTTGGACGACAAAAAATGTAACGTACATGAAACGTCTCTACAAGGAGTAATGCATTCCTGTGCTCGTATAAATAAGAATTATATTAAGGATGTAAAACTTAATATTAGAAACCAAAAACGATTAGCTAAATCATCCCTTCTTGCTTGGACTGTTTTTTTTGTTGTTGTTTTGATTTTTTAAATTCTTTTTATTTTAATTTGTTATATTTAAAAAATCACAGTACATTAAAGAAAAATGTTTATCTTAATCGACCGTAAAATAGAGTACAATTTAAGATGGAAATGTAATGTTAGTTAATCATTTAGTAACTCATGCAATTCATTTTTACTGTGTGGTAATAAAAAAATCTGTCACTTTAATTTTGAATTAATGGCAATGCATACAGGCCAAAAACTAAATATTAACAGGACAATATTAGTCATTTAAGGACTTGCGTGAATATAAATATAACTGTATATCCAAAACGTTAAAACAGAAATGTTTTAACAGTACAATTAGGATAACCAAAGAGCAAACATAAATACGTTGCGTCTGAGCTTAAGTACAAACACAACCCGTCTGAACGTGCTCGCGCGCGCGTGCGCGCGTCTCTGAATGCCTATACGGTAGTTCGACGGTTTCCGAGCCGCCCACCTTTGTCACGGTCATCGCTCTTCTTCCACTCGTTCTTCCCCGACTAAGTAAAGAAACCCCAAAGTACAGCATCGACGTTACTAGATGGAAAAGCCTACACACAAATACCGTACCTGGTAGCTGAGTAGCAGTTATACGCAACAGGTACTCCACAGCAAACATGTGCTCATGACACAACATATATTCTGCTCACACCGGCAGACGCCACAGGTAAAGATATTTATTTGAGATTTAAAATGTTCAAATACAAGCCGCAGCCTCTCTCTCTTTATATCTCCGCCTTGGCTTTACAGATTCCGATAAACCCCTTATACAGTTTGGGCTGTACATGGTCTGCGTGGATTTTAAACTATAAGAAATCCGATTCAATTAACAAGCGCAGAGAATCGGCTTTAGATACCGTGAAATGGCCTGTTCGCAAGGGTAGCAGCGAACAAGTGCAGGGCCAGAAGAGAACGATCGCACAACCGAAAAGACTATATTTGTTCGCGACGGCCGAAAATACAGCCTATGGTTACAACAACAACAACAATAATAATAATAATAATTATTATTATTAGTATTATTATTATGTTTTGTTTGATAATTAGGAAGAATAATTCTTTTTTAAAAGTTCTGTTTTGTTTCATTTGTGGTTAAAAGTGGCGGTTAGGAGATAAAAGAAGAGACTGGGATGCAGCAAAAAGTGAGCTCCTTTAAAATGCTCTAACAACGCAATAAAACTAAATAATAACCATTATTATTACTGTTGTTGTTATAATAATACTAATTATTATTATTACTACTACTACTACTACCAATAATAATAATAATAATAGTTATTATTATTGTTATTATTATGTATAGAACGACAGAAGGTTTGGGCTCGGAGCGCCAAAGTAGCGGATCAGTCAGGAATTTTATCCCAAACAACGGAACCTTTGTGTTCTTCTAATCCAGCAGGCTCTGGCACATTGTCTCCCAGGCAATTATTTCTGTATTTTTAAAGAATGGTGCAATTAATTAAAGGAGTTGTTTCCAAACCGCAGGAGAAATTCAGGCAATAACATCGCCCTTCGTTATCATGCCGTGTATATTTGATACATTTTTTTCTGTTCAGTCGTTAAACTTTAAAGGCATAAAATGATAAGATTTAATAACTAAACAGTGTATGGCCAATGATTACATACGTGTGACCGAAGTAAATTTAACGTTTTGATTTATATCTAATTATGATCTTGTTGCTGTCCTCTCGTTTCTAATAAACATGCATCAAATGCCAATTTTAGGTATAGGTAAGTATGGTTGAAACACCGGTTTAAATAGAACCACGGAAATAAAAAATAAAGGCGTGGGAAAATGAAAAGGAAAAATTGATTTGTGTGTGTGCGCGCGTGTGTTTGCAAACCTATATATGCTTAATCTAAAGGTATGTCATAATTAACTGTAAACATTTACGGAAAGAAACTAATTTTTGGAAACTATTTATTTTTAGGTAATTTAGGTATTTTTCAATTAATGTTTTTTTTAACAATATAAACATAATGTTTCAGTGTGGAAATATTGTACTTTGGATACATAATATTCTGATATTATGTACAACATTGTATGCGGAGACCTAACATTACAATTAAATATTTAGCAACATATACTGACTCCCCCTCAGTAACTATTGAAGTGTATGGATGGAATTAGACTGTAGACGTATGTCCTGTGAGAAAATTAGAAAATAAACATGTAATTAGTATTAAGGAAACCAATCACTAACTGATTATTTTTAACTAAGTTAACCATTTAACCAAGCAGTACCTGATAATTCTCATTTTCTGTGACTATACCAGAAGTTCGAAAAGTCAAATAAACAAAATTGATCTAACAACTGCGAAATAACTAGGCCTGTATGAGTCGACCAGTCTATTACGCTTTGGCAGCTGTTTTATTTCTGTAAGGGGATCGTTAAAAAAAAAATGTCGGTACTTATTTGTCAAGAAACTAACTATTAAGAGTTAGATATGTCTAACTCGTCTTACCCGGGTTAGAAATGTGCAATAATACGGGTGTGTAGTCGAGGGGGGGGGGTTCCTCTTTTGAAAAAAAGGAGAGAGAGAGAGAGAGAGAGAGAGAGAAAGGAGGAGGAGTTATTGTCTCCTCTCGGTACCGACTTGTCTCTAATTAGCCAGCTCCCGTCTTTCTGCGCTCAGTACAGCAGTGTCACCTCGACTCACCATCACTAGCTGAAGGAAGAACGTCTTAAGCTGCTCCTAGCGATAGAGTGTCGAGCACAACTGGACAAACAACAAATAGATCACGGTGAGAGGGAAACGCATTTGATCTTTTTTTTTTTTTAGCGGGGATGCGCACTTGATTGTAGGAGCGCAACTCAGAGTGTAAATATACGTATATTTGCGTAATCGTAACCGCGTCGATAATTAGCCTGACGTAGTGGGTTAGAGAATATTTATATTTGTACGCTCAAGAAAAAAAACGATCAATCTCAGTCAACTAATCGAACACCTGCATCTACAGGTGTCAAACGCACCACAAGGGACATCGGAACTTTTCGGCTGCAGTCTGGACTCGGGAGCTCCAGCGTCGGACTGTAAACTTTAGAGAACAAAACGGAAGCGACTGGAAAACAAAACAACAAAAATAAAACTCAGAGTGAAAACTAAAGACTGAAATACTCCCCCCAGAAAACAGAAGGAAGATCCGGCCCCCGACGCGAGTGTGTGAGAGAGAGAGAGAGAAAGAGAGAGAGAGAGAGAGTGTTTATAGCCGGCACAGGCATGATGTCCTACATTAAGCAGCCTCATTACGCCGTGAACGGGTTAACTCTGTCCGGCCCGGGTATGGACCTGCTACACTCAGCTGTTGGCTACCCAAGTAAGTCTACATTTTTGTTCGAATATTTTTTATCACGACCGTTATTTTAATTACGTGTAACAACACGATTGAAACAGGGTTTTGGTTATGAAACATATTTTGCGCACTAAAATATTATAAACAAGATGGTGTGGATTGTGGAGGGCTTCAAATTCATTTAACTTGATTGAGACACGTGTGATGCAGCGTAATCACGTATTTTGATCGAAGAAACCACATGTCAGGATGTATACTTTATTACAGATAAAGCAAGTTAAATGGCCGATCTAGAAAACCTCTACACCGAGTTAGGTGTTTATGTGTTTGTCTGAGGGGGAATATTTGTGTGCAGTTGTGTGGGCGTGTTTGTGTTTTACACGAGGGTATAGGGAATATGGAGAGTAGACACTGCATTTGTTAGTGAAGGAAAAAGTAGGCAGGGTTTCAGTCTAACTATAAATTAGAAAGAAACAACGGTAAACCAAATTTTCGGTTCCGACTGAATAAAAACTGGAATACGTCCCAGACATTCTAAACGAGACCGAATAACAATGCACCATACATTTCCGACGTCTCTGTGTGAAAAACATTTTGCAGTTTTATAAATTAATATGGGAAACCCACACTGTATTCCGTGAAATATTGTGTACAATTTTAAATAACGTTGTGTTGATATCGAGACGAAAAGAATTTTCGGCAATTTCTCTGCTATCCATCCATCCATTTATCTTCACGGGATCTTTCAGTTCCTTACTTAGTTATTCAAAGTACGTGAGAAAAACTGGAACTGAACTAAAAACAAAAATACAAAAATTTTAAACAAGCGCCGCACTTTGTTGCAGGAAGGAGCGGATCTCAATGCCGTTCCAAAACCAAACAAGTTTCAGATTTACCTACTTCGATTTCCATTCACATTTCCCCATCACTTATGCCTATATAAAGCTACACCTAATGTTTTTAAGATTATCCGTTATTTGTTACATTGTGTCTTACTATACTATTTAATCAGTTTATTTTATTTAACTGGGGCAAAATTAAACACTACAATATGTGGATAAACCCTGTTTTCCTCAGAACACATAATGATGTCTGGGAATGTTCTCGAGCATTGTGTTTACTGCATGATATTAGTGCGAACAAAATAAGGATCTATATAGTGCCACTATAGTTTTGTTTGTTGGTATAACTCTGCAGTGGATCCACCCATCCATCCATCAACCTTCCAGCTGAATTGGAATGAGATATAAATGAGTATAAAAGGTGTCTGGTGTAAGGGAACCATCATATCTTCCAGATACCCCACGGAAGCAGCGCCGAGAGCGGACTACCTTCACCCGTGCTCAGCTAGACATCCTGGAGGCCCTGTTTGCCAAGACGCGCTATCCTGACATCTTCATGCGGGAGGAGGTGGCCCTCAAAATCAACCTGCCCGAGTCTCGAGTGCAGGTGACGAGAGAGACACTGCCACCTCTGGCAGAGCATGCTCACTGCAGTCACTGCGCAAAACGTGACCGAATGATCTTAGCCATACATATTGAACTGAGGTTCTAGCATCAGCAACATGTAAAGATACTGCATTTCAGGGAGTTGAATGCTCTCGAGCTATTGGACGAGGCTCAGTGATATTCTCTCCCGCCTCCAGGTGTGGTTCAAGAACCGCCGCGCTAAGTGCCGACAGCAGCAGCAGCAGAGCAGTGGGCAGTCCAAACCCCGTCCGCCCAAGAAGAAGGCATCTCCAGCCCGAGAGGTCAACTCTGAGCCCAGCGCTAACGCCAGCGGGCCTTACAGTCCAGTTCCGCCCCCACCAGGCACTGCTATCACCCCTAGCTCCAGCAGTGCTAGCGCCACAGTGTCTATTTGGAGCCCAGCATCCATCTCTCCACTGCCTGATCCACTGTCAGCCTCAACTACACCCTGCATGCAGCGTTCTACTGCCTACCCCATGACCTACACCCAGGCTCCTGCCTACACCCAGAGCTATGCTGGCTCCTCGTCCTACTTCACTGGCCTGGACTGCAGCTCCTACCTCTCACCCATGCACCCACAGCTGTCAGCCACTGGGGGGGCACTGAGCCCCATCACTGCCTCATCCATGGGGGGCCCTCTCAGTCAGTCCCCAGCCTCCCTGTCCTCGCAGGGCTACACCGCAGCCTCACTGGGCTTTGGTGCCGTTGACTGCCTCGACTACAAGGACCAAACTGCCTCCTGGAAACTCAACTTCAATGCGGCGGACTGCCTGGACTACAAAGACCAGAACTCCTGGAAGTTCCAAGTCTTGTAGAAAAGAGGCTGCAGGGAAGAAGAGGATGGTGGTGTTTTTTTTAAGTGTAAGACTGGCAAAGGTGTTTTAATCAGTTCAGTGTGGCACCATTTTACAATGAGTATAGTGGTCAACATCATTCTTTTCCATGTGTAATCAATATCAGTATTAAAATCATTTTAATGGCTGAATGTTTGATTTGTAACAATAATTAGAAAGACCAACTTGACCACGTAGCTCAGCACTGACCTTTGTCAAATTGTTCTTTTGTCTTTGTAAAAATGCATAATCGACATTGAGTATTAGGTTTGTGCAGCTAGGTGTTATACAGCAGTGGACTCAACATTCATAGGTAGAGCTAAACTTAAAAGGAACCAAAAATGTGAACATTTTGCCGATCTATTTATTTGGCTTGCATAGAACAATCCCAAGACATGAATACAAAGCAAAAGTTAATTAAAAAGTTGTTTTAGATTTATTAATTGCATGTATGTTTAATCAGCAGTATCAGTAAAAATAAATAATTGCTGTAATATGTAGGTCAACCCCGGTGATCCATGATCAAGAAGTTTCTATATGATTCTATGTGATTTTTTTTTTTTTTAATCAAGAATAGTAATTTGTATGAATTCAAGGACGACAAACAACTCAAAAGGCTATTAGGAAATTTTAATGAAAACTTAAGAATCTCTGTTTTATATAAAAATTACATTACTGTGTTGAATTAAATGCTTGAGTGGTTATTCTCCAAAAACTATTCTTATTGTGCTAGATGAATAGAATAGATTGTTTTTTTCTGGCATGTGCATGATGTGGAAAATGGTGAGGCTGCGATCGCTGCATTAAAAAGGACCGGCTGTTCTTTATTTCACATTATGTGTAGCCTGATCACAGTATCACTTTTCTTTGATTCTGTTTTCAAATGACAGTATTTTTCAGTCTGATTGAAATGGCCTCATCGTTTTCTGCTATGTTGTTACAGATAAGCTGCTAGTTTGAACTGAGGTAGCTCTGAGCCAAATGCACGGACTTTGCAGAGGGGATATATTCTGAAAATACAAGACAAAAAGGACCCTAGGTTTAGCCATGAGAACCTGATACCATGGAGGACTCAAGACATACTCTATCCGAGGCCGTGTGTTTTATTTTCAGGACCTGTTTGCAATTGACCACTTAATGACTTAACTAACCCCGCTGTTGAGCACTATATGATCATATGATTTTCCTTTTTATTTTTGTGTCGTGAAAGACAAAAGAAAGCTAAGGAGGGTGATATGGCCTAGTCCTTTGCACAGAAAGTATGTGGTTTTCCTCAGTGACCACTGGCAAATGAGTGTGTGGTGAATAATTTTGTGTTTATGCATTATTTATCTTATTTTTTAGACTTAGTTTGTGTTGCTTTGAATTGTGAGTTATTTTACGAAAATTGTCATAATTTGTCTAAATATTGTCATAATTATTATCACTATGAATATTGTTTCTAACACTATTATTATGACCTTTGATTTATTTTTGCTTTGTAAATATTAAACTTGAAAAATACAATCATGTCCGGTACTAACATGTTGCACAAACTGACACCACAGTAACTGAACTTCTTAATGTCTAGAACCCTGCCAATTTATTTTGCAGTTTTTTTCTGGTTTCTAATCTTCTTTTCTGAATTGTTCTTCAAACTCAGGGGTTTATCCAATAAAGATAGTGGCAACAGGTGATGAGACTGCGTAAGACTTTTCAGTCTTTAAATTATTTTCTCATTTTAGTTTTACTGTACTAGTTTCCCTCATTTGCATTTGCATGATATTGGGGGAAATATGGTAATAATACGATTAATTACAGGAATAGGCGCTAAACGCAATGGGACCTATTGTTACAATGCAGTATAAACTAACTTTTTTTTATAGGCACATGTATTAAAACTCAGCTAAAGCTTAACTGGTAGTTAGGTGGCTAGAAACTTAAACATTGATTCTGCAACTAACACAAGTGACAGATACACAGGAACCTGCGGCCCTGTATTATATACCCATTATGCACGTGGAAGGGGGCGTGGCCATCGCCGGAAGGAGAATGAGGTATGTGTGACTGAAAACAAGCATAAATTCAGCGTTCTGGTCTTTTCTCCGCCTGATTAAATCTGCTCATCACGGGTGGTCGTCCTACCTTGCACTCCATCACACTGAACAGAATTGTGTTTATTGTGTTTTTCTTATCGAAACAGCACGTTTTCATGCATGTGGCCTCTTGTGCTGGGCTAACAACATGTCCCCCCTTCGTGCCAACCCAACTTGGGTGATTTGTATAAACCAGCATTAATATTTTTCATTAATTCTGAAATGATTGTAACACGATGGAGTCACGATTCGGCTTCTTTTAAAGAGCACATCTTATTAGCAATAGGTGATTCTTACTATAGGAGAGCGACGTGAAATTCGAAAATATATTTTACTAAGAGTATTTCATCTGGTTCAGCTCCAGTGTTGCATCTTGTATTAGCCGTAGCTCAAAAATGATCCCTTTTGATAGCAGCAGTCGAACTGCTTTTTCATGGAGATTCTTTGTGTTTTATGTAAAGTTTAACTTCTTACTGGAAAATTATGCAAGAAATCGGTGTCTGTCGCAGTATTTGGAGCGTCCTCCACTGCTCCAGTCAGTTCACATTGCTTTGCTTTAGGACCTAAAGTTTAGGTGAACATTTCTTGCGTTGTCTGCATTTAATGTTTTCACTTAGTTACGTTCTAGAATGCTTCGTTTCTTTCACTCATCTTACACAAATTAATTAAAATTAATTAAAAAGTAGAGAAACATCAAAGTAATCCGTACTGTAATATAATTGGATAATATGGCTTTATTTCTCTGTGTCAAAACGGGGCATGAAGGCTGCTTTTGTTTTCTATTAAAATATTCCTAAGAGATAAATGCTCGACATTCTAGACGCGAAAGGTACGCAGTCATGCTGAAAAGCGCCAGAGGGCGCGTGAAGAGGCCTAAGTACGAGAAACCGTAACACAGTCCCTCTGACGTCCCCAGTAATCCCTGAGTGCAACATATGGACTGTAAACCTCAGAGACAGGACTGGAGACAAAGGTGTACTCAGGACATAAAATATGATTCATTTCTTTTTCCTAATCCCCTGGAAACAAGCTGACTGTCCTGCTGTTTCTGTAAATGCTGCAATCATCAGTAGGGCCAGCCAGGGAGACTGGCCCCCATTCCCACTTCCTCCTAATCCCAGTTTCCCAGCCCTTATAATGCACAAGCAAAAGTACATTAAACGAGTATTCAAATCTCTAAATGTAAGCTGTTATAACTCTTCTAAAAATGTATTCATATCACAAAAAGAAAACACAGGGAGCTATGCCATTCTAGTTATTAGATCATGTTCTTTCATTAAAAAGCTAACAGTTATTGTCATAGAAAATTAATTCACTTGGCTTGGTGGTGCAGTAGTCAACACTGTTGCCTGCCAGTTGTGGTACGAGGAGTCAAGTCTCCACTACAGCTCCATGTTGTCACACCCTGCCAATCTGCCCCTCGCTAGCATAGCACACACCTGTGGCTCATTTGTCTGACCCCTCATTCCTAACTGTCATGTTAATCACTCCCAACTGTCTCCTGTTTGCTTCCTTATTAGTCATTTAGTGCTTCCCAGTCCTGCATTCCCCAGTCCAGTCATTAACATCGTTCTAGCATGTTATGAGTTCCATGCCTTCTTCTGTTCCTCCTGGTCACATCCTGTTTATTTTTAGTTATTGTTCATTTGAGTTAAATAAAACCCTTGTTGGTTAACCACACTTACTCCCACATCCTTTGTCAAGCCTGACTTGACACATGTAACCCATGTCTTCGTGGAGTTTCTCCCCATAAACCAGAACAAAGCCCACAGTTACCAAATTGCCCATAGGTTTGTGTGTGAGTGTGCCCTATGATAGATAGGTGCTCCATCCTGGGTTGTTCACCGCCTTGTGCCTGTAGCCTCTGGCATAGGTTCTCAACCCCCTGAGACCCTGAATAGGATAAACAATTACAGAAAATGGATGGATGAGTAGGAATTATTATCTATGCTGCAATTGATCATATATAAGTAAGTTCACATCCATCTACTAATCAGTCCATCAGTCCAGTATAAGGTTATAGGTAGAGGCTGTATCTTATCCTACACAGCAGGCACCACTGTGGTTCTGGATGAGTGGTGATGGATGGATGGATGGATGGATGAAAGTTATGCCAAGAGGGAGTTTGAGAAAGCATAAGATGGTGCTGGATTGAGAGTCTTGATTAAGTGAATGAGTAGACAATGAGTAGATAATGAGTAGATTGGGTTGCAAATTTATATTTTATGGCAGTAGTTTACAGAATGAATGTATCCACTGCTACAATAATATGACATATTTTACTTGGCTATCAATTTGCAAAAAAAAAAAAAATACTCAAAGCACAGTTAGTGAATTGAATTATCATGATTTGTGTGATTCTTTTAGGGTTAGAATTTCATTATATGGGTGAAGTCACTGATGCGTGTTCTTAGAATTAGGATCAGGGTTACAGTAAGAGTTTGGTTAGTATTCTAGTAATGGCTGAAGGTGGGATTCAGGCGAAGGTGAAAGATTCATGCTTGTAATTTTACTGCAGTATAAGCATGGCTGCCCCTAGTGGCTGCAGTACATTTTGTGTTTGGCTCACATAGTTGTCCATATGTTTTTCTCCCCTGTATTTTGTTTCCCCATTATAAATTTTACCTGTGTTTGTGCCCCCTACCTACATCTTCCAGTCCCCTTGCAGTTTATTTTTACTGATCTAATTTAGAGAATGCCCCAATCCTCTTACTCTCCTGCTTCCTCAGCACTACACTAAGTGAATTAGTCAGGATTACAGTCTCTCTCTCTCTCTCTCTCTCTCTCTCTCTCTCTCTCCCTCTCTCTCTCTCACTCACTCTCTCTCTCTCTCTCTCTCTCA
>JABFDZ020000040.1:8927479-8939371 GCA_019775955.2 Pollimyrus isidori | reverse complement strand
TACGAGGGGCCTTGCCTCCAGTTGACTTACGGGCGGTCTGCTTGGTACGAGCCATGGCACCTTATCGTCACCTGAAAGTGACAGTCCAAATTCTGTATACACAGGTTGAATGTCCCCCTAAACATGGATTTAAGATAATTTGTATCGATAAATTACCCATAACAAACAAATTTACTATCCTACTTAAGGTTCCCAGTGCACTTATGGTTGGACAATGGACTGCTACAGTTTTTTCGGTCCCATAGTTCTATTAGTTTTTTCTTTGTTTGTTTTTGTTCTTTTGGTATTATATGTGGACATGTAACTGTGAACATTTAAAATGAAATAAATATTAGGACATTTAACTGTAACGCATTAAGATTCCTTTACATTAAAATAGGAAGTCCAGAAAACGGTCAATTGCGAAACACAAATGACTGAAAATACATATACCGTAATTATAAAGACAAACGGTGAACACTTAACACCACTTCCAAGCTCAAAAACAAAAAGCGAGAGTGCAATTATACATTTTTAATAGGCTCTTGTTTTCCCTGCACTTTTACGCACAACTTAGGAAGTTATCGTCGAGAATGAAAAAAAAAAGGGGGGACCACAGACACACCTGCTCGAGCCGTCGTGAATTAAAAATGAACTACTCTGATGGACAAGTCTTTAAAGCGGATATGTAACCAATCAATTAGAAGCGATCGCATATAACAACCAATCGGAACTTTTCCCATGAATCAGGGGGGCGGGACCTGCCATTCGCACCACTCCCACACTTGCACAACGAGTCCCGCCCTCAGCGGCGAGGAAACGATGGCTGCTGTTATAGCAGAGCCGGGACGAGGATCTGCGTAATAGTACCTATACGCGGCTAAATTGGAACTAGAAAAAGATAAAAAATATTACCGATTTACGCATATCGACGCGGCAAAGATGAAACTAGACACTTGGGGGAATCCAAAAATATATAAAAAGGCGCGAACCAACTTGGAACGGTTATGTTTATCCGAAGTGAAACACGCAGTGAAATGAAATTGATTTTCTGGTTTCTGAGAGCAGAAAGACGGTTTTTTCTCAGGCGCTTCGCAGTGTGGTTTGTTTTTTCGGTTTTGACGAGAAAAAAACAAAATACCGATTTAAAAATAATTCCGAAATGTTCAATAAATGCGTAAACACTTTATGAACACGATTACCTAATTTGTAGACACTTACCTTTAAAATGTGCGGTCGTAGAAAGTGAAAATCTTGTTTGGCTAAACTAGCCGTCTCTGTATTTACTGTAGGTTCACACAATGGAAGCGGAGCGTCCAACGGGAAAATGGCCGTCGTATCAGGCACTGTCTTCCCATGATGCATTGGGGTTCGTAGTAGGGCTCCATTTTTACTGTCTTGTTTCTCTTAACAGTTCGCATCCTCAAATATCGCATATATATTTAAGATATAAAAGACTACATTTAAACTAAACAAACTTATTATTACACTCATATTTTGATACGTTTATTTTGTGGCTTTCTGCTAAGTAGAATAGTAAGTAGTATGTTATGATAATATGACTGTTGGTAAGGGACATTGTCATGTTATCAAGTTATTTTTTTACTTTCTCGTATAAAATCCTTTAAGTTAAAAAAAACTTGGTAAACTTTAAGTTAAATATTAAAGAGTCTGCTACGATTCGGTGATACTTTTAATACAGGGTAACTGAAATCTGTTAAAGTTCTTTAAAAGGTAATTACAGGTTTATGTTAACATAAGTGTAGAATTCTCAAAGGAATTTGCTTTTTTGTGTTAGTCATAGCAGATGATGACAGCTTTAAAAACTTAATATTGCGATGTATTCGTTTTTTTAACAAGTTAGAGAAGAAAATTTGCAGGACGAGGAATTAAGTCTCACCTGCTGTCTGTACAAATTATTGTATAGTGGTTATGAGTTGTATTATTACATTGTGTTTTTAACGAGGAGCATTACCAGAAAGAATCTTCCAAAAAGCAGAGTCGCAGGGCCAAGGTTCCCCGAGAGCACGGAAAACTCTCTCAGAAACCTCAGAAATAATTCAGGTGGATAGCAGGACAGCCCAGGAAAAGCCAGCAGATGGGCAGGTGAGGCGGCTTGGGTAGATCGCAAGGGGTTTGGGTAGCACGTAGAAACGCAGCGAGGCCGGGCTCCCTTGTATCGGGACCTCCAAGTCGTTCATCCTGGAAGGGGGGACAATAACTCGGAAGTGTGTCAGCAAGAGCAGAGCAGGAGAGAGGCAATGCAAGAGAGAAGGGTTACGGTAATAAAGAAGCTCTGGCAAGGCTAATTATGGCAGCAAGAGGAGCAGAGAGAGGCAGGTGGAGACACAGGCGTGAAGAATCCCGAACAGCAGCAGCCCACCGACACACAGCCACATACAGAGTGACAGCACTGTCAGTGCAGTCCAACGGTGGTTAATGACGAGGATCTGCACCCAGCTCTGTGTCTCACACTATAATTATATAATCATTCCTGAGGTTACTACCAATACAATCACTACCAAGCGTTAGTGTCCATGTAAGATACAGTGGACCCTTGACTTACTAACTGAATTTGAGAGCTGGTCGTAAGTCAAGACTATTTTTCCCATAAGAAATTATGGAAATACCCATAATGCATTCTGAACTTCCCAAAGCACCCCTTACCTGACCATTATAAAAAAGATTTGTATAACATGCATAATTTACCAGAAACCAATCATTTTCCCAGTGTACTCACCATTGGCCTTTCATTTATCCACACTAGTAACAGCCTTTCTACCTCGTCTAACTCTGTTGATCGTGAATTATTAATTTGAAGTACACCTTTTGCAACACTAGCTTCCTTATACAAATCTTTACTTTGTAAGATTGTCGAGATGGTGGATTTAGACATGTACATACTAGCGAGGTCAGTCACATGAATACCACTCATATTTCTGCACATTTTCCTTCTTTTTGATTATGATCACTTTCTTCACCTTCTCTTCCTTCCTTAGCTTCTTTTATAGCTTTTTCAGGGCCATTTTGATAGCAATTGAAGAGTTCTTTTCCAAAACGCGATCGACGCCAAATTTTTAAAAAAAAGAAACATTTATGTCATTTTGCTGTGCACTACCCCTATTCACTGCTCTATGAACATTTTATGCCAAATCGCTATATTTCCTTGTTTAAGATGTACTGCAAGATGCCATTTTTCCAAAGAGAAATAAGCGCCGTACCTATTTTTTTTTGTCAAAATGTGATATATACTCAACCAATCAGAATTCGGTGAGTGTGCAAGTTAATCGAACTTAGCGGCGCTCTGAGGCGATGGCTTTGTTGTGATCTTGTTTAATGTCCTCTTCAAAATGAATGCTTTAAACTCTTTTGATGGCATCAAAGACCTAAAGCTGGAGGTATAAAACGCTGACTGGACAAATAAAAACACAAAAAACAACAACAAAAAAAAGAAGGTTCGTCACTCAGGCGGTGCGTTAATACCTACTGTGGGATGTCAACACAAGGCTGCTGCCACCGGTTTCTTGCTGTTACCGGATTTATTTTATGTGGACGACAATATTTATTTTATTGTACTATTTAGTTTGTAACTATTTTATGTATTTTTTTTATTGAATGCATTTGCATACATTTTGCTTTATATTAATTTACTGTTGTTGGGGACCCGGGCGGGTTTGTTGTGGGAACTTGGTATGGTTGACCACAAGGGGTCAAAAACTGAAGGGGATAAATAAAGACTATAAATCACAAACATAAACTGGGCTGGTACATCTAACACAGGGAATTACTTAATCAAATCGATCCTTCATACGACATCTAACATTAAGCTACAGCAACACAAACAATCGCCCACTGGGGAACTGAACAGAAGCAGGAACTAAAATACTAAAGGGGTAACGAGATTAACACGGAACAGGTGAGGCTAATTACAAAGATGAGGAAAACAGGGAACAGATGAAGCTAATAAACTCAAAAGGCACTAAATATGGAAACTAAGAACTAACCAAATACACAGAGACTAATACTGGGGAATGACAGACAGGTAAAGACACAAATAGGGGCACAAGGAACAAAACAAAATACAAAATCAGATACAAGAATTAAAAACTCAAATCAAACACTAGGCAGCAACATACAAAAACAGAGGAGGCAGGATTTGAACACAGAATGAAGATCACAAGTAACCACATGCACAACACATTGAGCCATGTGGCCAGACAGGGAACAGGATGAGAACAAAGACTAACATGAAGAACAGGATGACCAGCGACGCCTGCTGGTCAAACAGGGAAGGGGCACTGGGATTGACCCTGACAATTGTATGATGTGTCCTTGATGTCATATGTTGCATGTTCACACATAACACACATAAACAATCAACTTTTTGGAAATAAATGGATGGATTTATAGCGTTTTGGAAAATAATAGATGGATTTAGTGTTTTGGAAGAAAATAAACCTTAAATTTATAATCAAGAATACTGTTGTTTGATTTAACAATCATTGTTCAACATGTTCAAACTGAGCTAACATACCATTTTAATAGGATAAGTTAAATATTAACAAAATGCGTGGGTCTAGGTAAAAAAATGTCATTTTCCTGAAGACTACCATAATGAATTTATGCCAGTTTGGAAAAGAGCTCTTCAGTAAATTTAATTATATAAAGCACTGCACTGACTGATATGAAGTCCACAAATAGGTATATCTGGGCTCAGAGTGATGCTAACGAACACCTCTTGGGCATTTTGGCTCATTATTTACAGCCACAGTAGCGGATACACATTCTGTCTTCCACCGGCATTCGGGTACTAACTCAAGACTTTGGTCGTAAGTTAAAACTAAAATTTTGGTTGTAACCCAAGTTGTTCATATGTCAGGGTGGTTGTAACTCAAGGGTCCACTGTAAGCGGAACAATCCTCTGCAGTCCAATGTAGCCCTTACCACTAAGGGAAGTAACATAAATTGTCCACTGAGAGCAAAGAAAATAAGGGGATTTGTATAGAACTCTGGGGAATGCCATTCAGAGCTTTTGGAGTTAGGGTTATGTTAGTCCATAACCTTTCAAAAAGGACATGATATACACACGTTCATAAAGATGATTTTCTGCTCTCTTGCCAACTAAAAATCCTTATCTAAGCTATAACTGGTTTTCTATACGACCCTCATTGATTATACTAGTGCCACAGTGTTCAAACAACTATGATGGTTCCCGATATCGTGCTTTTTGTGGAAAAAAATACAATCGAAACACTGTATCTACTCTATGTATGTGAGATGAATTCCCTGTATGTGTGAACGTACTTAACCACATACAACTGATTCTAATTTTGAAAGGTCTAAATCCGGACGGATTAGACAAGACACATGCCGGAAGATCAACCGAGCACGCTGTTCTGTGACGTCATCTGTCTGCGCCGTCGTTGTTGCTGCCCTTTTTAATATGGCGGCGGTAGCAGCAAAACGAATAAAACGCGTGGCTGCTGGGCAGCATGGGTTTCTTTCGCTTAATCACAATCGTGAACAGAATTCTTCGCGAATTGGAAAGAGAAAGCGTGTTAACAAAAATAAAAAGAAAAACTGGAACAAATACAGTGACATCCAAGATATCGAAGACTTTTTGGATGATGTGAGACTACAGGAGAGAGCCACAGGGTGAGTGTTTGTCCTAGACAACTGGTTAAAGAGTTCATTTTTAAAAGTCGTTTGTTGGTATTAAACAGCCACACGTTTGTTTGAACTAGTCAGCCCGGTAAAACTACTTATTTATCTTGCAAAATACGAGATCTAGTTACAATTCAGTAACTACATTTGTAGTTACTTTAGTAATTTACTTATGTAGTAATCTTATATATTTTTTGAAGGGCAATCAGTTTACTCCCCCCAGCCTACTCCCTCCTTGTTTTACAAGTTACAATTTGTACAAGTTTGGAATAAAATAGTACCTAGTTTCACGCATTAGTGTTGCAGATTTAATTTTTGTTTTCAAAGTATTACTAGTACTGAACATTTGGACAGTAAGAAATTTGGTATGTATGCTTAATTTCAGGGAAAAGTATATTAGTCATAACACAAGCTTCTCCGCAGACGAAAATGCATGTCAGGAGCCTATTAATGACCTATTCACTTTATACGCACATGTTTAAGTAGCCGAGTGCAACGCAAACAACGAACCATTCGCCATTCCACTGATATGTGTTTTTATATCTATAATGATCGTGTTGTTTCACCTGTTCCCATAACCTTTTAAGTTTAAGTTCGCTATTGACCACAAGTGGGGAAAAGCAAACTGTACAATCTGCAGTTAGTACTCTAACTCTGTCTACAGATAGTGTTCAATGTTGTTGTGTAATCAGTTTTAAAAGTTAAAGGATTGAGGGGTGTTGTAATTCTTGCCATGCCATAACTTGCTAACGGGCTCTGGTAGTGGCATATCATGAAAGTCTATATCGTAGTGTGTAAAATGTTTTATATGTAATGGCTATTTCTTTGTTCCAGAGGCCTGCTGTCAGAGAAGCCAGATGACAGCTTGTTTTTTGTGGACACTGGAGACCAGAAGAAAGTTACCCAGGAAGGTATGTTTCTGACTGAACATATAAGATGCTCCTTTAGGCCTCATCCACACGGACATTCGAAAGGAACGCTCTTTGAACGCCATACGCGTTTTCCTGCGTTTTGTAACTGCGTTCGATTGGCGTTTCACCGCTGTTCGCTTGACGCTGTCTAACACCAGCCTGTGGTGTAGACGTCAGGGTATTATCTTGGTTTATAGTTCTGCATTGAAAGCATG
Organism: Pollimyrus isidori; assembly: GCA_019775955.2. Classification (NCBI taxonomy): domain Eukaryota; kingdom Metazoa; phylum Chordata; class Actinopteri; order Osteoglossiformes; family Mormyridae; genus Pollimyrus; species Pollimyrus isidori. The sequence continues at coordinate 8,932,602 of JABFDZ020000040.1, read as the reverse complement.
GATCCTTATTCTTTATTAAAACTTACGTTCAACATCCTTGTTTAAAAAATCCTACTGATACGGCACCGTAGGTAGGAGAGGAACAAACATCTTGCACAAGCTGGGCTGGATCAATGTCCTACATTTTCTGTAAAATGTGATTTCTCGCAGTTGTGGTACAGAATCATGGGACATATTCAGTCCTCCAGAACGCCAACCGAACATAATGTAAATGCAATAGCGTCATTTTCCTTGCATTCGTCAGGATTTTGACCCCGAGAAAATGTTGCATGCAGCGTTTGACGCCACCTGAACGCGTAGCCGGCCGAACGCCCGTGTGGATGCTTTGATTTGCTCCAGTGAGCAGAAAAACGGTCGGCGTTCAGTTAGTGCTCACCTGGCGCCACGACCGCCAGAAAGACGCGTGGTACAGACGTCCGTGTGAATGAGGCCTAACGTGAAGGGGATGCTGTCCCTGTAACCATGTTTAGGCAAATCATCGAAACAGGTGGTTAAATGTTTGAGGTCTGGGATTAGGCTCTCCACGTTAAGCTGGGCGGAGGCAGTACTTCCCCAACAAACCTACACCCTGTCCCAAAAGATCATTGACTATGTGCAAGTTTGCCATCAGTTTTTTTATTTTTTTTTACCTTTACTGTGCTGACCCTGATGTCAGCACTTCAGTATTTTAAGAAAATGATTTCATAATAGCCTTTGCTAATAATGTCATTATTTTCATAATCTTATTATGTTTTGCAGCACCTGTGACAAAGAGGGGCAAATCATCGAAGCCCCTGAGGGTTGACCTGATCTTACAGCATGACTCTCTCGTTCCTTCACCCAAAGAGTAAGTATGAGCAAGTCTGGGGATCGTAGTCCAATGGACTAGTCGAGCTATAACCGTAATTTGACTTAACTCTGCATGTAAACGTACTGAATGCGGTTGGGGGTTGATTTACTCCTGCATGTACACATTCAGTTGGACCCAAACTGGCCTGGGCGCTCTGCAGTTCATCATAAACTTTGATGTGTCCATTTGTCGTTAGGAGAACATTGCTTTCTTTTTCCAGTCATGTTTTCTGTGCATTAGCCTTCGGTAGCTAGTCAGAAGCAGAAGGGTTACCACAAGTCAAAGTGGACCTATCAAAGCAAAGATAAAAAAGTTACTCTAGTTTAATTTATTCATATATCGTCATGTATAAAAATCCCCCAAAATGAACACTTTAAGCAGGCTGCTTGATTACTATAAACCCATCCATCCCTTTTTTGTAACTGCTTGTCCTATTCGGGGAGGGGGCTGGAGCCTATCAAGAGGCTATATGTGCAAGGCAGGGAACAACCCATCACAGTGATTACTCTAAGCAAAATATCTAACACTCCCATCCCTGAAGTCTACGAAATTTTTTGGAACCTTTGGTGGAGCCAAGGTTTCCCACCGTCAGCCAAATATATTACGGCGCAAAAAAAAAGACTTACGCATGCGTGTTCATATGTCTCCGTATCACATTCATTCGGTTATATTTCTAATTATAAATATAGATAGTTTACGTCTGCAACAATCTGTGTGACCTTATTCAATCATAAAAACGAAACATTTGTGTACGGGATTATGCGACACCATAGTGGACACAAACAATTGATGAGGTACCCATGAAACAGGATGGGCAGTTATGGGCAGTTTCAAATTACGATATATTCCAACCAGTATTTTAGGATTCCTCACACTGTTAGAAAAACATTTCTGTGCTGACCCGAGGTTGAAACCGTGAAACTTGCTTCATTTCCAAAACAATAGGTGTTGATCGGCGCTGATGAGGCTGCGGGCAGCTTGTGTGGGGAGTGAAGGGGTGGGGCTCCACCAAAGGTTCCAAAAAATTTCGTGGACTTCAGGGATGGGAGTGTTAAACTGTATTTGTACAAGAATGATTCGGTCCCAAGCTTTTTGATCCATATAATAGGTATTTTATTATCTTTACGCCTCCCTCAACTTTCACTTTGTGGAGTAAATTGTCCGTGAAGGGCAGCCACCTGTAGCGGTACCCAGGGAGCTGAGGCTGGGTTTGAACAGGCGACCTCATGATTACAGGCACACAGGCTTAGCCCACTGGACCATAAGCTGCCCCCAAAGCGATTTATCACTATAATTGTGATCACTATAAGCGGTTTGTAGGGGACACGGCACAAAGTGGAGCATAGCAGTGGATGCGTTGTTGGCACATACCAGTACCATACGGCAGAATCATCTGCCTTCGATAGTCAAGCTATACGTGCAACTCAGCTTGGCATGCGCGTGAACGTCCTGTGTTCTTACGCCTTGCATCAGTATTTAGCTATTTTATTTTTGTGCCTCTGTCTTGACCTTAATATTCCTCTAATATTTTCCTTTCCTCCTCCTCTTAATACATTATGGGGTTGTCTTCCACGAGGCACTTAAGTTTAAGAAAATGCTTTAGTTGCGCACATTTGAGTGAAGCGTAATGCCCACTGTGGTTACCTCAAAAAAATGTAGATGTTCTGTTTCAAGAAGTATAATTAATTCATGAAGCAGCCGAAGGGGGTTCCAGAACATAGACTATTTCATTTACATTGTGAACCCAATTGAAATACACAGAAACCATTTTATTTTGAGAATGAAAGCATGACAGTAGCTTATAGACTTTTTACTGGAAGTGTTTTTGAACAGAGCAATTGACATCATCCTATTACCTATATTAAAATGTCATAACTGATTTAATTATCTGAAGTGGCCAATAGGAATGATTTATTCCAAGTAATCCACAATAGACAATAGGTTAGTATAAGACCTGCATATCTTGGATTGTATTGTATTGTCCGTTTTTTCTCCTACTACTTCACTACCAAAGTACATAGTAAAAAATGCGCTGCTTAAGTGAGAATAGGCTTGAGTGGGAAAAGCACAATGCGATGCTGCTATTCGACTAAAGCGCATTGGAAAATCAACCCCATATGTCTCTAGTTCCTGTCTCCCTGTTCTTGTTAGTCCGTGCCCGATGATGATTCCATCCTTGCGCTCACAGTATTCCTGTGGGAATGTGAAGACGCTCCATATATCCTGGTCGCTGCCGAGTGGGCAGTGCCTGGGGAACTGAGGGTCACGGCGTCTCCCCTTCCTGTAGCGTGTAACTTCCGGCAGTCACGCTGTGCTGTGGTTCGATGTCTGCTGCTTTGCCTTGTGGTTCCATTGTTTTGCCTTCCGCGTCTGTACGGGACGGGCGCATTGAAGTTGTCTCTCAGATGTTTTTGGCATCCGGCGGGCGCAGTAGCATGGACATTTCTGCGGTCTGTCCTCCCACAGCATTTTGGCACATCAGCAGCCGAACGCCAAGAAACTCCGGCGCATCTCTCAGAGGGTCCAGAAGCAGGTGGCTAAAGGGTTACAGCTGAGGAGCCAGAAGCAGCTCCAGAGGAGGAAGGCAGGGGGCGCCACATCTTCCAGTGAGAAGAGTGTGCCTAATAATGACCCCAGCAGACCCTTCTATGATATGTGGGGACAGGAAGGTGAGTGAGCTTGGTGGCACGTGGGGGTGACCTATCATAGCACACTGACTCTTGAACTTTTGTCTTGTATCTTCTGCCTGGCAGAGATCCTATCTGGAGATGCCTTTTACCTGGAACAAACAAAAAAGAAGCCGGTGAAGGTAAGTGACATTTTTTTTGTGGTCTTCAGTGTTTTTTTTTTTTTGCTTATATATTGGGCCTGTTAGTTTTAAGCATTTGCTCTGCAGTATGCGGGAGCAGTTGGGGTATATTAATCAAGAGAGACGAGCACAGCAGATAATCCATCCCGCTACGGTGCTACTACCGCGTACCTGGGAAAAACCACCTGTGCTAAAATACAAAATGCATGTATCCAATGGGAAGAATAGGGTTAGGGGAACGCAACTGCAGAACATTGTAACTTACACCAATCAAAATGAATTTAACTAAACAGTGCCACTGGCCAATAAATTGTATAATTTTACATTGGAAATATTACTAATACATTAATAAATTGTATTATAAACATCTCCTGTGGGTCTTTAGAGTCAGATGAGAATCGCCAACCCAATGTGCCGAATTTCAACCTAATGGCGAACTTGCTTGCTTGTCGATTTGCCGAGAGTCTGGAGTAGTGTCAAAACAATGCCCCATGAACAAAGGAACTGTAACAACAAAAATTCTACCGTTTCTCAAAAAGTTGCTAATATCCTGTTGGATGGCTAGATGAACACCGCTTCAGTTCCCAGGCCTCTTCAAGGGCACCTCAGCCGCTCCATGTGTTTGTTACGTTTAACCATCAGGTCATTCAACTTTTAATTAAATAATGTAGTAAAATAATTGTAGCGTTGGTAGTGGTTCAGTGAAGTATGAATATGTTGGATGGCTACTGCAGACGTACATAAGTACTCAGCCATAAGTCAGTTTTACACCAACATGATCATAAAAGTGTAGTTGTCGTTGCCAAAGACTTTTACACAATGCTGGATGTTTGTGTGTATTTCATAAGTCCTTTCCGAGTTAAAGCTACTTCTTTCGACTCGACTGTCTCTTAGCGTCCTGACAGGCTCAATGAAAAGCCTTCTTCTCTGCCAGCTGTGGAAATCATTGGCCCTGGAGGATCCTACAACCCGGACTTCTTTGACCATCAGGTACCGTCCGCTGCTCTCATGTCCGGTCCGACGCAGACCAATGACGGCATTCATCTCGGCCATTTTCCCATTGCATACTGTGACTTGTTGACTAGTCTTGGAGGAGAACACTTCATGAATCCCTACGTTGAAGTCTTCCACTCCTTGTGATTTTGATAGACTAGTGTATTTGCAGTTTATCTAGAATGCTGCCTTGTGTTTCCGGTGGAATCTCTCCACGTGAGAATTGTGTAACTGCGTGTTCTTTATCAAAAGATAAGCATGTCAGCACTCTGAAGCGAGGTGACTGCAACCAAGTCTGATCTTTATACAGAAAATAACTTTTACTTGACAAGAACTTGACAAAGTTAAGGACATCGCTGTTAAAGTAACCAGAGACAATGGAAGTGCTGATGGATAACCACAGGTGCTTTCCCACTGAAGCTGAGGAATCTAGTTCCTGGTGCTCAGTTCCAGGATCTTGACCACCTAGATAGACTAGAGAGGCTGGGGCCG
>JABFDZ020000040.1:8913883-8926121 GCA_019775955.2 Pollimyrus isidori | reverse complement strand
CCCCCCCCGACCGGCCCCTGTCTCCCTTCCCCTGCTTGCAGGCGACAATCTTCCAAGAACAAGTCGAAGGGTTGGTGGAAGAGGATGAGGAGGACGAGGACGAAGCCAAAGGAGAAGAGGAGCCGAAAGGCAGCGCGCCAGCCGTGGGTCGGGAAAAAAAGACGGAGAGACAGAGGAAGCGAGAGAAGGCACAGAAAGAGAAGGTATGAGCCGGATCATATCCCATTGGCCGCGCCACATCGGTCTCGGCTTCAGACCTTTTAAGCAACAGAATAATCAGTCGTCCTCTTGCATGCGAGATACCGGCGATTTAGATTTTTGAGCTCCGACTGCATATTTGCGCATTGCCCATCCTGCAGGAGAAGGAGAAGCGCGCGCGCAGGGAGCTGGTGGACCAGAGGCAGCAGCTCTTCCAGCTGCGCTCCATACGGACCGAGCTGAAGAGGCGGGAGCAGCGTACCAGGCAGAAGCAGGCCCTGTATCAGGTCCAGAAGGAGGCGCAGAAGTTCCGTCCCCAGCGGCTCGGCAAGCTCAAGTCAGTCGTCTCTGATCACCCACCTCTGCTTTCGTTTCGCAGCCTGCAAGCCCAGTGATCTGTCTGAGGTCCTGCCCTTAGGGAAGGCCTCAAGCACATACAGTCACTCAGTGTCTGAATCCATGGTACTTAACATCCAGAAGTTATCTTTAGTTGGCTTTAAACTGGTGTGGATAGCAGCCTCCCCTTATCCTGGGCTGGCCTCGTTGCTTAGAGTAGACAGAGTAGGCAGTCTGAATGCAACCGATCTGATTTTGAACTTGGTTACAGAGTCGGGACGTAATGCATCGTTTATGAAACTTTCGATGATGAATGAAATAGTGACCTGCACTCACTGTCTGTCAGGTTCCAGGCTCCGGATCTGGAGGTGCAGCTGAGTGATGAGCTTTCTGGCTCCTTGCGCACCCTCAAGGTGAGTCAGGCCGTGTCTCTCCATCTCTGGTCTCACCCTGAACTGTAGCTGAGAGACCAAAGACCCTTCTGCCTCACAATGTGCTGTTAGCCAGAATAATCTAAGACCAAGACTGAATGTTTTTTTTTTTTTTTTGGTGAGTTACCTGCCCAATTTCTGTTTTCCTGAAAAATCTGAGTTGCATCAGTTCTCGAGTTTGTGATCTTTAATACTCTAAACCTGGCATTAGAAATACATCTTATTTCATTTACTTGCCATGTTTCATAAGCCGTTTTTAAGTAGTCCCCTTTTCTGTGTAATTCTTCCTGTTGTAGCCAGAGGGCAGCATCCTCAAAGACAGATTTAAGAGTCTACAGAAGAGAAACATCATTGAGCCCAGAGAGAGAGCCAAGTGAGTAACCCTGGGCTGTTACTGGGCAACGATTTCTGACCAAATCACGCATTGGCAGCTGCAATTCTATAGAGCTACAGCACATGCTAGTTCTCTCTCCCCTCATCATTTTGCTTGATTTTATTTTAGACAGTATATCATCTAAGCTGACGTAGAATACAGACCCCAATATAGCACGTGTGGAACCTTTAGGGCTGTCTTTCAGGGGTCCTGGATTTGCACACTTGAGCAAAATGTAGCATCACTGCCAGAGAGAGGCTTGTGCCTTAATGATAACAAGCACTGATCTTATTGTAATAAAACTTTACTGTCCTGTTTATGGGAGAATGTAATTACATTACTCTAAGGGCTATTTCCAGCAGATTGATATCGGTAGTTAGGTGTGTGAGACCCCAGTCAAATGAAGATCAATGAGCAAAATTTCCCACCCCAGTCTGCTCTTAAAAGAAAAGGAGTAAATTTAACACTGTCTCGTGTAGATGTGTCCAATTGAGCCACAATTTGTTTACTAACATTGTGGATTACTGTGTCAGTTTAATGAGTGAAATTAAGGTTCTGTTCTATAGGTGTATTTAGGAAATAGGTGGTATAGTGAGGATGCTACCTTATGACACAGAAGCTTCTGGGTGAATTCCCAGGATTAGATCCAGCCCTTGATCTTTTGGGACATGCAGACCCTAAATTGTCCTTGCAGAATATTCAGGTTGTTAACTTAAAATTGCTACCGATCCCAGGTAAGTGTCGGAAGACTTGAAAGATGATTAAAATCGCAATAAAAAAGTGTTTTTTTTGGTAGCGATTCTGCTTTTCATGTGCTGGTATTACGGGACACGTTTATCTGTAACCTAAAGAGAACACTTTAGTCTTTATTCCACGTCATGCAGAACAGGGAATGTCACATTTTGGGTGTGTTTTCGTATATGAGGAGGATCCTTTGTCCTCTACATCTGTCGCATCCAAGATTAGACTGAATGTGCACTGTTATGAGACAAAACACTGCGGCTCATATCAGGTCTTTACTGTCCAGTGTCGTGGCACTTCTGTAACTGTGAACACTGTCATGCAGGTTTGTAAGAAGACACAAGGTGAAATACGTGGAGAAGAGAGCCTTCAAGGCCATCACGTGAAGGCAGCAGCCGGAGCAGACCCCCATGCTGTCAAACGCCCTTGTCAATAAATGTCTTTCAAATAGATGCAGAGCAAGATTTTTTTCCCCTTCCCTTTAACACCCTATTTAATTAAAAACCGTATGTTCATTACACCGTGGCCATCAACCTGATGGGTGGTTGTTCAAAATTATAATTTCAGGACCATCTCAAGTTTGATGGTTAACATGTTGATTGTCGTACGTCATCATACAAGAGCAGTAGCTGTTGCCGATTTAAAAAAAAAATAATAATTTTTTTTTTAACCTTTTATAAAATGTCAATCAGCACTGAGTACAGGTCAGTTTCAGGTACATTAAATCAAAGCAAATTCCGACGCTGTGGTGTAGGATAGTGCCAAGATGCTAACATGCAGCATGTGCCACAGTATATTCAAACACCCTAAACTGAGATGGGCCCCATGTGGGGCTCAGGCAGCGCTTCTCAAACTGTCCCCCAGGGATCCCCATCCAGTCCATAAAATGTGTTTCGGAGGGAGCAAAAACATGGACTGGCCAGCGATTCCTGAGGACTGGGTTGAGAAATGTGTTGCATTATGGGTTGTGTAGTTTGATTCTTGCCCTTGTCTCTTTATGTGTAGACTTTTCTGCCGCAGGGTCTTCACATGGCCTGTTAATACGCGCATACCCTGTGGGGTTTCCCCCTGCCCAGTGTCCTCTGCTTCCCAGATGAGGCTCCTCTGACAGGGACGTGGTACTGGAGAAATGTGTGGAAGACGGAGAAGAGGTTTCTTTGTTTCTGAGCTTTAGAAAAATAAATCCCATAGCAGTATTACTCCGATAACTAAACAACCTGAAGGACTGTAAGCAGAATCAGGCCTCGTTTAGCAGCCGAGATCCGTTCCAATGACCAGAACGCTAAGTGAAAATCAGGCGGTCTTGGTGTGACTGGACTGTTTACTATATTAATTCAGCCTTCCATACCCAATTGCTTTTACGTTTTGTGAACTACATTCTACTTAAAGGATCCATTGTATGTTGTCAGCTGTATGAGATGAACAATGCACACATTTGCGACAGAGAAATGAAAGTTTTTACTGTCATATTTGCAAATGGTCACAACCCACACAGACTGCCTCTCTCGACTTTCCTGCTAGTAAGGTTTTTACAGGGTGGCAAACAGGGCGAGGACACATCTCAAGGTCCTTTCTTTGACGGGCAAAAATGTTCATATATCCAGGATCAAAGGTGTTAAGGTGGAGTTTCCTGAGGGCAGCGTTAAGCATCGTGGAGTGGCTTGCGGCCTCAGTGTCTCAGCTGGCAACGGGAACCTTGAGAGAGAGCAAATCCTTCTTAAACGGGGCCCTGTGATGTGAAAGGTTATAGTCTCGAGTGAAGACGAGGCCTGTGACTTTGCCCACCATGTTCGTTTCCGGAAGTTGCATGCGGCTACATTTTTGGTACTGTGCAAATAACGGTGTTGAAGTTTGGAGGCAATTTGATTCTCTATTTCATAGAACAAATGGAGTTTTGACCTCAAAAATATGCAATATCTATCATACATCCACTGTATGATTTAAATGTTTATAAATATTTATGGAAAATTGGTCATGATTACAGCAGATGTTTACTTGATTACTTTTGGGCATCTCGTGATTAAGTGCTATAAATGTTTTTAAATTTCTCAGGCACTGGTAAACATGATCTGTATGTGTGTACTGTTTTTACTGATAATACAGTACAGGGCGGAAGTCTTGGGAAATTGTGTTTAAATCATGCTACTATGTGTATCAACTTAAAAAAAACCCTGCAGTTACCTTATTAATTAGTTACTATGTAATATACCCATGTATTTGCTGCACCACCACACTATGTTTTGTTAATCTCATAACATTAATTCCCTAATCAATTATTCATTGAATGGATTGTGGTGAAATTTCACAAATATGTGGAATGGCTGAAATAAAAGGAGTTTTGGGATTAAATACAATGTTATAGATATCCAACAAAATATTAGCAACTTTTTAGAAAATGGAAGAAATTCTTACTTTTTTAGTAATATTTCTATATATTTTCTTATTAAGCAAGTACACACTTACTGCCCCAATAAATGCAGACGCTACTCTACCTGCGAACTTTCAGATGTACGAACAAAAAGGACTATGTCAAAATTGTGTTCATTGGGCTCCCATTTCCTTTCCACCACATCAAATTTTTTTTTTTTGCCCACCAACTCCGTCTAATACGACTTCTGGCCGCTACTCCTGCTGCGCGGCAGGGTAGCATGCGTACTCCCAGCATCTTGCGTACACCCTTAATATGAAGTTGAATAACGACTTACGAGCATTTCAAGTTACGAATGGCCGTTTGAAATGTATCTTGTTCGAAAGTGGAGGAGCGTCCGTAGCTTTAAACAGTGTGTTCTTTGGCAGGCTGAGACTTACACAGCTGTGTGTGTTTCTGATCAACCCCAGCAACCCGGTACTGGGTACGCAGTGGGTGGATTGGATTTTTAATAAATAGGTGATAAAATTGGAAAACTGTCATCGTAGACCATTACAATATTTAAGAGAGTAATTTATATAGTAATGAATTCTCTTTTTTAAAAGCAATTTTCAAAATGACTGAGTGCAATCACACTTCGATAACTATAACTGTGGAGCCTATGATTTAATATACTATCCATAATAAATCCTTACTTTCATGGGAATGGAACATCCATGGAATTGTCTACTATAGCAATACAGACAACATTTGAATAAGTGTTATTCTCTCTTTCGGTAACAACTTTGACCTTGATGTTTTGGTGTATTTTCCTGAGGTGACACGAGAAACTGAGCTGTTTGAAAAGAACCAATCTATAAATGAATAGCTTAATGTGTTAATGTGTAATATGGTTCTCCGAGGAAGCCTAGTTTTAACCCGGCGCTCAGTAATCAGCCAGTATCCCAGCTATACAGGAAAAGCTGAAGTCCCTCCCTGACTGGTAGCCTCCTTAGAAATGTGACGTTTAAAAATGCTGGTGTTGCAGCAGGAGTGTGACCGTGATACAGAACGCGCTTAAGTAGTTCACTGAGTTGAGGAGCCATTACTTAAACCCCTGTCAACATGCATGCACACCTACACACAACAAACCAATGCCAACACACTACCTAGTCAAACTGTCGACCCCCTAGGCTTTTTAAAGAGACTCACTGTCACCTTTGTCTCTCCGGCAGATATTCAGTACTCTCACCTTTCGAAAAAGAAAGCTAAAATAATGATTTCCCTGCATGCCCGGACTTGTTGGTGTGACACAGAATAAGATGGCTCGCTGGTTGGATTTTTGAGTTCTGCAAGCAAAGAATCTCACCTTGCTGTTCTCCTGTGTGCACGTGGTGGGAGAGATTTCCCTCACCGACCTTCCTTGCATCTCTGCGGTGAGGATTATCTGCCCCCGAATGTATATGTGTCCTACTTCTCAGTCTTGCTCGCAAGCCGCTCTCTCTCCCAAGGCAGAGACTATAGCGTGAGTTGATCGAACTAAGGGATCCGATTCTGACATCTCATGGAAAGAAACTGGAAAAAAAATAAGTGAATTGCTCTCCTCAATCACTATCCTATTCTTGCCTCCAGAATAACACATTCAGGCTGGCAAGATGGTTCCACCAGGCCGTGGGTGGAGGTCTCGTCCTTATTGGACCCACTGGTGATGGGATGATTGTTGATTCCAGCACATTAGCTTAATCTTTAATTACCCCTGTTTGAGGGACAATGATGGGATTCTCTCTGCTTGCTCTGTGTTAACAAAGCTGATTCGGGTTTAGTCCACAAAGCAATGCAGCCTTTACCAAAGAATCATCCCCGCTCTCTGGCTATTCGTGCAGCCTTGTGCACCCAAGCTTTTTCCATGGTCTGAAGAAGAGCTAATGCTTTGCTTGTTACCGAGCATGCTCTGTTTGTGCTCTATTGCCTGTCTGACTCGTTCACGCATAAAGTTACCTGTTTCACACAGGCAAACATCAACTTAGTTAGACCTTCTTGTCCCCATTGGGGAAATCCTTTTCCAGGGAACTGAGCACTCCAAAAGGATCAACATCACATTTTACACCTGTCATTAGCCGTGAACTGGAATGTGGCCAGAGCTCGTTTCTTCAATCTTATACTTGTTTACCAGAACACGTTCTCCTTCACACCCACTTAACATGACACGTGGAACGGGATGACAGCCGATGTAATGGCGGGTCCTTCATATTGGCTTGTATGACAGTCGTCGGTGTGTCTCTAAGTGCCTGTTTCACTGGTTACCTTACCATAAAAACCCCAGGTGCTATGACGTGTGAAGAATGCATGGACTGAATATGACATCATTCAGGCGATTGCACATGCAGGGGTGTAGCTAGAAATTGACAAAATGTCACCTTGCCCACCCCGCCAAACGTTCAGCATAATTTTACATATTCAAGGGCCCCTGTAAAGTCTCAGGGCCCTTGAATGTGCCAGGGTATCCATGCCCTAATGTACCCCTGGGCAAAGGCTACTTGGTAATCAACACGTGCAGAATGATACTGAACGTCATAGCTGCGATTTCTCCATGTGGGTATGCACCGCTCCCCTCGGCCCTCACCAGATGTTTCAGGCTGAGCGCCAGCGAGTCACGTGATCATGACAGCTGTGCGGAAAAGGTCCGGGAGTCTAACAGAGCCCCAATCGATGAGCATCTCCCCCCGAGCAGCCAACACTGCATGAAGGTGCAAGTGTGAGCTTTGGCTGACCGATCGGAGGACCTGCTATCGTAAGCGGGTCAGGTGGTCGCCGCTAATGAGCCAGAGAGGTCGGCGGCTGCAGGCCTTGACACGAAGTCTTGGGCAACGAGGGCCCTGATGACTTCATGATCTCCGCTGAACCGACACCCTTTTGTCCAACTGACATCTCTTTGACTCCCCCCCACCCATTCCACAGTCTCCTCACCATGACCTCAGGTCTGAAGCATGTGCGGAAATGGCTATCAGGGCTGGACTTTGACTAAATTTTGGCTCAGTTAACTACAGCTACAAGAAATAATAGTCCAATTACAGTTTAGGTAAGAAGCATTCTTATTGGACAGTCATGGCTTCTAATGATCGTCCAATTACAGTTTAGGTAAGAAACATTCTTATTGGACAGTCATGGCTTCTAATGATCGTCCAATTACAGTTTAGGTAAGAAGCGTTCTTATTGGACAGTCATGACTTCTAGCTTAGGTTAAGCAATATAACTGAGAAATCCTACTTCATAGAACACCAGATTGGACTATGGGAGCCCTGTGATAAATTTTGCTGACTGGGGGCCCACATATCCATCGATAGTCTAGTCTAATCTTGGGGGCCACCATTCAGCTATCAATACATTTTGCATTTTGAAAACCCATCTTTTCCTACCAAACCTCTATGAAGATGAAGCTGCCCCACTCCACCCCAGATAGAGATGAATAGCAGGCAGTGTGTGGCTGCTTTTCCTTGATCTGGTCGGGCAGATGCAGAGTATCACCGGGGGTGTTTGGGTAGATGATACACACACCCACAACAGGGGCCCAGATTTGCTCGCATCTATCGTTCCTGTTCTGAAAAAGACTCACAGGCGCTGTGGCAGTTCAAAGGGGGAAATCATATTTTTTTTTTGTTCTGTTCTCTTGCCTTGTTTTGTTGTTCTGTACAGGTCTTTTCATCCGCCTGGACTGTTTTCACAGCACATGAAATGCCACATGGCTCATTTTACAAAGGTCGGTTCTCCCTTCCGCTTCACCCTGCTCTTCTCCTCTTTATCTATGTGTGACTGTCTTCCTCCCTTGCCCTCTTCTTCCTCTGTCAACATCCCCAACTGTGTGGCAGTGGGCACAAAAGTGGAGGGGGGGGGGGGGGGGCAAGCGGAACCAAGGGGTAGTAATGATGTGATGGAGGTATGGAACGGTGAGGAAGAGAAGAGAGATATAGATCAGGATGTTTGGTAGAAGACAGGTTTCTGGGCTGTAATTCAGGATGATGGAGAGATCGAGCAAGAGAGAGGGAAACTGGGTGAAAGAGGGAGGGAACAGAAGGAGAGAGATGGAGAAAGGAGGGGCAGCACTGTGATTTCCCAGTAATCCTCTTGGCATTTGTCAAAACCTGAGAATATATTTGTGTGCGTGTATGAGAGAGAGTGAGAGACAGAGACCAGGTGGAATAATGAGGCGTTGAGAGAGAGAGAGAGAGAGAGAGAGAAAAGATCGGCATCTTACAAGCACCAGTGGAGCGGCAAGCAGTAGAGGAACCAAGCGCCATTCCTACTGGGGGGTGGGGGGGTTGAGCGAGCGAGTGAGGGAGGGAGAAGGGGAGGGAGCATGGCACGCTCAGAGAGGAGAGAGGGAGCACGGAGGAGAGCCACATCGAGGGAGACTGGGGGACTGAGGGGCAGAAAGGAGCAGCGCTAGAAAGGGAGGGGACGCAGAGCAGGGAGGAAGAGGGAGAGTGGAGCGCGGACGCGGTGGCTAGGAGCCGCTCCTTGCCGCCTGGGCCGTGTACGGGCGCGTCGCCCGGAACAGCGCGCGGGAATCCAGCCGAGCGGGAGCGCTGAGCGTGTAAGTGGGCGGGAACGTCTCCCCGAGGCACGTCGGGCCGGAGATCCTCACGCGCCCCAGTCTAGGGGGTCAGCAGAAGCTGGGTCAAATCAGGGACACTTGGATGAGGCAGCCAAAACGAGGAGCGGGAGGCGCGAGAGAGAGGAGGTGTAACGTGGTGAGAGGCGTATAGTGTGGCTCGGGGCGAGGAGGAGGGGGGGGGAGGTTCCACGTGGGGCAGAGTCGTGCCTTTTCGGGTTTAGGGAAAGCGTCTGCCACAGGGGAGAGAGAAGGAGACAAGAAGGTCGAGATTCCTGAGTTTCCACATGTGGAGGCTGAGTGTAAAGGAGGGGATCTGGGGTTGATGCTGCAGAAGGGCAGGGCACTGAAACTCAGCGCCGGATCCGGTTCGGGGAGATCACATGGCAACGGGGGAGCAGTGAGTCACACAAGAAGAGGTTCCATCCACAGCCAGGGGTCAGAAAAGCCCAGAACGGCGGGTGGAGGTGTCTCTCCTCCTCCCTCTCTCGCTGTCCGTTCCGGGGACAAGAGCTTCACGGCAGGGGGCTCCAAGAAGAGTTCCCAGTACAGCCCGTCACAGTCCAGTCCAGCTTCCCTTCCGTGGATGCTTCCCGCGCTGAACCATGGGGGAATGGACCATCCTGGAGCGGCTGCTGGAGGCTGCAGTCCAGCAGCACTCCACCATGATCGGAAGGTAATGGCAATGACCTCTCCAGGCCATGGGAAGGCGACGCGGGGCATTCATTGTTTTAGGGACACAGGTTACCGGGGCTATGCATCTCCCACCCAGTCTGAACTTCCTATAGACAACTATGTAGCAGGTAATCCAGGACAGTGATACGCCAGCTGTCTCGCTGTAACATGGGAACAGCAGGGCATTATGGGATATAGTTTTTCAAACTCATAAACATACAGACCATTCTGAGAACTAGTATGTCAAACATACACTGATGTTTGCTTGGTGGGTTTAGTTCTGTGTCCAACGCTGCAAATGTGAATGATTCCTCTGATCTTATCTGATCAGTCTACAAATAGCCAAGTAACAGTTAATCAATTAAAAATAATAAAAGGAGCGCTGCCGCTAATTTCTTCAGATGCTTACAGGTAAGACGCCCTTGCCTGTTGCATGAAAGGCTTTTGTTCCCAGACGACGGTTAAACTGCATGTTTTTGGCAAATGCCTTTAAATCTACAAAAATAACTGAAAATATAATAAATCACATCAAAAAAAATCAGAAAATATTGTGCTCACTGCCTGAAAATCCTCCAAAAATGTAATCGAACGTGCAGCTGACCGATGTTGAGGCTCGAACTCCTTACTTGTCTGTATATCACCGGGCACCATCTTGTCGCAGGTATATAATGCGAGAATTGTGGAGCTCGTCAACAGCACAGGTGCTGCGCGCATGTCGGCTTAGACCAGGGATGAGATCCGAAGTGCTGACAGGTGGGAAACGAGGCTGTGCCCTTTCCTGAGCGGACCTGCTGCCCCACCTCTAGCAGATTGGGGGTGTCCGCATCCTGGGTGTTCAACAGAAGTAGAACACCATGGTCAGCCGCTCGTTCACTGGCTGGTTTGCTGTTCCCTGCTCTCTCGTCTGGTTCAGTACGACAGGGAGGCAGGTCGCACTGGGTGAGCGATGTCCTCTATACTATCATATGTGACAGGCAAAATTATCCCAGAATAGTACAATATACTAGAACATGATATATAATGTGTGAGGGGATCATGGGTTTTCAGGCATGGCAAAAGAATGAAGCTAATTTTAAACAGCCTTCTAGAGAGGGGCAATACAGTAATAATTTGCGGTATATTATATTAGTCTACCATGTTTTATTGTCTTTTCTGCATGCACATTTATCCCTTTCACAGCCATGAGTGTGCTGAAATCTTCCATGCATGCATATATACACACACGCACACGCATATGTATGTGTGTGTGATGATTCTGTTCCAGTTCCTCACGTAGCAGGATGACCACTCTTGAAGTATTTAGCAGTAGCATTTCAACTAGCTTATCCCACAGACATTCTTCCATGAATACACAACTCCAGGCCGACAAGTAGCTGCTGGAAGACTACGAATCGGATTCCCTACTGAAGCACCTCCGTGTACCTAATCTGAACTCGCGTGACTGAATCTAGCTGTAGAGCTGCGTGATATTCCAAAAGGAGAGGAGAGCTTGTGTCACGTTTGTTGAAAGTGCGCCAAACAATCATAGTAATGATCGTCGTGTAGCAGACTTGAAGCGTGTAATAATGATTTATTAATAGCTGGAGCCCAGTGGGGCTTGCATGTGGGAGACAGGACCTGCCGTGATTATCACACCATTCAACGGGCACTAGCATGGGTGTCTGGTGTGATCCCAGTAAGAAGGACAAGCATGTGGAATGGTCCAGTGCTGGTCACAGAGAGTCTAGCGTCATCCCAGTAAAAGCGATAAGCATGTTGAAAGGTCCAGCACTAGTCACAGGGGGTGAGCACCCCCTTCACATTGGTGATGCTGGTGGGTGTGGTATCCACCTCTTTGCACAAACATGCAGCTTTCTGTTCTCCACTTAAACGCATCTCACTCCTGTCTCGCCCTCTCTCCTTCCTGCATTGCATCGGCGTTGGGTATGGCTCTGAATGACGCCCATCAGTTCACACACAGTTTGGACTGATGTGTGGCAGCAGGCGGGTAAACATGGCCGTTACCCGCTGTTTACTGAAGGAGGAGATGGGGCACGGTTGGCTTAAGAAGATCCGATTCAGCTCCAGACACGGCGTGACATTGGCTGAGAGGATATTATGGAACAGTTGTGTATTTTCATATCTCCACCTGCCAGTAATCATAATTAAAACGATCAGAATGCTGGTAATGGCTTTTGCCGATTGGTGGTTGGTCGTCACTGGATTATTACTTGATTATATAACTGCAGCTGCTGGTCGACCCGTTAAGACAGTTTCCCAATCTGGTCCTCGGGAACACACCGCCAGTCTCACTGCCAGAGCATCCACAATTGCTCCCTCCCAGCTCAAAACCGTGGACTGTCTGTAGGCCCCCGAGGAACAAACTGGAAAACACTGTACAGTTAATCTGATACACTGATCGAGCACTGTGCAAGTCTGTGTGGGGGCCCCCCCCCCCCCCCCAGCAGAGGAAGGAAAAAAGAAGAGAATCATGGACGGGAGAGGTGTGGTGTGGGGGGGGGGGGTGGGGGGGGGGGAAAGGGAAGAAG